>JAZKJV010007240.1:600000-1050227 GCA_037367405.1 Ottelia alismoides | reverse complement strand
TCTATTTCACATACATGAGGCATCGAAGAGGATGGAGAACCACGGGCGATTAGTCCGATAACATGACGGTAGCGTGGTGACGATCGTGCTCTCAACAAACCCTAAGTGGATGACCACAAGGGTTTGAGATTGAAAGAAAGTGAGAGAATTGTCTCAACAATTACTTCAACTTAAATGTTTTAATAAGACTAGGGTTATTCATTCTTTTATTACAAAATTGGTTTGCTAGGAAGCATTCCTAATTAATAAGCAAAGCTTGAGAATAAAAAAAATTTAGAATTAGTAAATCAATTATTAATTCAACCTATAAAATTTAATCTCAATAATAAATCATTCTCATGAATAAATGGGAAAGAAGAGAGCCGTCTTTTAGAAATGAGGAACGGAGCTAGCCTCCTTCCTCATTTGGAGGGGGGACATCCACATTGAGATTTGGAGTGAGATTTTCTCTCTCCCACTTTAATTTAATGTAATTTCATAATATTAAATCTTTATTCATAGAATTATGGGATTTTTACCTGACAGACCCTATAATCTTTCAAAATTACCTCTACAACCTTCGAACATCCTAATTCCTCCCTCGACCTCGTAATCTTGTTAACCCTTACCCAACAGAACCTGTGGTTAACTCCCATCTATTTGCCCGTTAAAACTAACCAGATTCTATTATATTCGTTTACATTATATCCATTTTGTTTGTCAAATTTGCATTTAATGCCATTCCCCCTCTTCTTCCTTCAGATATCCTTCCCACCCCCACACCCTCGGTACTCGCCCCTCCCTGCCGCCTTCCTCGAAGCCCCAGCCGCCGTTGCGCTGCTTGAAGCACCACCTGGACCAACGTTCGCCCACACCGCGCTCACACGAGCAGGAGTTCCACGACCTCCTGATGAATACCCATTCATCACTCTTTATTCTTATATTTTAGCTACAAAAACCTATGCAAATGCATGTAGATATGTGTAAATAGGAAAAATTAGCAAAAGCATGCATGTTTGTAAATATAGATAATTAGCATGTTTTTGTGCAAAAATAAAAGAATAAAGATGAAAAAGAAAAGAGGGAAATATTTAGAAGAAATATTGAGCAACCTAACCCAAGGGGGGGCTCAGCATGGGCCTGACCGCATAAAAACAAAAGTAGAGAGAGATAGGGGCTCATATGTACATACTTATGTAAATAAATAAAATTATATTTTCCTCAACCAAAAATATGCTTGTATATATTTTGTATATATTTAGAGCTATTAAAAACAAAATAAAAATTCAAAAATTAAAAAAGACCAAAAAGACCCCCTTCACCATGTACATAAGTCCATCATCCTTATTTATTTCACCTTGTAAATAAATAAAATTTATTTTTCTAAACTTTTTGTAAATATCCTATGCTATATAGTGTAAATAAAATAAATAAAAAGAAACAAAACAAAAATAAAATAAAAATTACAAAAAATTAAAAATATAAAATATGTGTACATATACCATGTATATAGTTGTACATAAATAATTATTTCACCTATGTTTATAAATAATAAAAATAAAATAAAAATAGCCTTTTATTCCTCATTTTATCCTATAAATAAATAAAATATAAAATAGGAATAAAAATGTATAAAAATAACTAATTAAAAATCAAAATTAAAAATCATATATTGTATATATACCTATGTATAGCTATATATTGTATATACGTTATTTTTATTTCCAAAAATTAATTAAAAATCACAAAAAAATAGAAAAAATTAAAACAAATATTTTTTGTGTTTTAAGTTTTTGAAAATTCGGCCGTTTAAAGGCCCAAAAAATTCAAATAAAAACTCAATAATTGGCGACTCCTGATTGGTCCACGGGGGATGTTGACCCCCGGTCAACTCCCCCGCGGACCTTCCCCTTTCGCGGATCGGGCTGTCGACCCGATTTCCTTGATTTTTCCCAGCTCGATCCGCCTGCCAATCGCGTAAACCCCGGGTCCTAATCCTTCTGCGTACATCCGAGATCCTCGCCCGGAGGTTTGCATGGGGATCCGCGCTCCGAGCTTCACGCCCGACTCTGATCTAGCGGACCCCTAGCACTATATAGCCTGAGCTCAGCCGCCTCCTCTCGCCATCTTTGGCTCCCTACCTTCACTCCCGTGACCTCCATCGTAACCACCGAGGTGACAGCTCGCGTTGGCCCTTGTTGCAGCGAGGAGAAGGTGGCCGGTCACTGATCCGGCAGCTTCGCGCCGCCGTGCTCCGCCACTCGACCGGAGCTCGAGCCTCAGGGCCTTGACGCCCTTCGAGGCGACGACCAGGAGCTAGCTAAGCTCCAGCATAGTCTCCCGCATCACCCAGGTATCCATTTAGCCCTTCCACTTAGTGTAATTTCTGATTTCGCCCAAATCGACTCTCCGACGTGTTCCTCTGATTCCGGCATCATCGCATACTTTCTCGATCATCGGAGCACACTATCACCTTCGCCACTCCCTCACGCATGTGCTGCGCCCACTCATTCAACCCAGCTCGCCCCGGAGCTGGGAGTTGAGCTCCACCACCTTCCGCTCGCCGGAGTTCATCCATCCCGACCCACAGTCCACCTTCACTTCGCTTCTTCGGGTCGAGGCACTTTGCCCTCGACCCGCGAAGCTTCTGGTACATCTTGTAGGTCAGAAGGAGGGCATCTGAGCCCCCCCTCACATCAGGTCCAGGAGCTCACCGCAGCCGAGCTCGCCGGAGCCCTTCCAGGGCTCGGGTGGGCCATCGGAGGCTACCACCAGCCGCGGGGCATCACCGCGGATCTTCTCCGATCATCAGGAGCAGCTGAGGAGGTCTACAGCTCACGCACGAGGCCGGCGAAGCTCGCCGGCTGAGTGTTCTTCCACCATCCTCCAGCACCGTCCGATCAGCCTCCGCTCCCAGTTTTAATCTTGATCGTCCGTTCTTCGAGGAGCCGCAGCCGTTGATTGATTCAAGGCGTCATCCGGACCGTCAGAGCAGAGGAGAGAAGGCACAGCACCTGAACCGTTAGATCTCCCACGTGTCTCCCTCTGGACCGTCGATAGCCCACGTGCTGCAGAAGAGAAGAGGCGCCAGGCACCTGAGCCGTCCGATTCGCCACGCGTCCGCCATCGAGCCATCGACTTAATAAGGGGTAAATTACTTAGGCCCCCTCTTAGCTTTTTGTTTTACGTGTCAGTCCTGTAAATATTTTAGTCCTTTTATTTACGTAGGGTAATTTGCACTAAGGACCTCGTGCTTGTTTAGTTTCGCATTTATACCCCTGTGTATGTGATCTCACGTGCGTCGCCACGTGCTTGTTTGGGATATTTGCGTCTTTTATCCTGTAGTTCTGTTGGGTTATTAAATGAAGAAATACTTTTTGGTAATTGCATTTATGCCCCTGTGAGCCTTTTATTCACGCATGTGCGGATTTTAGTGGGATTTTTGCATCCA
Source organism: Ottelia alismoides (assembly GCA_037367405.1). Taxonomy (NCBI): domain Eukaryota; kingdom Viridiplantae; phylum Streptophyta; class Magnoliopsida; order Alismatales; family Hydrocharitaceae; genus Ottelia; species Ottelia alismoides. The sequence continues at coordinate 1,046,797 of JAZKJV010007240.1, read as the reverse complement.
AGCCCCTGGACTTTTGGTACGAGTTACCAAAAGGTACAGGAACTTGGTTTTTATTACCAAAAGGCCCCTGAGTGCCCCAGGCACGCGCCACGCGCGTGTTTAGCTGGGATTTTTGCACCTTGGCCCCCAGACTTGCGGGTATTTGCACTTATGTCCCTGTGCACAGTGCCCCCTCTTTGATTTTTGAATAAATATCAAACCACCTCCAAATTCGATGAAAATTTGACACATGGCTCCTGCCATGTTGTTGGATTTTTGAGAATTTTTGAGGACATTTTTGATTTTATTTAGTATTTTTAAAAATTCAAAAACACCTATTTTAGCTACTGTCTAGGTTTAAAAATCCCAAAAAAATATAAAAACACCTTCAAAAATTCCAAAAAAATTAGTTACTGTGTTTTGTGTGTTGTTTGATTTTCTAGCCAATTTTGGCTATTTTTCTTTGCTTAAAACCCCTAAAAATCTAAAAACCCCTAAAAACTCATAAAAATTATAATAAATAATATAAAAATCCAAAAACAATAATTTAGGTGCCCAAATTTTCCCTATTCTTTCTAGATTACAGGAAAATTACCTTCAGGTCTTGTTGAGATCCATAAATATTTTATTTTTGGGTTTCAAGCCTTGCTGGACAGTTCCTAGGACTTTTAGCACTGTTTGATTTTTAGAAAATAAAATATACATTAGAAAAATCTCAAAAATTCACCAAAAACACTTAAAAACCTAAAAACATAAAAACAATTTTTCTTTAATTTTTGCTTAATTTTTGGTGTGTTAAATAAATTGCTTAAGTTGGCTTGATTTTACTTTCTTTTATTTTCTTTATAATTCAAAAATCCAAAAAAAAATATAAAAATTATTAAAAACCATTAAAAAATCCTTGTTTTTCATTTTATTTTCTTTTTACTACTTCGTAGGCCCTAGGCCAACCCGTGCTCCTTGTGTTCGACCCTGGGAGCTATACCAGGTTAATCTCATAGCTAGACCGCTCGCTTTCGTGCTTGATTATTTTTATCTGTTTGAGTGGTTGATTTTTCTTGATACACCTATTCTCTGAGATCCGGGTCGCAACGACCCTTGTTTCATTACCTTCACCCAGGTCTCGAGGTCTTTTTGGTGTTATCAGAATGGCGCCGTTGCCGGGGAGCATGGCTTAGTAGTATTTTTGTTTTTTTTTCGTTTTGTTTTCGCGGTTTTTCACGGCTCTTCGGAGCTCGCGGCTTTTTCGTGGCTTTTGTATTTAGTTTCTTTTTTTTATTTTTCTTTTTTTATTGAGTGTTTATTTTATTTCCATTTTTGTACATATACCCTTGCTTTTATTTTCATTCATTATTTGATTATTGTTTATTGGTCTGACCACTCTTCTGTCTTTCTTGCGAGGGCCCGAGGACCGCGGAGGCGACTTTCGAGGAGCCGGTGCAGCCGCGGAGTTCGGAGGTGGCTTCTTTCTCTACGAAGCCGCAAGAGAGAGCGAGAGAGAGAGAGTGAGTGGGCGAGGCATTAGGATAGTTTTATTCATTCATTATTAATTGTAATAATACAGGCCGTTCTGTTTGGACACTTAGACCGTAGCGGGTCTGTTTCGCCGAGCACCGGCGTGCTCGGGGGACCCATTAGGACCTGCGGCTTTTTTGCGGCTTTTCTCGCGGATTTCTTTTTCCTTTCTTACTGTCATTTTTCGGATTTTTCGCGGTTTTTGCTCGAGCCCCTAGACTTAGGACTTTCTGGTGACTGTGACGTAACTGAGTAGGATCCACACACCTAAGGCTTATCTGTTCCTATAGACAGTATTGGACCTACTTAAAATCAATAATAAAAATAACCGACTCGCTAGCCTCCGTAGCCTACGTGCCGTAGCTCGTCCTGTAAAGCGCTTACTCCTACCCCCGATTTTGTCGGGCAGGGGAGGGACGAGCCAAGACCGGACCCTTTGGCTTGGAGGTCGGTGACCGGTTAGACGGTTCTTCGCTAGAAGTTGCTCGTCTAGGACTCGGCTTTCACCGTTGCATCATATAGCTTAGTTTACATTTCTGTCTTTATTTTATGCGTGGATCATTTTGCATGTAGAGAGCTGGAGGCAGGTACGCGTTTCTGACTTTGCATGCATCATTGATTTTTCATGCATCGGCTTTTCGACTTCTCCCCCCCGATTTTGGACTTAATAACCAGGAGAACCGAAAAATTCGTTAGGCGATTTTGTTTGATTTGAAAAATAACTAAAAAAAGTGTAATCATAAAATTGGGACTGCTAAGACTATTGACCTTAAAACTCGCTCACCCTAAAAATTCTGTCTTGGGGAGAGCAACCCCCTCATTGCTTGGTTTGTATGCGCGAGAAGTGACCCCGCACACTAGGTAGAGCCCCCCGTTGCTAAACTCGACTGACTACCGACTCTTCCGTGCGGGACAGTCGGTTGGGGTTAGCAGCGGATATCCCAACAGGTCACGTAAGCGCTCTGATATTTGTGTGTTCACCAAAATAAAATCGACAAGATAATTTGACCGAACTTTCACGGTCTTCAGCTCGCGTTGCGTTGGTGAACCGGGGGTTTGTTTTCAGATCATAGTTTTTCCAGATCTCATCCGCCCTACTCGCCAGATCAAGATGATGGGTAGACGGTCTCTTAGGCAGCCTCTGGCTGCACCGCTTTCGGGCGCGTCTACCTCATCATCTTGGTTGGCTCGCGAAAGCTCAGACCCGCTCTTCGAGCCCGAGTACGACTCCACCCTGTTCCCCCTCGATCCCCTTTCTGACCTTCCTGAGAGACATGAGCCCGAGGAGAGACTGATTCATTTGACGGCACCTGAGTTGGGCTCATTTGGTTTTGCAGACGTCGAGATGGCCAGAGCAGGCAGTTCTGATGATCACTCCCGCAGACCAGAGCATATAGTACTAGACCAGGGAGCGATCAACTCACCCTGATCGCATCGCTCGATACAGTTCAGCAGCAGCTCCGCGATCAGGGAGCTTTCATGATGGAGATGAGGCGCGAGTTGGAGAGGCTCAGAGCAGAGAGAGACCAGCAGAGCGAGCCCGAAGAGATCCCGGATGCAAGTGCACATGCACGAGCCGCAGCAGCAGCAGCCGCGGCCGCCGCCGCAGCGGCAGCAGCCGCAGGAGGAGCAGGACCACCGAGACCGATGCGGGATTTACACAATCCCGGATCTACACTGATGCACCATTGGGTGGTGGTTCCAGCCTATCGTGGGGACTTCAAGTTCCCCCCAAACACCTTGCAGATGCTCCCGCGGTTCCATGGACTTGCTACAGAGGAGCCCCACCTCCACCTCCAGGAGTTTCTTATGATATGCAGCACTGTCCACGACAGACATGTGGACCAGGACACGATCAGGATGATCGCTTTCCCTTCTCACTAGCAGACAGAGCAGCCACTTGGCTGAAGCATTTGGGAGATTTGTCTATACCTGGGAGCAGCTCCGCACCGAGTACTTGAATAAGTACATCCACTCGGGCGGACGAATGCAGCGAGGGCCCTGATCAGCAACTTCTCCATGTTCCCCAACGAGCAGTTTCACGAGGCTTGGAGAGGTTCAGAGAGCTTTTGGACAGATGCCCGCACCATGACATCACGAAGCCGAACCTAGTTCAGAGCTTCTTCAGCGGACTGTCACCAGAGCTACAGGGCCTGGTGAATGCTTCTTGTGGCGGGTCCTACTTCGCCAAGGACCACGACTAGGTCTGGGCTATTTTTGAGGAGATGGCAGAGAACTACATGGTCATGTCCCAGAGCCGGCTCTATACTCAGAAGACCCCAGCCACATCAGCCAGGACCCGTGCAGTACCAGAGGATTAGCACGGGTAGATGCAGGTCCTTCCAGTTCGTCCGCAGCCACAGCAGCAACACAGTTAGAGTCGTCAGCTGCGGACATGGGTATTATCAGCGAGAAGTTGGACCGCATGGAGCTGATAGAGAAGAAGCAGTGCCAGAGCATAGCGTAGATGGATCAGATGGCACAGGTCTTGGGCGACTTGAAGACACAGCTCATGTGTCTCCAGGAGGCACAGACGGCTTCTCAGCCCCGTCTTCAGTCGCGAGGCGACGCCGGCAGCAGCAGCAGCTCGTCCCAGCGCTCCAGCACTCCAGTGCAGCCTAGACAGGTTCACCTTGTACAGGCGGAGCCGTACCAGCAGCCGCAGCCCACCTACCAGTCTCCACCGTCTCCAGAGATGCAGATGGTGGTTTACCAGCCGGACCAGCCTCTGGCAGTACTCCCGCCAGCCCCCTTGGATGCAGAGCCGTTGATGGATGTCAACGGGATCTGGTACGACCGTCCCCAGCCTGGGATCCGACGAGACCATCCCAGATTCAGGTGGGGGAGTGGTGGTGCCCAGCCCCAGCAGCAGCCGTCAGGTCAGGGAGGGCAGTACTCCCAGCAGAGAGACCATCACCAGCCGCAGCAGCAGCCCCCAGCGTATCAGCAGCAGTCAGCCTACGGTCCTCGTCCCTATCAGCAGCAGGGACAGCCTTGGAGACGTGAGCAGCAGGCTCACCAGGGATACCAGCACCAGCAGCACCCTCCTTCCTACCCCTCTTACCCTTACCAGCAGCCACAGCCTCATCCACAGAGAGGCCACCCGTCGGGCTCCCACGAGAGCCCCGCTTTGGATGATATCGCCCGCCTCCTCACGGACCAGCAGGCTACATTCCGACGGGAGATGGACGAGTTCCGCCAGGAGATGCGGGACCTGGTGAGAGGGAAGGCCGCCATACCAGCCCAGATAGAGCCCAATCCGAACAGCCTCAAGAGGAAGTCTGAGCAGGTAGTACTTACTGAGTCAGCCACTCCTAGTGACCCATTTGATGGTGCATCTTCGGATTTATTTGATGCTGATTTTGTCACACTTAGGAGCGGTAGGACCCCAGCAGGCGGCGGCGCCTCATCTGAGCACCATCCCGAGGCGCCACAGGAGGAGGAGGAGAGCGGTACTGAGGCCGCTCCAGATGATGACGGTGGTACTGAGGCCACCAAGGATGCTGATCCCACCGGCGGTACTAAGGCCGCCACTTCACCAGAGCTAGGAGGTGGTACTGATGCCACCCATGCAGCCAAGCCAGCCCGCGGTACTGATGCCGCGCGACGTCTTCCTTCAGCAGCAGCAGAGCAGCCAGCCCGTGGTGGTACTGAGGCCACCGGTGTTTGTAGAGAGAGATCTGATGTTTTTCCTCGTGTCCATGTATCTCAGAATTCTGCTATGAATAAAGGAAAACGTTTACTTTCTTTTGGTCCCACTGTGGTGCATGATGTATGTGTGGATCCGGTCCTTGAACCGCTTAGACCATTTCCTAGTCCTTCATCTGAGAAGGACCCAGTGATTCCCTTCCCTAGAGCCCTTCAGATAGGGAAGGGGAAGAAAAATGATCCAAAAAAGAGAGAGCTTGAGGAGTTCAGCCAGAGCATGATAGATCGGTTTCACATTCAGCTGACCCTCCAGGAGGCTTTGCAGCACATCCCCCTTCTCCAGAGATCTTTGAGAGAGAGAACTACAATCAGGAGGAGGAGGAGGAACCACACTTCCGAGATCCATGTGCTGACCAAAGCCATGTGCTTTGCGATCCAGAACCGACTGACAGCCAAGAGGCCAGATTCAGGAGCCCCGTATGTCAGATGCCAGATTAGTGAGCAGTGGTTCGACCGTACTCTTCTAGATAGCGGATCGTCGATTAACCTTCTTCCGGCAGCCCTTCTCGACCGCTTCGAGTTGGGCACTCTTCGACAGAGCAGGACAGTCCTTCAGTTCGCTGATCGATCTGTCAAGAGGCCGAAGGGGTTATTACGAGACGTTATCGTCACGATTCAGGGTCTGCAATTCCCCGTGGACTTCGTAGTGTTGGACATGGAGATCCCTGAGTCAGTGGCCGATACCCCCATCATCCTTGGTCGTCCGTTCTTGGCCACAGCCATGGCGGTGACTGATCATGATAGCGGGAAGGTGTACTTTCGCGTCCAGGGCGAGAGTATACAAATAGAGACGGTCGAGGACTATAGAGACAGATTCAGATCCCGCTCAGATGCGAGTACCGATTCAGAGCATCTGACAGACGCAGAGCCAGACATCCACCAGGACTGTGATTTTGTGATCACAGATGATGAGGCAGCTTGGGCAGACCTTGAGGCACAGACTACCCTCTCACTTTCAGACACAGCTGAGGCAGAGATGATAGCAGAGGAGAGTCTGGAGAGCACAGACCTGGTTCAGGATACCATTGCGGCAGCAGAGCCGGTCCTCGATCGCAGCACGATGACTAGTGGTGGTGGTGCTGATGCCACCTTGTTTTCCGGTGGTACTGATGCCACCGTTTCTGATGCAGATCCCTCGGATTCAGAGTCTGATTGGGCCGATTGCTATGATCAGATGCCAGACTTGAGTCCAGCTGAGCCTATCGAGGAGGAGGCAGATGCAGAGCAGAGTAGAGACAGTACAGTTGAGCTACCTTCTCCAGATCCAGTTTGCGAGAGTACACTTTCACTTTCCCAGGCAGATTTGGCCGATCTTGCAGCGTTCACTCAGTTTCTTCCACAGCCAGATTTGCCGGCACCCAGCATTCCAGAGCTGAAGCCGCTCCCTACTTCGCTGAAGTATCGATTCCTTGCGGGCGATCCAGAGATGTACCCAGTCATCATCTCCGCCGAGTTGACTGGAGAGCAGGAATCCCGTTTGATGGGGGTTCTTGAAAAGAACCGCAAGGCAATCGGATGGAGCGTAGCAGATCTCCATGGGATTAGTCCATCAGTGTGCTCCCACCACATCTATCTCGAGGATGGGGCGAAGCCGTCGCGTGAGTTCCAGCGGCGTCTGAACCCCAACCTGAGAGAGGTTGTCATGAAGGAAATATCGAAGTGGTGGGGTGCAGGTTTTATTTATCCCATTTCCGACTCCAAGTGGGTCAGCCCCTTGCATGTGGTGCCCAAGAAGACGGGCATCACGACTGTGATCAATGAGTCAGGAGAGGAGATTGCTACACGAGTACCCACCTCTTGGAGGGTTTGTGTTGACTACAGGAGACTCAACCAAGCCACCAAGAAGGACCATTTCCCCCTACCTTTTATTGACCAGATCATTGAGAGACTGGCAGGGAAGAGCCATTATTGCTTCCTGGATGGGTACTCGGGCTACAACCAAGTGGCCATCGCTCCTGAGGATCAGGAGAAGACCACCTTTACATGTCCCTTCGGCACATACGCTTTTCGACGCATGCCATTTGGGCTATGCAACGCCCCTGCGACTTTTCAGAGGTGCATGCTGTCGATCTTTTCGGACATGGTAGGGGAGTGCCTTGAGGTCTTCATGGATGATTTCTCGATCTACGGTGACGGATTTGATTCTTGTCTTGACTGCCTAGATCGAGTACTTCAGCGATGTATTGAGTATCACTTGGTGCTATCTTGGGAGAAGAGTCACTTCATGGTGACTCAAGGGACGGTGCTTGGCCACATCATCTCCAACAGGGCCATGGAGGTTGATCCGGCCAAGGTTGATGTCATTAGGAAACTCACTCCGCCGTCCAATCTGAGGCAGTTACGGTCATTTCTGGGGCACGTTGGATTTTACAGGAGATTCATTCATGATTTTAGCAGGATTGCCCGACCGTTGACCGACCTCTTAACGAAAGACACCGAGTTCCTTGTCGATGACAAGTGTCTTTCGTCGTTTGCTACTCTCCAGCAGTGCGTGATTGAGGCTCCTGTCCTTCAGCCACCTGATTGGTCTCTCCCATTCGAGATCATGACGGACGCCTCCGATTTTGCCGTAGGGGCAGTGCTGGGACAGAGGAGGGATGGAGTACCATTTGCTATACACTATGCTAGCCGCACATTGGATTCCGCCCAGCGGAATTATACAGTCACAGAGAAGGAGATGCTAGCAGTAGTGTTTGCCCTGGATAAGTTTAGATCATATATCATTGGATCTAGAGTGACTTTGTTTACAGATCATACCGCCATCAGGTACCTCATGGCAAAGAAGGATGCCAAGGCCAGACTGACTAGATGGATCCTTCTACTCCAGGAGTTCGACATTGAGATTAAGGATAAGCCAGGAGTCAAGAATGTGGTGGCGGATCACCTCTCCCGATTAGAGCAGCCTGAGGAGACTGAGCAGATTGATCCTATCAGAGATACCTTCCCAGATGAGGCGATCCTTGCTATCGCCTCACTCCCATGGTATGCCGATATTGTGAACTTTCTCGTTGCTGGGAAAGTCCCACAAGATTGGCCCAGGCAGAGGCTTGAGACCTTCCTAGCGAAGGCCAAGTCTTACCATTGGGAGGATCCCATCCTTTACCACGAGGGAGGGGACAGCGTCTGGCGTCGGTGTATTCCTCAGGAGGAACACCATAGCGTCCTCACTTACTGCCACAAGCTTGAGGCAGGAGGACATCATTCTGGGAGGAGAACGACACAGAAAGTGCTCCAATCCGGCTTGTGGTGGCCTACCCTCTTCAAGGACTCAGATGAGTTCGTGAAGAGGTGTACTGACTGTCAGAGGATGGGCACTTGTGGACAGCGTGATATGATGCCAATGCAGCCCATTCACTTCTGTGAGGTTTTTGACGCATGGGGCATCGATTTCATGGGTCCATTCCCTAAGAGTCAGGGATTCGAGTACATTCTGTTGGCCGTAGACTATGTGAGTCATTGGGTGGAGGCTATCCCCGCCCGAGCCGCTGATGCGAGGACAGTTTGCAGATTTTTGAGGAAGCATATCATCACGCGGTTCGGGGTTCCACGAGTTCTTATTTCTGATGGGGGATCTCACTTCATCAATGACCAGGTGAAGGCACTTGCTAGCGAGTTCGGCATAGACCATCGTGTTGCTACACCATACCATCCACAGGCGAATGGTCTAGCCGAAGTGTCGAATAGGGAGATCAAGACTATTCTGCAGAAAGTCGTCCGCCCTGACCGAAAGGATTGGTCACAGCTATTGGACTCGGTCTTATGGGCATATAGGATGTCTTTCAAGACACCTTTGGGCACATCTCCCTTTCGCCTCGTATATGGCAAGCCTTGCCATTTACCTGTTGAGCTGAGGCACAAGTCACTTTGGGCAGTTACAGACATTCTCATGGATCCAGATGGTATAGGAGACCAGAGGAGGGCAGAGTTAGCTGCCCTGGAAGAGCTTAGAGATGCAGCTTTCTCAAGCAGCCTACATTATAAGGAGAGAGTCAAGGAGTGGCATGATTCTCATATCAGCCACAAGCATTTTGAGATTGGACAGAGAGTATGGCTGTTTGATGCGAGGCTTAGATTATTTCCAGGGAAGCTACAGAGCAAATGGAAAGGACCTTATCTGGTTCGGAAGGTACACGACAACGGTAGCATCGACATATCTGAGTTGTCTTCTGAGAGTACCTTCCGAGTGAACGGCCAGCGGCTCAAACCATTTCTAGATCATGAGCCGCGGGTCGTTGATATTGCCCCTATTCATTTTGCGTGAGATGTGGTCTTTGACTCACATCTAATGCATCTCACGCCTGAGCTTTACTGATACTCCGTTGTACATAGATCCAGATGTCCATATCAGCACATTCTTTAGTCCCACATCCCTTTCTCCATCTTATGATTATGCTATACTTAGGGTGCACTTTACCCTAAGTATAGGGGGGATGTGAGACATTTCGGGTATTTCTTTTGTTTCTGTCTACCCCTGTTTTGCTGCCTGTACTGAGGGGCATTTCACCCTAAGTATAGGGGGGTAGACCCTGTACATTCTCCACTCGGTTTTCCCTTCGTGTACAACCTGCTATACTTAGGATTACTTGATCCTAAGTATAGGGGGAAGACCCGAGTCCCTCTTGACTTTTCATTCTCCTTTTGTATAGCCTTCCTTTTCACTTCCCTATACAAAGCACGAGTTATGTCTTCTTCATCGCTCTTGACTTCGAGGACATCGTTCGAGCTAAGTATAGGGGGGTGTGTATATATTTCATATATACTTTAGCCATAACTCGTACTTTGTGTGAGTGTGTTAATAAATAAAAATGGCTAAAAACCACAAAAATTAAAAAATTTTCATGTACATAATCTTCTTTTATTTGCACATACATAGCTAGTGTACAAATTATTTTTGTAAAAATGATTTCAAAAATCTTTTGTGTAAAGCTTGTGTAAATATTTTTGTATCAAAATTATGTATATAGTACAAAATTTTTCCAAAATGTTTTGAAAAATCAAAAGTTTGCAAAAATCTTGTGTAAATTTGTGTAAATACCTTTTTGCAAAACTTGCACTTCATGCATCATCATTCATGATTTCAAAACATTTTTCAAAAATTTTGCATGATTGTAAAATAGTGTGTAAATATGCATCTTTTTGTACATATGTATATAGTTTTTCTGGATGATAGTTGACATTTAAACTAGCCTGGAATCAAATTGAGAAATGGAGCTTGATTAAAATCTTAATCCACCTAATTTCTAAGAGGAACCTTATAGGGCTTAGGTTTAAGGCTTTTCAGGTCCATGGTGACTTAATTCTTTGAGTCCACTAGGCTATGATCACATGTCATCTCAATGAGCCTAAGTAGAGCACTTAACAACAACACATGACTCATATAGATTATGGCTTTACTTGGACAACCGCACTATGCACCGAGCTCTCTACGGATGAGGTGGTGAGGAGGCAGTCTTCCTTGGCTTGGGGTAGCATATGAGGGTAGTACTTCTAGGCGGAACCTCTCTTCTTCATTTAGTGAAGGAAGTGCGTCTCAACTTGGTCTGGTTGCCATGAAGTCTAACGACGGGAGTTGTGGGTTGCAATAAAGCTTCAAAAGAGGGATAGTCTACTGGCTCAAGAGGAAAAACTCCTTGTATATATGCTGCACATGTACATGTTGTATAGATGCACTCGAAAAAAAAATGCAAAAAGAAAAGAACTCCAAAAAAGTGGTGGGTCTGAGAGAAAATGATAATCCCACCGGAGTATGTATATAAGTGCAATAAGCAAAGCTTGGTTTCATGATCCACTTGTTGTAGCTTGCAGCAGGGAGACTTGGCTACACTGGTCAAGCTCCCAAGGGTACTTGGCTACACTGGCCTTGACCCATTCTCTTCTTCCCCCTCTTCTTGAGCCGGTTGTACTTGAACTTAGAAGGGAATACTCCGCTCCTCGAGGAAAGAGTGGCCAGATTGAGGTCATAGAGTTACCTTGTAAGGGAGGGTTGTCAAGTTGCCATTTCTGAGGTGGAGAGCTTAGACCTCACTTTCACAGGACAAGAAAAGATTCATGGTCTTCAGGGTTTGTGATTGATGACTTGTTCTGATCTGGAGCATTGAGGAGTCTTGGTTATAGGATAGTGGAACTTAGAGGCTGTTAGGTTTTAAGCTTAAGTCTGAATAAGGTTCCGACACATTAATAATCCAAAGATCTGATTAAGCTCCATACCTCAATTTAATGAAGGCAAGTTTAATAATCAACCTTGATCCATGTACATTCTCTTTTTCTTTTTCTTTCTTTCTTTTTCACTTCTTTTTCAAATAAGTGTTTGCTAAGGGACTAGCAAAGTATAGTATAGGGGGGTGATGAATACCCATTCATCACTCTTTATTCTTATATTTTAGCTACAAAAACCTATGCAAATGCATGTAGATATGTGTAAATAGGAAAAATTAGCAAAAGCATGCATGTTTGTAAATATAGATAATTAGCATGTTTTTGTGCAAAAATAAAAGAATAAAGATGAAAAAGAAAAAGAGGGAAATATTTAGAAGAAATATTGAGCAACCTAACCCAAGGGGGGGCTCAGCATGGGCCTGACCGCATAAAAACAAAAGTAGAGAGAGATAGGGGCTCATATGTACATACTTATGTAAATAAATAAAATTATATTTTCCTCAACCAAAAATATGCTTGTATATATTTTGTATATATTTAGAGCTATTAAAAACAAAATAAAAATTCAAAAATTAAAAAAGACCCCTTCACCATGTACATAAGTCCATCATCCTTATTTATTTCACCTTGTAAATAAATAAAATTTATTTTCTAAACTTTTTGTAAATATCCTATGCTATATAGTGTAAATAAAATAAATAAAAAGAAACAAAACAAAAATCAAATAAAAATTACAAAAAATTAAAAATACAAAAATATGTGTACATATACCATGTATATAGTTGTACATAAATAATTATTTCACCTATGTTTATAAATAATAAAAATAAAATAAAAATAGCCTTTTATTCCTCATTTTATCCTATAAATAAATAAAATATAAAATAGGAATAAAAATGTATAAAAATAACTAATTAAAAATCAAGATTAAAAATCATATATTGTATATATACCTATGTATAGCTATATATTGTATATACGTTATTTTTATTTCCAAAAATTAATTAAAAATCACAAAAAAATAGAAAAAATTAAAACAAATATTTTTTGTGTTTTAAGTTTTTGAAAATTCGGCCGTTTAAAGGCCCAAAAAATTCAAATAAAAACTCAATAATTGGCGACTCCTGATTGGTCCACGGGGGATGTTGACCCCCGGTCAACTCCCCCCGCGGACCTTCCCCTTTCGCGGATCGGGCTGTCGACCCGATTTCCTTGATTTTTCCCAGCTCGATCCGCCTGCCAATCGCGTAAACCCCGGGTCCTAATCCTTCTACGTACATCCGAGATCCTCGCCCGGAGGTTTGCATGGGGATCCGCGCTCCGAGCTTCACGCCCGACTCTGATCTAGCCGGACCCCTAGCACTATATAGCCTGAGCTCAGCCGCCTCCTCTCGCCATCTTTGGCTCCCTACCTTCACTCCCGTGACCTCCATCGTAACCACCGAGGTGACAGCTCGCGTTGGCCCTTGTTGCAGCGAGGAGGAGGTGGCCGGTCACTGATCCGGCAGCTTCGCGCCGCCGTGCTTCGCCACTCGACCGGAGCTCGAGCCTCAGGCCTTGACGCCCTTCGAGGCGACGACCAGGAGCTAGCTAAGCTCCAGCATAGTCTCCCGCATCACCCAGGTATCCATTTAGCCCTTCCACTTAGTGTAATTTCTGATTTCACCCAAATCGACTCTCCGACGTATTCCTCTGATTCCGGCATCATCGCATACTTTCTCGATCATCGGAGCACACTATCACCTTCGCCACTCCCTCACGCATGTGCTGCGCCCACTCATTCAACCCAGCTCGCCCCGGAGCTGGGAGTTGAGCTCCACCACCTTCCGCTCGCCGGAGTTCATCCATCCCGACCCACAGTCCACCTTCACTTCGCTTCTTCGGGTCGAGGCACTTTGCCCTCGACCCGCGAAGCTTCTGGTACATCTTGCAGGTCAGAAGGAGGGCATCTGAGCCCCCCTCACATCAGGTCCAGGAGCTCACCGCAGCCGAGCTCGCCGGAGCCCTTCCAGGGCTCGGGTGGGCCATCGGAGGCTACCACCAGCCGCGGGGCATCACCGCGGATCTTCTCCGATCATCAGGAGCAGCTGAGGAGGTCTACAGCTCACGCACGAGGCCGGCGAAGCTCGCCGGCTGAGTGTTCTTCCACCATCCTCCAGCACCGTCCGATCAGCCTCCGCTCCCAGTTTTAATCTTGATCGTCCGTTCTTCGAGGAGCCGCAGCCGTTGATTGATTCGAGGCGTCATCCGGACCGTCAGAGCAGAGGAGAGAAGGCACAGCACCTGAACCGTTAGATCTCCCACGTGTCTCCCTCTGGACCGTCGATAGCCCACGTGCTGCAGAAGAGAAGAGGCGCCAGGCACCTGAGCTGTCCGATTCGCCACGCGTCCGCCATCAAGTCGTCGACTTAATAAGGGGTAAATTACTTAGGCCCCCTCTTAGCTTTTTGTTTTACGTGTCAGTCCTGTAAATATTTTAGTCCTTTTATTTACGTAGGGTAATTTGCACTAAGGACCTCGTGCTTGTTTAGTTTCGCATTTATACCCCTGTGTATGTGATCTCACGTGCGTCGCCACGTGCTTGTTTGGGATATTTGCGCCTTTTATCCTGTAGTTCTGTTGGGTTATTAAATGAAGAAATACTTTTTGGTAATTGCATTTATGCCCCTGTGAGCCTTTTATTCACGTATGTGCGGATTTTAGTGGGATTTTTGCATCCAAGCCCCTGGACTTTTGGTACGAGTTACCAAAAGGTCCAGGAACTTGGTTTTTATTACCAAAAGGCCCCTGAGTGCCCCAGGCACGCGCCACGCGCGTGTTTAGCTGGGATTTTTGCACCTTGGCCCCCAGACTTGCGGGTATTTACACTTACGTCCCTGTGCACAGTGCCCCCTCTTTGATTTTTGAATAAATATCAAACCACCTCCAAATTCGATGAAAATTTGACACATGGCTCCTGCCATGTTGTTGGATTTTTGAGAATTTTTGAGGACATTTTTGATTTTATTTAGTATTTTTAAAAATTCAAAAACACCTATTTTAGCTACTGTCTAGGTTTAAAAATCCCAAAAAAATATAAAAACACCTTCAAAAATTCCAAAAAAATTAGTTACTGTTTCTTTTGTGTTGATTGATTTTATAGCCAATTTTGGCTATTTTTCATTGCTTAAAAACCCTAAAAATCTAAAAACCCCTAAAAACTCATAAAAATTATAATAAATAATATAAAAATCCAAAAACAATAATTTAGGTGCCCAAATTTTCCCTATTCTTTCTAGATTACAGGAAAATTACCTCCAGGGCTTGTTGAGATGCATAAATATTTTATTTTTGGGTTTCAAGCCTTGCTGGACAGTACCTAGGCCTTTTAGCACTGTTTGATTTTTAGAAAATAAAATATACATTAGAAAAATCTCAAAAATTCACCAAAAACACTTAAAAACCTAAAAAACATAAAAACAATTTTTCTTTAATTTTTGCTTAATTTTTGGTGTGTTAAATAAATTGCTTAAGTTGGCTTGATTTTACTTTCTTTTATTTTCTTTATAATTCAAAAATCCAAAAAAAAATATAAAAATTATTAAAAACCATTAAAAATCCTTGTTTTTCATTTTATTTTCTTTTTACTACTTCGTAGGCCCTAGGCCAACCCGTGCTCCTTGTGTTCGACCCTGGGAGCTATACCAGGTTAATCTCATAGCTAGACCGCTCGCTTTCGTGCTTGATTATTTTTATCTGTTTGAGTGGTTGATTTTTCTTTATACACCTATTCTCTGAGATCCGGGTCGCAACGACCCTTGTTTCATTACCTTCACCCGGGTCTCGAGGTCTTTTTGGTGTTATCACCTCTTGTCTCCATGGAATCCTTGGACCGACATGATGCTGCCCGAAGCACCACCTGGACCGACGCGATGCTGCTCTCTCCCACCGCCAATGGAATCCCCCCTCCCGGCCCTCCCAAGCTCCCTGGAGCCCTGGAGCCCCACGCCTCCTGAAGCCCTAACACCCCGCCCCCCAGAGCCGCTCCCAACCCCACCCACCCGGAGCCCCGCCCGCCGTCTCCGCCTAGAGCCGCACCCCAGCTCTGTTCCCTGTTGCCCAGAGCCCCGTTCCCCTGGAGTCCCGGAGCCCCGCGCCCCCGGAGCCCCAACCCCCCGCCTGGGAACCTCGCCCCCCCGTCACCCAGAGCCACACCCAACCCCAGGAGCCAAGCCCGCCATCGCCCCCCCTAGAGCCGTGCCTCGGCTCCCTGCTCCCCCCTGGCGATGGAGCCCCCCTCACCGTCGATGCTCCTCCATGCTCCCCCCCTTCGGCAATGGATGCTGCTCCCTGCTCTCCCCCAGTGATGGAAACCCCTCCCCCGGCCGATGCTCCCTGTGCCTCCCAAGCTTTTTTCTAATTTTTTATTTTTTTAGGTAATCTTAACCGTTTGATGCTAAATTGGTTAGGTTAACTCAAGACTAACCCAAGTAAGTGACTCAAATATAGTTAAAATTGATGGTAGGGTTTGTTGGGTAAGACGGAGCAAGATTACGAGGTCGGGGGAGGAATTAGTATGTTTCAAAGGTTGTAGAGGTAATTTTGAAATATGTTAGGGTCTGCCGGGTAAAAATCAAATAGAATTATTTATCAATAAATTATCACCAAATAAATTGGAAACTATTTGTGATAATTGTAAATAAATCATTAATATTATTAATCATATTCAACAATCCAATACTAAATGTAATCATATTTACATTTACTTGCTCAATGTGAATAATATTCACATTATCTTCAAAATTGTGAATCCTATTCATTGTCAATTCTCTCTCTGATATTATTGATCACATCCACAACATCCACGATTATGGTGGATATTGCTATCCATACTAATCTTATCACATGATAATTAAATCCAAATTAATTATCTTAGATACCTCTCTACACGTGTCAAAACAATGTGAATCACATCCACATTGTTAATGATCATTGAATCCAATTTAATCATAAATTTTTCCAATGCTCACATATTCTCAATAATAGAACTATTGTTGAACTCCTTCAAGAACAATGTGTCTTCTCTGCATGTACTTAGAGATAAGCCCATGACGACTTTACATTTTATAAATAGTAACTTGGATAGTGAGATCTAATCTCATATCCAGATCTAGAAGTCCTCTTAAAGATGTCTGATCAAGTCAGACAGAATATCCAATCTTCTAATTGCATCAGAATTAAGATCATTGTCCTACATTTGGACTAAGATTGGGTAACTAGTCTAATGAGTGGAATCACTAAAATCCAAAAATGTTTCATCACTCCCTCTGAATGAAAGTATCATGGTTATACAATCAATTCACATCACATCACCGTCGAGTATTCCCAATATCGTACATCCTGCTTACTGGAAGACTGTGATTAAACCTGAAGTTCTGATCTTATTTTAATTGTCTCTTTTAGGGATTTATCATTAAGTTTCTCATTCGATAATTAGGAGTTTGTATTAGTCTTATGTATTCCAAAAGGATATACGATACCTTCAAATCATGTCTTATTTCTAAAATAAGATGATCGATGTTAGAATTTTATTTATCCCAATATCTCATGAGTGAGCTCATGTCTTCCAGTTCAGTAGTGAACTCTTATGATACCTTTGAGAGATTGTATTACTCTTATGCCCTCATATACACACCAGCTCCTTGGTGTATAGACCTTTATTAGGTCATCAACTTAATAGTCTGCCTACTATACATAATTAGATATTTAATATTTCATATGTCTCTGGTCAGAGTAAAAATGCCAATACATGACAACATACGATGTAGGGTTTAGTTATCTCGATCTCTCAAAGCCAACTCCTTGAATTAAATAGCTAATTCAACAACTTTGAATCTAAATTCCTATGTAAAGGACCTGCATCAAGAGGTTAGTCAGATATCAACCTTAGAGTAAGGATTTCCATTTCCATATTAGGTTGGAGATCCCTTCTTAATAATCAATTGACAGTTAGATTGAGTTCTCAATCTAAATCTTTAGATATTCAACCATGCACCAGCCTCTATGAGCTAAACTTTAGTTAAACAGCTATATGATATCGTGATGAGTGTGCTACATAACTCTATTTGTACTGAGGAATCTATTATGAAAATTAGTTATTCTTCATTTCAGATTAAAGGATGATTTGCAATAACTTGTTTTCCATTATCGTTCAACTTGGTCTCACATGTCCAACAATTCTGGAGGGGGAGGAAGAGGGATGACAAAGAGGGAGCAGGTTCTTTAGAGGAAGGAAGAGGGCTTATAGAGGGGGAGGAGGTGATGTAGTGGGAGAAAGAGGGCAGGCAGACGAGGAGGAGGTGCTGGAGGGGGGGAAGAGGGCTCGTAGATGAGAAGGTGCTGGAGGTGTAGGAAGAGGGCACACAGAGCGGAAAGAGGTGTTGCAGGGGGATGAAGAGGGTTGGCGGAGGAGGAGAAGGTGCTGCACAGGAAGGAATTAGTCCTGGAGGGTGAGGAGCGGGAGAGGTGGTGGTCAGAGGAGGAGGATGGGGTGGAGGGGGAGGAGGAGGGAGAATGAGTGGACGGAAGAGGAATAAAAGGAGAAGAAAGTCATTTCTACCCTCATTTTTTATCTAATTCCCCTTGTTCCCAATATAAACATCAATTGGGATGAGGAACGACGTTAACCAACTCAAGGGCACAAGTTATAAATTGGGAAGAAGTACGGGGTTGAATTGATATTCCAAAAAAAGACGGGGGTATGACTGATTTTGCAATATCTCAAAGGGGCACAACTGATACAAACCCTTTTTATATTTATCATTAACACTAGATCCAGTTATTTTCATGTCTTTATCTATTTGAAAATAAAGATGCAATTAAAGATATTGAAAGATATAAATGTTTGTGTTATGACATTCATATTTTGGACAAATATGGATTGAATACTTGTATTAGATAAGGTATCTACAATAGATACTACTCTAAAAAGTATTAAATTTGACCTAGCACTTGACTATCTTTTGGATAAACATGGATTGAATAATTGTATAAAGTCCTCTTGGAACTATTGACCAACAATCAAGATCAATGGTTTTCACTAAATTCTAAGAATTACCTATCGTTGGAATTATTTCATAGAACTTAGAAGCTAATTAACATCTAGCATCAATTGAGATGCTAATTGATTGATTAGAATTCCTAATGAAAAGTAAGAAGTAATGAGTGAAAGCTTGTTATCATATTATTTGGTTCTAATTTTTTGGTGGACTCATATATAATTATTCTTTAAGCTCTTTAAGTAATAGCAGTGTTGCAAATCATGGAAGCACGGACAAATGAGATCAATCAACCAAGCATGGGACACACAAATTAACAAGGTTCACCTGTAACTAGGCTACATCCTTGTGTGGTTGTGATCGGTCTCCACTATGTGGAGAAAGAAGAAAAGTACAGAAGATGCAAAGAGTCTTAATCCCAGGGAAATTTATATACTACTCTTGTACATATGGATTTATGAAACAAATAGATCCATATACCCGAATAAAAATAAAACCGCCAATAAATAAATTTCTGCATAGGGGATTGCCCCCACACCACAGTGGTTATTGGGCAGGGTGGGGGGGGGGTGGGTTGCACTTGCTCCACCCCCAACAACCCTTCCAAGGAATACCAACAAGTAGAAATGGGGGCTGGAGGTGACATGTATGGGCACACTCCATTGTCTACTGATATGTGATGGTGAGAACCAGATCATCTTTGAAATCTATGCCACCTTAAGACATGACAACAACCGTGGCTTTGCATTTCTTCTTCGACAGTTCTTCATCCAATGTTCAGTTTCCTTGCATAATGGCTCGTTGTGGACATGTGAGCCCACATCGAGCCATTATGTAATAGAAGTCAATACAAATCATTCCCTAATCTTAAAACTAAGAATAACATATTGCATAATTAGTCATTTAGTACAATTAGGATTATGTACCATGGTCATTTTGACATTATACAACTGGGGATCTAGATGCTTGATCATAGAGGCTTGTGTAGGGTTGAAGATCTATAGAGTTAAATTGAGGATCGAACCACATCGTCAAGTGATTATCAAGAAGGTATCTCTATCCTGAGAAGGAAATGTCAATCCTTGCTCCGGAGGCGAACATCCGACAGAACTGTTGATGTAGGTCCTTTATATAGGAATAAAGTTTCGAAGGTATTGTATGATCTGAGTCAAAAACTTGTCTTTGCGAAGATCAAGATAACTAAGAGCTATGTTGTATGCTATCATGAATAGGCATGTATACTCTAATCGAGGATAGATGAATTAGTACGTCTAAATATGTTAATTAGGTAGACCATTAGGTTAATGACCTAGATAAGGTCAATACACTTGCAAGATGGAGTGCATACGAGGGCATATGAGTAATATGATCTCTCAAAGGGACATACAGGTTCACTACTGAATTAGAAGACATGAGCTCACTCATAAGATACTGGGATAAACCAAAGTCCAACGTTCTTCATATTGTTATGGAACAAGACATGATTTGAAGTATGATACATTCTTTTTGAAAAGCATATGACCGATACCAACTCCTAATGATGGAATGAGAAACTAAATGACAAAACCATAAAGAAGACAGATTAAATAAGATAAGAAATTCAAATTTAATCATAGTCTTCCAGTATGCAGGATGCACAAGTATTGGAGATACTCGAGGGTTATGTGATCTTAATCGATTATATAACCATGACACTTCCATTCTTATGGAGTGATGAAATAGATTTGGATTTTAGTGACTCTACTTAGTAGATTAGTTATTCAATCTTAGTTCAAATGTTGGAGATTGATCTGACTATGATCCGGATGCAATGAGAAGATTGGATATTGTATCTAACTCAATCAACCATCTCTGAGAGGTCTTATTGATATGAATATGAGATTAGAACTCAGATCTAAGGCACTATACATGAAATATATGGTTGCCATGTCCTTATCTCAGAGTATCCACAGAGAAGGAGCATTGTTATTGAAAGAGTTCAATAATAGTTCCTTGGTTGATAATATTTGAGCATTGAAAAATTGATTATTAAATTAGATTTAATTGTCATTGATAATGTGGATGTGATTCATATTATTTGGACATATGTAGAGAGGTATCTAAGATAATTAAATTGGATTGAATTATAATAGATATGATTATATATAGTTAACAATGTCCATAATAATCACGATTATTGTGGATGTGATTCATAATATCATAGAGAGAATTTATTGTGAATAGGATTCACAATTTAAATGATAATGTGAATATGATTCACATGAGCAGTTAAATGTAAATGTGATTTATATTTAATATTGGATTGATTGAATATGACTCATAAACACCATTGGCTTATTTGGAATTATCACAAACAATTTACAAATTAGTTGGTGGTATTTTGCTGTTAAATAATTCTATGAACAAATATTTGATGTAATGAGATAACATTTAAAAAATTTGAGAGAGAAAATCTCTCTCCAATTTTCAAGATGGATGTACACCCTCCAAATGTGGAAGGGGACTATTTCCTTTCCTCGTTCATGTAAGGTACCTAATTTATTTTCTTTTTATTCATGATAATGATTTATTATTGATATTAAATTTTGGATAATGAATTAATAAATGATTTATTAATTATAAATTTTATTCTACATAGAGCACAAGTAAAATCATTTAATCTCAATCATTGATCAACAATTAGGAATACATCTCCACCATCTATTTTCTATAAAAACAGTAAACCCATATCTTTATTTAAAACACGGCTAAGATGAAGAAGTTGTTGCAACAAATCTCTTTCTCTCTCTCGCAACAGAAACATCCTCTCTCTCTCTAACTCCTTCTGGCCATTCATCAAGATGTTTTGAGAGCACCATCATCGTTGTGTTGCCATCTTGCTGCCAGACTAATCGACCATGGTTCTCCATCTTCTTCGACACCTCATGAACATGAATGATACATCGGATTTTGTGAGATGAATTCAAGAGGTTCCTCGCTTAGATCATCGCTTTGGATTGTGGGAAGAACGAATCTCATCCACGCGCCAACAATGTCTTTCTACATCACATTGGTCTTGAGACAAGAGGTCTCTTTTCTTAATGACTCTTGGATCACAATCATGCTTCAAGAGGTCATCCTATTGCTTGTTTTATCTTGATAAAATGATAAGAGAATTGTTCCCATGTCATGTGATTTCATCGAAAATTGTTAAATTTCTATTGGCCCATAAAAAAGTATGACATGTCGACCTAGATCCGATATGATTCGATTTCCATGTTTCCGTGATGTGCAAGGCACCATCACCTCTTTTTATCTGGTATCAGAGCCTTGATCGAAGGTCTTCGATGTGATCCAAACCCTAGGGATGTAATTCTATGGATATCGAATTGAATGAACGTTATTTTTTCCACGCTTACATGATTTTGAATCGATTTTATGCATATATGATACGTCTATTATCTTGGCCTAGTATGACTGAATTATGGGATACTAAGAAAATTTAGTATGTCTGAAAAAGAACCCTAAAGTCACGCCAAGAGTTGGCAATGATCAAGCATTAAAACTGTGATGCCCTCGGATCTAGGTACTCGTTTACACGACACTTGCAAAATAACATTCAATAAAGATCGCACGGGATGAGCAAGCATCACCCTATAATGCCGAACCTAAATGTCAAAACCGCCTACCTGACATCTGCTGCTAAAACTGTCATCGTATCAGCTAAAATGATCATCGTGTCGTAGGTGTCGCTCCAGACGAGCTCCCAAAATGTCTCTCTCGTATGTCCTCAAACTTCTCTGTTGCATCAATATCCTTGGAGATAGAAGTAATACACAGTCCTGCTAGCTTCTCCTGCACCTCCTCTCGCATCTCTCTAATGAACTTCTCAAGATTCTCATATGGAAACGCTGTAGATGATGAAGTGTGGCGAGATAGATCGGTGTATCAGACGAAGTACTCTCTAGTTGTCATTTGTCCCTCTCGAAGCTCTGCGAGGAGTCGATGTTGGGACTCCTTCCACTTCTTGAAAAGAAGTGGGATCTAAATCTCATCTTGAAGTCATACCATGTGGGATCGCGCCTCAACTCATAAATAGTCGCCTCCCACCATCTCTCTGTGAAATCTGTAAATGAATACTCCATGAAAGATGGCTACGAGTCTTGTCGTGTACGTATCATCCGAAGTACCTTCATGACCCTCTTCAACCACTGCTTTTCCTGGTATGACGTCTCGATGCCCTCGAACATGGTCACATTGGCTCGCTGATAGGATGTGAAAACCGACCAATGCTTGTGGATAGCATAGTACTCGAGTGTGTCCTCATCTGCAAAGTATACAGGGTCCAGCTCCCTATCGTAATCTCCATCCTTGGGTCCATGCTCTGATACCAAACTGTGAAGCCCTTGGATTCAGGTTCCCATCTACACGCTTTCACAGATACAATTCTATTCGCATTAAGATATCAGATAGCAACAATCCTCTGACTTGCCATGAATACGAAAAGGGAAATATGACATTCAATTTAAATAACCACATATGTCACCAATTGCATTTAATTTTTTATGTATACCAAGAAGAGAAAAACATTTTTAAACTATCAGGGAACATCAACTATTGTGATTAATGATTTTAGCTCTTGTGCAGAACTGTGACGTCCATACTAGACCAGGAGATGGCGGTCATTTAGAGCAAATCATGACCACGCTCACCAACTTTCAGCAGCAACAGGCTACCATGCGAGGTCAACAGGACCAGATCTTGGCCATCAGACAAAGATTGTGAATAGACTCGGATACAAAACTTTCCTGCAACATATTGTTTTTTGCATGAAACTTGGATATATAACTTAGTGTTTTTTCTAATGTTATCCTATCATGAAACATGTTGAAAATTATGTTTACGGTTAAATCGTCAAATTGCTTTAATTTTTTTCGGATGATTCCAACTTAGTTTGTTTTAGATATGTGATAATTAGAAGAGATGGGTCGGAAGATGTTCAGATCATCTTCATGATATTTTTTATTGTATTTATTATTTAATCTAAATTATGAAAATTGGAAATTTACCATATTTCTCTAGTGATTCAAATATTTAGAGAAATATTTGACAACCATAAACTTTTATTGAATGATTGCTACTTAACAAAGCCTAGCTTGAAACTACCATAGTTGTAATTCGACACATCCATGCAAAAACAACGTGTTTGCTTGATATGACTAGAAGTTTGAGAAAATTAGAAATGTTTTAAATTTCTAAATTTCTAAGTGATTAATATATAGTATAATACACAGTCAAAATATTTATAAAATCTTTTAGTACAATGTGTACCAATTCTGTTGTCTTGAATTGGAACGGTGATGGTTTCTTGGCCTAGATATGCTATTGGATTAACTAATTAGCATCATGCAACCCAAATACAGTAGAAGCGATCCTTCTAACATGATCTGTATGACCTAACCAAATCCGCAAGGAAATGTGGCATAGGAAGTCTCGGTTTACTTTTAACAATTAGAATGGAATAAAATACAGTAAGTGAGGGTGTATACTATATAGTACTATCAAGCAAACGAAATGTTTGTTAGTTGTATTGGATTGGTGATTAATTTAATGTAATTAAATTAGATTAATCCAAACAAAATATACAGTCTATATCTAATAGGACTAGATTTCTCTTGGATGGATTGATTATGAGAATGTGATTCAAATGATCAATCAAAATTTAAATGTGATGTGGAGGATTATAAGATGACATCCATGGTCTCCCATCAAGGCAAAGAGTTCTATCTCCATGGATTGTACAGTGGAGATGCCTATGCGAACTCATAGCTACATCCTATAAGCGAACATGGATTAGGCTCTTTGCTTCTCAATAGAGACTGGTCGTACGAGTAGTAACTCCAAATTTGTTCCCCATATAATTGAGGTGTTACTGGATTACGTATAGAGAGTTATATTCCTGCTGCAGTTGATTTCATTGACAATGGGCTACATCACCTTAGAGGCGATGAGCTCGGGTGTCAAAGATCGAATTTGAGAAATGCAAGTTGGACTTGCAAGTCGACAATAGTTCCCACTTCCTTCACCCAAGTTGCACTTTCTCATATTATTGGAGTGTGACAAAGGTGGAAGGGAGATCCTAAATATCGCTTGAGGTACTTTGGTTAGCTTACCTGATGGTTTAATAATTCAAAAGAAAATGGACTTTCTAGCTAATAAAAAGCAAGATAATTTCGATTTAAAATAATAATCATCTTAATCAAAGTAGATATTTATGCAAATTATCTTATTTCAGATGTCCTTCACTAAACCCACTCGAATCTATACTCAACCATAATTAGTACAATATCATGGATTAGATCCATATCAAGATACTTGCAGGTTGACACATAATGTATGTGGTTGCAATGTGTAAGATTCCTCATAATAATGAGGAACGACAATTACTTGGATAGTAGAACAATGACCAACAATTTGTTTGTCTATACATTCTTTACCTCTCATCTAATGTGCTTTGTAAGTAACATGTTGATAATGATCGTAATTGTCAAGATCCTTCTAAAATTGAAGGAGATGTTTTGGCAAACATATGTATTCTCGATATTTAATCATGAATGACATGGTTCACTACATTATGTAGATGGACGACTACATAGGAGATGATGTACTCAAAATGTTTGAGTCCCTACCTAAAAAGTCTTTAAGAGTTGATATGGTTGTAGATATGATGAGTGTCATCAATTTACTATCTCTATTTAAGTCATTCATATAGATTCATATTTTTCATATATTATGAAAAAGATGAAGTAAGTAAATGTTGAAATAATCATACATTGAAGCCCTCTGAGGACTTGCTCAAATTGAGAGATCCTTTGTCGTAAGCAATAATTGTTTATGGATCAAGGAGGCGTAGTGGAAGCATGGATATTACCCATGTTAGAAGTAGGACAATCAAAGAGTTGATTGCATTTCTGTGACTTCCACATATATGACATTCAAAGAGTTTGATGAGAACAAGTAACTCGGATAAAAAGAAATGGTAACTCATTCCGCCTTACAAATCTAACTTGCATTTCTTAATTCGGTCTTTAACATCAGATCCCACCACCCCTAAGGTGATGTTAATATTTTGTTAACTGAACCAACCGTAACAGGATAACACCTGCTATGTGCAATCTAAACTCATCCCAATAAAATGAAGACCCGATATTGGGGTCACTATGCGTACAACCTTACCCTTTCGAGAATCAAAGAGGCCGATCTATGTGCACTTGTATGTAGGAGCTATCACTTTGTATCTGCATCTCCTACATACAATCTATGGTGACAGAACCCTTCACCTTGACGGGAGACCTTGGATGTCACTTATGTGATCCTCCATATAATATTCAAACTTTAGTTAATTGTCGTGAATCATATTCACATAATCAATTCTTCCAATGGAAATACATCTCTATTCATAATAGAGTGTTTATTTTAATGGATCTTATTAATTTAATAATATGAATTTAATTACCAATCTAATTCAATCAACCAATAAACATTTAGGGTCTACTTGATATTACTAGATAGTATAATCTCTCACAAAAACATATTATTTTGTATTTTTATAATTAGATTACGTTTTTTTTACTCATATTATTCTTTCCTCGAAGATGGATCTGACCAGCACCCTCAAGTTATAAAGGGAGGGAGAATTTTTTTGACATGAAATGCACTAATTAGTAAACTTAGCCAGCATTCCCGGACTGGACAACTTCACCATTCTGATTGAGAACAATATGAAATAATACACTATACTTACGATTTTATCGGTCAACTTTGATGACCAACATTATAGTATATATAGTACACTTAGAGATCTATGCATCTTTAAAATAATTTTAAGGATACTAAATTTTCAATCATCAAACAAATTTGTTCTTGTTTTTGCATGTCAAAGTTGTCCTACAACTATTGTAGGACAAACTAGGATTTTTTCATGAAGCATACATTTAATGGCAAATAATGATTAATAAATTATTTTCATAATTACGAAACATCAAATTAATTAAGGTGAATTCATAATTTTCATGATTTTCATTGAATGATAAACACAGTACAGTGATTTGATTATTCAATCATCATCCAACCCATCTCCACTAAATATGTAATATTTAGGGCAAACAGTGTCGGAATCGCATAAAATAAATTCGAGCACTTCGCTGGTTTGATTTTCTACATAATTCAAGTACTTATTTATTGTTTCATAACAGAAAAAATGTAAGAAAAAATAATTTTCATACAGATCTGTGAATACATGCAATAACAATATTGTGGTGGGAACTTTTCGAATTTCATTCATGCACTTTGGTACCAATAAAAGGCTATTATTTTCTTGACATATTTAGACATTCTAAATATATCTTAATAATAAAAAACATGCCCGAATAGTGCATAAATAGTAGGATTTTATTTTAATGAAAAACTAATCCGAATGTTGCATCCAATGCAAAAACAATGAGTCTCCTATATCCAAAACACAAACCTTGTTCACCAAGGATTTTGGATCATATCCAAAATCTCAACCAAGGATTTGATACCACTTAAAGATTATGAAGAAAAAACCTTATTTGCGTCACATAAGCATGAAGATCACATTATATGCGATCGAGAACGACTAATCATACTAGTTGCCTGGGGAAATAGGATTTAAAATTTTTCAAGTGATGAAACCACATTATTCGAGAACAATTCTCAAATACTTTCACTAAGATCACAAACAGTTTCAGAGGAATACCTCTTGAAGTGTGGTTGCGATCATCAATCTCTAAAGTAAGAGATTCTCCTGTCTCAAGTCTGATCTGATGAAGGTTGCACTTGTTGGCATATGGATGAGATGCATGCGTTCCGCAATCCAAGTTGATGATCCGAGCGAGGAGTCTCCTGATTTTGGCTCACGAAATCCTTTGCCTTCTTTACGAGCAAGAAGCACCAATGATGGAGGAGGTCCACGAGCATTTTATCAAGAAGCACAACGTCGTCGTGGCGACTGCAGGCTTCTCTAGATCAACATATAGTAGAGAGAGAGAGAGAGTTGTAGTCTTCTTAATGTCTACAAGAAGAGGCTAGGTTTACCCTTTCTTTTATAATAAAATGGATGGTGGATATGCACTCCTAATTCAAATCAATAGTTGAGATTTGTTGTAAAATTTACAACAACAATAAATTTAATTGAAGAGAAATTAAATAAAAAGTATATCAAATAAAATAGGACTAGAGAGCCTCCTTATATGTATGGGGGAATGAGATGGCATCCTTCCTCTTATACATGATGGGCGACCATCTTGATTTGAGAGAGAAGATCTCTCTCCAATCCTAATGTAATCTCATTACATTAAGTCTTATTTCATGGAATCTTTTGTCAACAAAATATCACTAAATATTTATTGACAATTATGTGATAATAAACCATTTCTAATTATGAATCAAATTCAACAACCCAATAAAATGTAAATTACATTTACAATTAATTGTATAATGTGAATCTACTTCACATCAATATTTAATTTGTAAATCTTATTTACACTTAACTTTTTGTAATGTAATATAAATCATATTTATAATATTTATGACTAATATGGACAATGATATCCATATTATTCATAACCTTGACATTTAAATAATATATAATTTATCAAAAAAATAATATTTAATTATCTAAGATGTCCATTCTCATGTGCTCAAATAATATGTACCACATTCTTATTATTCCCATATTTGATAATAAAATCATATTTAAACGTCTTCGATAACTTTTCTCATATGTCCAAATAATATGAATCATATTCATATTATTCATAATAATTAAATCATATTTAACTATCCTTTTTCCTCAATGCTCATATACAAGATCAATAATTAAATTAACCTTGAAATCTTTCAAGAATAATGCGCTTTCTCATTGTACGTTCCAAGTATAGTGACTTAGATATTGAGATCATACCTCAAATCCAGATGAAGGGGACCTCTCAATGATGTTTGATTTAATAAAAGTCGTAAATCTAATCATCTCATTGAATACGAATCGCATACATATCAATGTCCAACATTTGGACTAAGATAGTTTATTTCTTTTCTGAGAGGAGTCACTAAAATCCAAATCTATTTCATCACTCCCTTGGAATGGAAGCATTACGATTATAAATTCATTTATGATTACATCACCCTCAAGTATTCCTAATACCCGTACATCCTACATACTGGAAGACCTCGAATAAACCCGAAGATTTAGATCTTATTTAGATTGTCATCTTCAGGATTTTATAATTAAGTTTCTCATTTGATCATTGGGAGTTAGTATCGATCATATACTTTCCATATATATATATAATACCTAGGTATTGATCATATACTTTCCAAGAGCATATACAAACCTACAAATTCAGTCAAGCTTCCAAAGCGAGATGACCGTGCACGACATTTAATCAAAATATCTCATGAGTGAGCTCATGTCTTCCGGATCAGTAATGAGTCTGTAACATTTATCTTATTACTGATATGCCCTTGTATCATACTAGTGTGCTGGTTTATAGACCTTGATTAGGATACGAACCTGTCGGTCTGTCAAATGTACATACATAGATGTACAGTAACACATTTGTCTCCGAACAAAGGATGTGTGCCTATATCGTGACAGTATGCGACACATGTCTTGGTTTTATCGATCTTGTTAAGTCAACTCTTAAATCTAACTTATCTAACACCTCCGAATCTCTATTCCTATGCAAAGGACCTGCATCAAGAGGTCGGTTAAATATCGAACTTTAGAAAAAAATCGACATCTTCTTCTCAGGCTTCCACTCTTAACAAGCACTTGATGGTGCGTGGTGAGTCCTCAATTTAACTTTTTAGATATCATCCAAGCACCAGTCTCTATGATTCAACATTGGAATCACTAGTTGTATGATCATTAAGATGGTCATGGTACATAACCCTAATTGTACCAAGGGACCTATTATGAAAATTATTTATTCTTCATTTCAGATCAGGGAATGATGTGCGATAACATTTATTGCATAATGGCTCATCGTGGGCTCGCATGTCTAACAAGATCATTGCCTCACACCAGTGGAGTAGCTTTTACAAAAGGACATCATCTACGCTCACTCTCTTGATCTCGCCCAAGTCAGAGAGATGGCATATGTGATGATGAGCTTCTAGTGGGAGATAGCAACCTCCAACAACAGATATGCTTAGTTTGTTGATGACAAATATGAGATGTTGTGTCGCTTGTTTAATGAGATGCATTAGATGCATATCTCAAGATACTCTCCTGCGCCAACACTAGCAGCACTCAGAACCGGTGCTCCCTATGCTCTGATC
The DNA here is from genome assembly GCA_037367405.1 of Ottelia alismoides. Classification (NCBI taxonomy): domain Eukaryota; kingdom Viridiplantae; phylum Streptophyta; class Magnoliopsida; order Alismatales; family Hydrocharitaceae; genus Ottelia; species Ottelia alismoides. The sequence continues at coordinate 1,017,059 of JAZKJV010007240.1, read as the reverse complement.
ACTATTATGTACCTCATCAAGCCCTGACTCCCTCTCAGCCTTCCCCCAAACCTTCTAAACAAAGTGCTTCTTCCTTCTACCCAAGAAAGGACCTCCATATGTTGTGCATGATCAAGACTTAGAAGCAACAGAAGAAGAATCATAGACTGAGACCAAAGAAGAAGAATCTGATACTTGTGAGTAAGAGTACAACTCCGGTACTTGCGAAGTCATCAATCGTGGAAAGAAGGTCAAACACTCTCCCAGAGTAGTTGAGGATTCTGACTATGAACCATCTGACTAATATAGCCTTTTCTTTTGTAGCTCTTAGTTTCTTTCCTTAGAATTCATGTCTTTTTATTTGAAGTTTATTTTCCTTGTAGTATGGAAATAAACATTTTATATTATGTTCCTTATATATTAACTAAATATGCATGTTTTTACTCTCTTTATTGTTCTATTTAATTGATCACAAAAAAGGAGAGAATGGATTTTAAGCTTAAATGACTTAATGGATTGTCTAATTAAGAGGGGGAATTAAATTAAAAGATAAAACTTGGTTAAAAAAGATTATATTTTTATGATTTACAACCATTACTAACCTTACTCTTTTTAAAAGAGTTAAAAGATTACTTTATCATTATTTTAACAAGGGGGAGGGGAACTAAAATCAATGTTTGAACATGTGATATTCAAACTATTTTAATTTGATAATTTGTTATACTATACTATGTTTAAGTCCAGTTCGATTTGAAAAATTCTTACGCTTATGTTATTACAACTTCCTTTAAACTTTTGAAAATATATTGCCATCATTAAAAAGGGAGTGATTATTAGTTCTTTGTTTCTCCATGATTTTAAAGATGGCACACAGACAAGATTATATCGTAGTTGCTCGCATAATCTTTGTGATTGTAGGACTGCAATGTTGATATCAGCTCACCATGATGGTAGAATTGTCCCTCTCAAGGGAAGAAAAAGGTCAACCTTGTTGCTTGTACTTGTTCAAAAGTGTTCTAATTGTTTATACGTAATGTTTAATGAAGTTGTCACCTCAAGAAAGATTTGATTATAAGTTTTCAAATCAGGATATCAACATAAACTTATCGATCATATCTTGAAATTAATCAATCACCAATTGCTGATCTTGTGTATTTTACTGATCGAGCATGCCTTATTAATCATACACATTGAACTTATTGATCATATTTTGAATCCCATTCCATGGTCATCAACTGATCAATCATATCTTTTTAGTTGACCGATCATTGCGAGTTATATGAGCATACATTTTGTCCTAATTAATCACATTATGAAATCATATTCGATTTCATCCTATTTTATTTCCAATGACCAATTTTCTTGAGGCTCTATATAAAAGACTCCATACCCATTCTTAGAACACACACCATTTGAGCAATCACTCCTGTATTATCTAGAAAAAAAGCTCTCTCCGAGTGATTTCCTCGATATTATTTCTCATGATCATAGATTCATTCAATCTTTCAAGAAGAATATTTTCGGTAGAAAAGATGAGAAGAAAAGTTTTTCAGTTCATCAGAGTTCGATCGCTCACCTTCTTTCACGTTTGTCTAATTGTTGTCAAAGTTCTTTTGGAATTCTTCTCAACGTTGTGATATTTACTATTTATTTGATATTGACTATCCTCATGTGCTATCTATGATATAATAAATGTGCTATAATTTATGGATCTTAATGCAATTATATACTATTGATTTATCTCTAGATATCGGTGTTCATTATTACAAAATTACTTTCTTAATATCTATGATGATAATACATGTTGGAATAGATTATTGTTGTATCTCTATGTTGTCGGTTAACATCTTCCTGCAGGATTTTAGGTGTCTGGTCCTAAGTGTGCAGATAAACTCTTAAACGTGAGATATCCAAGGAAGAATGAAGAAAGTTGAAAGCTCATTTGTTCTTCTACTTGTGATATAGTGCATGATCTGTAGCATTGATCTTGGTGTTTCATCCAAGATTGTGAAGTGTTAACTTTGTAAATGATTGAGATATCCACGTAAATATTCTAGTTTTAGTAAAGTAGTTGATTAGCTCAGCTAATGGGGAAATCTGAGACAGGAAGACTTAGGTCATGGATTTTACCTAGATGGGTTTTCATGCTAAAAAACCGTGCAAGGGATTATGATTAGATTGTTTGGTTTATTGTTTTTGTGCTTGTTGGTTATTACACCAAAAATTTTAAAACTACCTCGGACCACTATTCAACCCCCTCAAGTAGTATCACGATCCCCAAACTCACAAGGAGCATATTGCCTCATAATCACATGTTTATTTTGAGCCTCTTTTGTAAGCATAAAAGAATGTACGACATCACTTTGAGTTTTAAATATATATAGTCTATTGCTTTACCATTTCGGTCCATCTTCTTCTAGATAATGATACAATTTGCAAGGAACAGATGGACTATCTTAGAAATTTGCTAATCAGCATTGTCACGGAGTAGGAATCAGTATCTGACATTTAGTTGACTTCTGAGGTTTTTAGTTCTTATACTTCAAGTTCCCATGATGTTCGGAGACATCCTATAATTGTTGAGATATTTTAGAGTAAGGAGCACATAGTTGGAAACAATACAAAGCTACATATTCATCTTAATTTTTCACGTAGCAGAAGTAGAAAATCATGAAAAAATAATAAATGGAGAAAATCTAGAAATAATAAAGACAAGACTTCAATTTCATCTGCCAGTTCTATTCCTTCTCCTTTACTTGATTTGCATATAGGAAGTCCCAGTTTTATAAAAAGATTTGTTTCAATTACTGACACTAGTTTTGATCCTCACGTTGTACATACGATTGAGGAGGATGTACAATTACCCTTCGGACAAGCTCTGAATATGGGGAAAGAAAAAGGAAATCTAAAAAAAGAACCAAATCATAAAATTCACGAAAGATGTTGGATAACATTGAGATTAATCTCACTCTTTCGGAAGCATTGATCTGCGTTCCTATTCTCTAAAAATGTCTTAAAAAGTACTCCACCCGTAGGATAAAGAGGAGGAGAAAACACTATTATGAGAAGAAAATGTTGACCATTGTTACATGTGCCATTTAGCATATATCTCTAAAGAAGAAGAAAGATATGAGAACACCATTTCTTAGAAGCAAGACTTTAGGTCATGAGTTTCATCAAACTCTAGTTGACAACGGTTAGTCGGTGAATATATTACCCATATATCTACTTGATACACTCAAGTTAGGTCCTCTTAAGAAACTATGATGACTCTTTATTTTATAGACATGTCAATTAAGAGGCTGAAGAGTATATTAGAGAATGTTGTCATGACAGTACAAGGTACAAAATTCACTATGGATTTTGTGGTTTTAGACATTGTCTCTCCTGTATGGATACATAATACTCCTATTATTCTTGGTCAGCCTTTTCTACATACAACCAAGGCTGTAATTGTTTATGGGATAGAGAATGTAACATTTTCTTCTAGCAGCAAAAGTGTTATCACATAGATGATCCCTGGGCCAAAATAGAATTTTCCATTAAACGAGTGTGTTTCTATACCATCATAGATAGCATTTTTATTTTCTATCTGAGATCAGATTGAAGATGTTGAATTTGAATGATACTAAGGTCCAAGAATTCATCTCCAGTAAAGAAGATTAAGAAAGCATGGTCCATTGTGATTCACCTATCAAGCATGGGAGATGTATTGATGAGATATATGGTATATATATTATTGATTTTGAGATGTTGGTGACACCTAAATGTGATATTGTTGTGCCCTCTCTTTCACTTAGACTTTTATAAGAACTTTTCGATTTAGGTATAGAGAAGACTGCAATAGATTTTGACCTCTTCATCACGTCTTCTTTGGATTTCACGATTCCAAGGTCTCTTCGGTCACACAAAGTTGAGAATCTAGCTTTGGAAGATGATTAGAGAGCAGATTATGATCCATACTCTAATTATTTCAGTGTTGCTAATTATTTTGATTCATAAACCATGGTACGTCTGATATAGGCAAGTATTGTTTATCTCCTAGGACATCTAGGACGTACTTTTCATGTCAACAATACATGGCGGAATCTTTGATTCATGTATGGATATGTTTAATTATGACCAGGAAACCGACCTCCTTGTAAATTCTATTGTTCCTCTATCAAGCAAGATGCCAGTCTTCAGCATTCTTGAGAATGTAAAGTCTTTTTCATTTGTTCATTGTTTTCACCTTATATATTCATATTTTCTTTTTCATTCATTCACTCTTTCATTGTTGTTTTACAACCCATGTTTATTTTAGGATTTTTGTTATAATTAGGATGTACATTATCCTAAGTATATGATGGTGTAAACAACATATTCATATTCATTCTATTTTATTACTCATGTGGTTTCTTATACTTTTGGTGAATTTATTGAAGGATATGGGAAAATCCTCAAGCGCATCACGGAAGCGTGATGATCGCATCGAATGCGATCGGGAGCGACTAGTCGCACTAGTTGCTCGATGCAGCAGAAATTAAAAATTTTCTATGTGATGAAACCACATGATCCAAGAACACTTCTTGGATCGTTTCGTCTAAACCACAAACAAGTAATAGTATTACCTCTTGAAGCGTGGTTGTGATCAAGTCTCTAAACAAAGAGACCTCCTGTCTAAAGTCCGACCATCGGAGGAGATGCTTGCGAGCGCGGGGATGTCACGGTCATCTCGCAATCCAAGTAGTTGTCCAAGCAAAGGAACTCCTGATCTCGTCGCACGAGATCGTTTATCTTCTTCACGAATGAGTAGCACCGAAGAAGATGGTGCACCAAGAGTCATCGAAGAAACACGAGCTGACGATGGAGCCTTCTTCCTTCTTGAGGAGGGTGGACGGCCACCCAAGAGAGAAGGGAAGAGGGCAAATGAGAATGAGAGAGAGAAAGCAGAGAGACTCTATCGAGTCGGTGTCAGTCAAAAAGCAAGGCATGCCTCTTCTTATATAGGGTTTTGGGAGTCCATGGATCCCAATCCATGGACAACACACAATCAACAGATGAGTTGATTGTGTCCCTTTCAACGGCTAGGATTGTTGTTGGGAAAACTCAACAACAAGTGATTTAATTCTAATTAATTATCATTGATAAATCAATATAATTAATCTCAAATTAAATCACTTTTGACTAGAGATAGTATAATGAGGAGACCATGGTCCTCTCCTAAAAAGGGGGGATTGCTACTCTACTCCTCTAGAGGAGTTGTAGCCGTCCTCTCTTACTAGAGGGGACTTGGTCAATGTCATTGATATATCATGAGATCTCATTATCTCATGATATCTCCTATAACTCTTATCGAAATAATTTTCACAAAAAATAATTCAAAATTATCTTTTGGAAAATATCAATCAAGCCATTGAAAAAATGCGAATCTCATTCATAATCCAAAACTAAATGTAAATATATTTTCAATTAATCACTAAATGTGAATCCCATTCACATTAACAATTAATCAACAAATATAAAACACAATATGGCTCTCTCTTATATATTACAAATCACATTTATAAAATATATGATTAATATGGATAGTGCTATCCATATTATTCATATCCATGATAATTAAATCACATTTAATCATCTTGGATTTCTTTTCTCATGTGCCCAAATAATATGAATCACAATCACATTATTCATATCTCTGATAATTAAATCAAAGTTTATTATCTTAGATATCTCTCTTTATAATATGAATCAAATTCATATTATCCATGATAAATAAATCACATTTAATTATCAATTTTCTCGATGCTTGGATATAATTCAACGTTGGAATCATTCTTGAACTCTTTCAAGAATAATGTGTATTCTCCACAGGTACTTGGAGATAAGGACAGGGAGATTGTATTGTTCCACATATAGTGACTTGGATATTAAGATCACATCTCAAATCCAGATCTCGGGCCTCCCATAGATGCTTGATTAAATCAAGACCGTAGATCTAATCTTCTTATTGTATCTGAATCACATTCAGATCAATATCCAACATTTGGACTAAGATAGATCACTTCTCTACGAGAGGAGTCACTAAAATCCAGACATGTTTCATCACTCCCTAGGAATGGGAGTGTCATGGTTATACAATCATTTATGATCACATCACCCTTAGGTATTCCCAATACCAGTACATCCTGCATAGTGGAAGACCCAAAATAAACCTGAAGTATTAGATAAACTTTATAATGTCTACTTCATGGTTTTTTTAGTAAGTTTCTCATTTGATTATTTGGAGTTGGTATCGATCATATACTTTCCAAAAGCATATATCATACCTAGGTCTTGATCATATACTTCGAAAGTATATATCAAACCTACAAATTCAGTCAAGCTTCTAAGGCAAGACGACCGTGCATGGAATTTGATTCTTCCCAATATCTCATGAGTGAGCTCATGTCTTCCGGTTCAGTAATGAACCGGTATGATCCCTGAGAGATCGTATTACTCACATGCTCTTGCATCCACATCAGCGTGTCGGTGTATAGACCTTGGTTAGGTCATCAACCTACTAGTCTGCCAAATGTACATACTCAGACATATAGTAACACAACTGACTTCGGTTAGAGGATGTGTGCCTGTATCGTGTCAGCATACGATATAGGACTTTAGTTATCTCGATCTCGTTAAGTCAACTCTTTCAACTAACTAATCTGACCCCTCCGAATCTCTATTCCTATGCAGAGGACCTGCACCAAGAGGGCAGTCAGATATTAGCCTGTGTGAGAAAAGATTGCCATCTCCTACTCAGGCTGGAGATCATCTCTTAACAATTATTTGATGATGCTTGATGAGTCCTCAATCTAACTCTTTAGATATTCATCCAAGCACTAGCCTCTATGATTCAATAATTGAATCAACAACTTTATGATCATTAAGATGGCCATGGTACATAACCCTAATTGTACTAAGGGACCTATTATGCAAATTATTTTTTCTTCATTTTAGATCAGGGAATGATATTTGCAATAAAATTTATTGCATAATGGCTCTGTGGGCTCGCATGTCCAACAATCTCCCACTAGCCCAAAGAGCCATTAATGGGATAATCATTAAATCCACGCTCATGTGACAATCATAGGCTATTTAATATAGCTAGGTAAGCTGATCAGTCACTCTGTTCTCAATAGACTATGCCAAGTCCTTTTACGGCACTTGCATATCCCCAGTAACAGTGATCGCATCTAATGAGAATGTTGCTTCTTATGCAACCAATACTCAATCTAGTCAAAGCAGTTATAGTGTCCTTGACACCATTGCTCAATAATTATTATAACCATTATTTCCATAATCCTTATTAGAATACCTTTATTCCTAGAGATATCTATCTCCTAAGGCATCTACAGTGAAGACGTTTTAGATCTCTATCTATAAAGTCTTAAGTTTTATGAAGGTAAGACTTTTGAGATCACTATCTCAAAAAATCTTATCATTTATGAAGATTTTGTTATTACTACAATAAAGTGTTTTCTCTCCATAGTAGGATTAGCAACACTTTACTACTCCCACTGCATGGCAGATATCTGGCTTTTGTATACATCTAGCATACACTTAGCTTCTCGTAATTAATGCACAAGTGCAAGCAGTTCTAGCATTCATTTCCCCAACTCTTTGAGGTGCTATCCCTTTAGATAGGTCACTACCACATCATAAGGGAAGGAACCCTTTCTTGGAATTTTCCAGAAAATGGAATATGTCCACGGTGTACTACTAATGTGATGGTCCCAATACCCTCTTCTCTTTGCTTCTGAACAACTTCAGAACTAATATCTAAGAGGTATCCTTGAAATCGTATTTCAAGAAATGGAATAACCAGATTATAAAACACTTATTATCATCCTTATATCATTCCAAATGATTAGGATATTATCTACATTTAGCACGATGAACACAATGGCACTCCCACTAAGCTTCTCATGGTACATAAAGATTCTATCTGAAATCATAAAATTTATGATTTCATCAAATCTTATGTTTCAGTTACAAGAAGCTTATTTGAGTAGATGGAGTTTCTTTAGCTTTCACACCTTGTTTTCCTCAACCATGAAGCGCTGGGGCTACTTCATGTGAATATCCTCAAAGAGGATTCATAGAGGAATACAATCTTGACTTACATCTTAAAGATGCCATAGTCAAGTTATGTAGCCCTAGTTAGCAATATTCTGATGAGTTCAAGCATGGTCATTGAAGATCAAGTCTCATTGCAAGCAATGTCTTCTCTTCAAAATGTATGTCATGGCTACAAGTCGTGCTTTGAAGGTCTCTACCATATCATCTGGTTCCCTTTCTCTTGAAGATCCATTTACACCTTTATAGGTCTTACCCATATAGGTGGATCCTTGACTGTCCATATACAACACTTGTATATGAAGTCTACTTTAGACTATATCTCTAATATCCATCTTTCCATATCATGATCCTTAGGAGCTTCATCACATGAAGTCCGATCATTGTTAGACTTAACTGACACATGGAATACATCCTCAAACTCATTTGACGAAGTATTAGTGTTTCATTTTTAATTATCCTTTTAGTTTCCGACTTCAGGAGCCTCATTATCATCTCAAGATTAAATGAGTTCCTTTACTTCATTTTCATCTTGATTCTCAAGAGTCTCAACATCTAAGAATAACATTCTCTAAGATGAGATCTTATAAGAATCTCAAGGTAATAACGTAGGTATCCAATACCATCCTTTATTTTACTAATGAAGTAGCACTCTCTATTGCTTAATTCCAGCTTACTTGCATGGAACCTTATTAAGGATATATAGTGTAGTCTCTACTACATATATATATACCTGAAAACTAAGGGATAATTATGCTAAAATTCATCATTGATCAAATCATGTCACACATGATCCAATTGTATCTCCCTACAACTCTATTGAGTTTAGGTGTGTTAGGAGGATTGAGATAGAAATGATATTCATATCTTCAGAAGGTATTCTTTGAATTTATCTAACAGGTACAAGCTACCTAAGTTAGATCAAATTCATTTCACCATTCTTCAAAATTTGGTTCTAAACCAAAATTATGAAATCTTTGAACATTTCAAAGTTTTCTGAGGTGAAGAGAAGAAAATCTCATATCATACATAATCATCAATAGATATCACATATTCATAATGTTTACTATGATATAGATGATACACGTACATCAATATTTATGAGATCCTGAATACCTTGACATCTTACACCTTTCCCACGAGAATGGTGTATTGGACATTCTTTGAATACAATATTCACAAGTATGTAAGATTTGAAATTTTAGACATTCTAAAGTATCATATCTTACTAGTCTATTGATCTCATCAACAGACATATGTCCAAAACTTGATGCCAAATCATTGACAAATGATCTTCATCCTCCTATTGATCTTTTAAAGGCTTAACTTTCAGTATTAGAAATCTTAATGAACAATTCATTAAATTTCTAATTTAGTAGAGTCCACTAGATGCCATATTACTATCTGAAATATATCCATCATAACTCTTTATGATAGGTTTATTCCAGAATTTGTGTTTATTTCCAACATTTAGAAATCTATGAGTGTATTCTTGTATCTAGGTCATAGAGACATTCTCTAAGACAAAGGGCTCTCCTACTGAAAATATGAAGTCCATCTATCCAATAGAGATTGTTGCAACAATTGCATCAAAATCCATGTAGATGACTATTAAACATGAAGATCAAATTCTCTAGTCTTCTAAAACATGTGCAACACATTGCAAGTGTTGTTAGAAGATTGAGATACAATTATTAGACTTTATCTTATCAAATAAGCAAGTCAATTTCAATGATCAAATGTAGATACAGATTATTATGATGCACTATCTGAGTCCTTCTCTAAGGATTCTAGACAAACTTGATAGTCATACTATCAACACATCAATTTGCTGTATAGGCATTCATCCAACTCTTTAGATGCCATATGGAAGTCATATAAGTACGGTCAACTCTTTGACTATCCTTCTCATCTTGGGTCTGACCCATGCTTCCACTGCGCTCCCTTTATCTATAAACAACCATTGCTTAAGACTAAGGATCTCTTATGTTAAATTCAAAAGAATTCAATGTAAGAGCATTTCAACATTTATACATGCTTCATTAAATTCATACAATATGAATATTGTGATGCTTAATGAATGAGTAGAGTATAGACATTAGAATGATGACACTCATCATGTCTACATCCATTTGGACTCTTAAAACATTGGTTCAGGTAGGTATTTAAACATTCTGAATACATCACCTCTTTCGAGCTACCATTCTGCATAATGTTGAGAACCATGTCATTCATGATCAAATGCCTAGAGTACATATGTATGCCAAAACATCTTCTTTGATTTTTTTATAAGGATTATTCAACAATTATGATCACCATCGACATATCACTTCCAAAGTACACTCTATGAAAGATCAAGACTATAGAGACATACGAACCTTAAGGTGATGTCTTATCGTTTTATTTAATTTTCATTCCTCATTATGTCGAGGGAAACTTGCACAATGCAACCACATGCATTATGTGTCCAACTGCAAGTACAATATCTGGATCATGAGTTCGATCCATGATATTTACTGGTTATTATTGAGTATAACATTGAGTGGGTTTTATGAAGAATTATCTGAAAAAAGAAATTTGCACAAGTGTGCATATATTATATATACATATTTAACTTTGATTTAGGAGTTTTTATATCAAAGTTGTCTTTCCTTGTAAACACTGAAAGTTCATTCCCTTAATCACTTTCAATGTAAGAGATATACTCACCATTATATCTCAAGCAAGATCTGGGATCTCCTTCCTTATCTTTGTCACATCCCAATAATATGAGAATTTGCGACTCCGATAAAAAGAAGCATGAACACATTCCACCTTGCAAGTCCAACTTACATCTCTCAATTCGATCTTTAACACCCGGGCCCACCACCCCTAAGGTGATGTTGACCCATCATTAATTGAACCAACCGTCAACAGGCTTAATACTCGCTATACGCAATCCAATATCGCCCCAATAATATGAGGACTCGATATTAGGGTCATGATAAATGCAGAATCGAGTGCGGTTGTATTGACTCACAAGGCGAGTCAACAGTCGTTGTTTGACCACACAAAATCCTGAATTTAATCAACAATTAACCCACACCAAAGATCAATAAATTAGAAATAATGTGGAGTTAAAATTTATTTTTAACTCTGCACAAATGATGTAAAGGGCAAGTATGCAGAGAGTTCGAACACAGGGAGCAAACAGGGTAATTGAAAAATTGATACACAAGTGAATGTGTGTGAGTGAAGTGTCTACACTAAGCAAGCAAACAACTAAGTTTTTGTGGGTTTTTAATTTTTAATTTTTTTTATTTTTATTTAATTTTTAATTTTGTATTTTGCCTTTTAATTTTCTAATTTTTATAATTTTATATTTTATATATTTTTTTTATTTTTTTTCAATATTGGAATTTAAAGACAAGGTAATAAAAGACAAGGTTAAATTTTTTTAAAAATAAGCAAAAATAACCAAAAATTCAGAAATAAAATGTTTTTGATATTTTTAGGATTTTTTACTGTTTTTGTGATTTTTGGGTATTTTTCAAGGAGTTTTTGGTATTTTTAAAGACTGAAATAAAGCAAAAGAGTGAAATGAGTGCTGGCTGTGAATAAAATGAAGTTAAAAATAGACAAACAGCAATCAAAATTTTTCACACTATTTTTCAAATAAAGATAACAAAATAAAGAACAAACAGGAACCGAGTTTGTGTTTTTTGGAGTGTTCCTTGATTTTATTTATTTTTTGAAGTTTTGGAGTGTTTTTAAATTTTTAGTGTTTTTCTTTTGAGATTTTTAGTGATTTTTGGATTGACACTAAAGTATGATAAAATAGACACTAGGTTTTTTTTTGGAATTTTTCGAAGTGTTTTAATATTTTTTTTTGGTGTTTTCTAAACTAGCCAGTGGATAAAAAGCATGTTTTTGATTTTTAATAAATATAAAAATAAAAAAAATCAAAAACTAAATTTAGGGCGTCAAAATACAAGTACCCAGGACCTTAAGTTCAAAATTTGAGAATTTTTGGATCTAAAATGATACCCTAATTAATTCATGCAAGCACGTACAAATTCAAGGCCTAGCAGGGGCGTTCATGCAAAAAGGCAAAATTATCGAGGCACTTCTGCAATTTTCACCCAAAATTTGTTCTGAATTAAATATTTTCTAGATCAAAAAGCAATATCCAATCCCGCAATGACTTTTCTGTAAAATTCCCAGACCCACGTGCGTTGCACGCGAGCCTGGGGAGGGTACAGATGCAATAAGACAACAATACGAGGGCTAAACTGCAAAATATCCAAATGTTTTATACTGCAGCTAAATGTTTTGGAATTAAACAGAAATAAACAAAAAGATTGGGGGTTTTTCCGCAAAATCGCCAAGAAGACAAGTGAGGAACCACGTGCACCACTGCTAGGGGCGTAAGTTTAATATTACAAAATACCAGGGGCTACCATGCAAAATTTACAAAACTATTAAAAGCAGATGAAAGTTTTTGTCCTGAATGGTAAATGCAAAATTTCGCGGGTCAGAACTGCAAAATACCCACGAACGGGGCGCGATCGGACGGTATCGGTGAACTCACTTGCCACGTGTCCGCACCACGCTCCACGATGCCCCTTCGTTTGGATGCCCACGATTAGACGATGGAAGAGCGATCTACGACTGTGAGGGGCCCAGGATCCGACGGAGGCTGTGCTTCCTGGAGAGGTTGGGAGATCAGACGGTGCAGAGAGGGGTTGGAGGAACAGCTCAGGAACTCGGCTGGGCCGAGTTTCAAACTCTCCTCCTTCACCGCTCCGACCACCTGGGCATGAAAGCACGAGGGCAAAATGGAGCTGGAGCTCCTCCTCTTCAGGGGATGGCCTCCAAAGGGCGCCTGGAGCATCGGTGTCGTAGGGCGGAGCCGGAGGAGATGTGGCACTCCAGGTGCTCCGGTCCTTTCAAAATCGACCCCCAGATGGGGTCTTCGGCCTCCTGCGACCTGCAAAAAATGTTAGGGAGGGCTCGGGCAAAATGCCGAGCCCATCCAGGTGGAAAAAATGGTGGAAACAATGAGGGTTGACAGCTCGGAGAACGGCGGTGGCCGGAGATGCCTCCGACGATGGTCGATTGAGCGAATCAACGCACGGAAAGAATGGATAAGCGAGGGAAATGAAGTGGTAAGTGCCAGGAACAAAATGCGAGCAAAACTAAGGTGATTAAAACTGCCTCGAGCCCAAGTCGGGCGAGGGAGGGGGTACCTCGATGGCTGTCGCCGGAGGTGTGGAACGCGCCTGGAATGGTGGTTTTTCCTCCGCTTGGGCGGTGGCAGCCCGTTGCTGTCACCAACAGGCCTCCAACACGATCTAAAGGTGGAAGAATTCTAGGTATATCGCGGTTCAAACTTCAAATCAGATTCAGAGGTGAGTTTTAAGGGTTTGACGAGGGTGGCTCGAAGAATGAGGTGCAACGCCTCGGTCAGTGATTCAAAGCCCAAGAATTACCTTAGGCGTGAATCACGATTGTCCGAGGAGCAAAATCTCTGAAGAGACCATCACGAAAGAACGCAAGGGCTGACCTAGAGAAATGGGTAAAAAGAGACAAAACACTCACTGCTGACATGCTACAGGGGAGGTCAGACAGTTGACCGGAGGTCAACTGTCAGACCAACCTGGTTGGTCCACGTGGACCAACCAGGGAAAAACCCTGGAAAAATCAATAACAAATAACAAATGGTATTATTTTAATTAGGTTATAAAATAAAAAGTTCTTATATTTTTATAAATTATTTTATTCCGATTTTTAATTAATTTTTTGAGATATATTTTTACAAGTTGCTTTTATACCCCTGTATAGGTATATTATTTTATATACTTCATTGCTTTATTTTTATTCTGTGTATTTTACTTGTATTATTTTTATTTATTATTTTATAAAAATTATAAAATACTTTTATATACACATATATATTTTTATTTTATTTTTCTGATATAATTTGTATAATTAATAAAATAGAAGTATATTTTTTATAGATATAAGTACAAGTATAATACCTATGTATCCTATTTACATGTATTTTTATGATGTATTTTCTTTGCATTTTTATTTTAATTTTAATGAACATAATTATTATAAGTAATATTTACATCATTATAAAAATGTAAAAATATAAAAACAATGAATAAATAATAAATTGAATATTTTAATCAGTACACTTATACAATGTGGGTCCAAAACTCAACTTTCAAACCGTAGCTCCGCCAAATGCGAAACCACCGCCATTAAATAGCTTATTTTCTTCTGTATACATTAAAGGTGAGTATGTTGCATTTGGAGTTGTCAGTTGTGAGATACGGGTCTGGGAAGTTGGCATTCTGGATTTTTATTCAGACCATAACTTTTTATCTGTACATTATTTTTCAGTGAAATCAATTTTGTAGTTTTCATTATTAAATTATCTACAACGTTCATGAACAAAGTTTCTTTATTTGATGTATAAAAAGTGGAACCAAAAATAGGTCCCAAATAAAGAATGAATAGAAATTATAGGTCTTTTATCTGTATTTTGGCCCTTATCTCCCCCTACTTTATTCCTTGTCGACCTATTCATCAAGATGTCTAGGTCTCGGGGTTTCGGGTCATAAAATATTTACAATATTTTATTCTTTTTCTTTTCTTTATTTATTCTATAATTTTGGCTTTAATTACAGTATTTTATACACTATGTAGATTCACATGCATGAATGCTAAGATGATGACATTAATGATATTTACAGGCATTTGCTAGAGTTTTTGGTGCCAAAATGATAGAATAAAGATGTTGAAATGTGGATTCATCATCCCCCTATACTTTACCTTTGCTAGTCCCTAGCAAACACTTATGCAATAAGTGCAAAAAGAAAAGAAAGAAAAGAAAAAGAAGAACTTGGATCTTATTTGATTATCAAACTTGTCTTCGCAAAATCAAAGTTTGGAGCTTAAGTCAGACCTTTGGAATTTTAGTGCGGGTGGAACCTTAGTGAGAACCGTGTTTGAAATTCAACAGTCCTTGAGAATCCCAAAACTTTGTCCAAGTCTCCTCAACAGCCAGGTCAGAAATACTTCAACTCATACGCAAGCTCTTACGACTATGAATCTGACTTGTACAGTGTAAGTGATAGTGGCTCTCCCCAACTAGAATGACAAAGAAACTGACTTCTCCAGTACGACAACCCAATGATTCCCCAATCCAGCAACTCCATCCTCGAGGAGCGGGGTATTCCCTTCTAAGTTCAAGTGGCAACCAACTCAAGAGGATGGGGTGAAGAGAAGAATGGACGGTAGCCAGTGCAGCTACCTATCCTGGGATGCAAGACCAGTGTAGTCAAGTCATCCTGCTGCAGGCTCACATATTTGACTTTGGAACTCAAGCTTGCTTATTGACTTTGTACATACTTGCAGGCTCTTTATTTTTGTACATGCCTGAACTTTTTTTTTTGAATACTATATACAACAGCATTTACATAAGGAGTTTTTCCTATTGAGCCAGTAGACTATCCCTCTTTTGAAGCTTTATCGCAACCCACAGCCTCCTGTCTTTAGACTTCCTAATCACTGGACGGGTTGGGGTGCACTTCCCTCCCTAGAGGAGGACAGGTGTTTCCACTTGTGTGCGTCTCATACCGGCAAATCCAATTCCCTCACCACTCCAACTGAGTTGAGCCAAGTGAAAGGTGCAGGTGTCCAACTTAGGTCATTATCAACAAGAGTCGTGCGTGTGCTCCGAAATACTCTACTTAGGCAGTCAAGAATCCATTGAACCAAGTCCCGTGATCTTTAAAGAATTAAGTCAACTAGAGCTGAAGTACCTCAAACCCAGTTCCTATAAGGTTCCTGTTATTAGGTAGATTTTGAGGTCCAATCAAGCTCCAATCTTCGGACTTTACTTAGACTTGTTCAACTATCAAATTCAATCCGAAAAATGCTCATGCTATGCAATGCAATGTAGAAAATATTTTTGTGATGCAATTTTCAAAGATTTTGAACTTTTTATGGATTTTTTTTTGAAAATATGATGCATGCAGATGCATTTTTTTGTATTTTTCAAAGAAATTTTTCAAATGTTTTTGGATTTTAATTTTGCAAATGTTTTTGGGATTTTTGAAAAGAAAAAGTTTTGGATGAAAACTAGGTTAAAAAAATGTACACAGGAGTGCTTCTTATATCTACAAGAAGTGGATTTTAAGGATTTACAAGGGTAAGTGATCAGTTTTATACATATTTATATATATAGCGGATTCTGGTGTGATGTATGTATTCCTCAAACTTATTTGACACAAGATTTTCACACAAATTTTGGAAAACTATAGTCCAAAATAATTTTTACAAATATTTTACAAATATGTGCACACATTTGAAAATCATTTTGCAAAGGCTTTTAAGACAGTATATACAGGTTTTTTAAATATTTTTGCAACCATTTCTCAAACCATTTGCAAATCATTTTTCAAACGTTTCATTTCATACAAAGAAAATAAGTTTTGCAAACCACACATTTTTACAAAGGTTGAAAACATGTAACAAAATATTTTCAAAATAGTTTTCAATAGATGTTCACAATGATTTTCAAACTATTTTTCAAACATTTTGCAAAAAACATTTTCACCTGATTTATTAATCAGTAAATACAAAAAGAATTTGAGGAATAAGACACGTTTTTATTAAGGATTTTCAATGAATTTTAATGAATTATTAGCCATATTATTAAGAAAATATGAAAGTACGAGTTATGGCTAAAGTATATACACAGTATATACGACCCCCTTATACTTAGCTTGAGCTATGTCCTCATAGATCGGAGAGAAAAGAGAAGACATAACTCGTACTAAGTATAGGCAAGTCTAAAGAATAAATAAAGGAATGGATGAACAAACGAATGAGAAGTTGACCGTCCCCCCTATACTTGGGATCAACTAATCCTAAGTATAACAGACTGTACACAATGCAGGGAGGGTCAAGGGTGGGAATAAACAGATCGTACTAAAATTGTCTCCCCCTATACTTAGGGTAAAATATCCCTAAGTATAGACAAGAAGAGGAGACAATGGAGAGGATCGAAAAATAGAGAAACTCGAGGTGCATTCCCCCCTATACTTAGGAAAAAGTACGTCCTAAGTATGGAAACTGTCTACAAGGGCGACACCTTTTTGATAGATGAAGAAGATAGAAAAGGAAAAGAAGAAAAGAAGAAAAGAAGAAAATAAATCAACAGATGAAAGTGATATGACAGATGGATATGTACAGCGGAAGATGGAATTGATCACCATGTATGAGATGCAGATGATGAGAGTCAAAGGACACATCTCATACCAGAAGAATGGGGGAAACGTCAATGGTCGGCGGATCATGATCTAGATATAGCTTCAAGCGTTGACCATTGACGCGGAAGGTAGAGGAAGATGACGGTTCGGATATGTCGATGCTGCCATTGTCATGTACCTTCCTGACCACATACGAACCTTTCCACTTGCTCTGCAACTTTCCTGGGAATAATTTCAGCCTGGAATCAAACAACCATACTCTCTGATCTGGCTCAAACTGTTTATGGCAGATACGCGAATCGTGCCATGTCTTCACTTTCTCTTTGTACTGTAGGCTGTTGGAAAAGGTTGTGTCTCTCAGTTCTTCCAGGGCTGCCAATTCAGCTCTTCTCTGGTCTCCTATACTCTCTGGATCTAAAAGCAACTCAGTGACTGCCCAAAAAGATTTGTGCTTGATCTCCACTGGCAAATGGCACGGCTTGCCATAGACGAGACGAAAGGGAGATGTCCCCAATGGATTCTTGAAAGAAGTCTGATAGGCCCACAAGACCGAGTCCAAAAGCTAAGACCAATCCTTTCGGTCTGGGCGGACAACTTTCTGCAAGATAGTCTTTATCTCCCGATTCGAAACTTCGGCAAGACCATTAGTCTGAGGGTGATACGGTGTGGCAACCCGATGGTCAATGTCGAACTCATCTTCAAGGGCCCTAACCTTGTCATTGATGAAATGAACCCCCCATCTGAAATCAATACTCTAGGTACCCGAACCGTGAAATGATATTTTTCCTCAAAAATTTGCAAATGGTTTTAGCATCTGCGGCTCGGGCGGGGATGGCCTCAACCCATCGGCTGACATAATCAACAACGAGCAGGATATGCTCGAATCTCTGACTCTTAGGAAATGGGCCCATGAAATCAGTCCCCCATGCATCACAAACCTCACAGAAGTGAATGGGTTGCATGGGCATCATGTCTCTTTGTCCGCAGGTTCCCATTTTCTGACAGTCAGTACATCTCTTCACGAACTCATCAGAATCCTTGAAGAGAGTAGGCCACCATAGGCCGGATTGAAGCACCTTCTGTGCTGTTCTTTTTCCAGAATGATGTCCTCCTGCCTCAAGCTTGTGGCAGTATGTGAGGACGCTATGATGCTCTTCTTGATGAATGCACCTCCTCCAGATACTATCCCCTCCTTCATGATAAAGGACGGGATCCTCTCAATGGTAAAACTTGGCCTTCGCCAGGAAGGTCTCGAGTTTCTGCCTGGGCCAACCTTGTGGGACCGTCTTGGCTACAAGATAGTTCACAATGTCAGCATACCATGGAAGCGAGGTGACAGCCAAGATCGCCTCATCTGGAAATGTCTCTGTGATAGGTGCGCTGGGCTCAAATTCCTCAAGATTCTCCAATCTGGAGAGATGATCAGCCACCACATTCTTGACTCCAGGCTTGTCCTTAATCTCAATATCAAATTCCTGGAGTAGAAGGATCCATCTGGTGAGACGTGCTTTGGCATCCTTCTTAGACATTAGGTACCGGATGGCGGTGTGATCAGTGTAGATGGTTACTCTAGATCCGAGAATGTAAGATAGATACTAATCAAGAGCGAAGACTACAACCAGCATCTCTTTCACAGTCATAGTGTAATTCCGGTGAGCGGCATCCAAGGTTCGGCTGGCGTAGTGAATGGAAAACGGTAATCCATCCATCCTCTGTCCAAGCACAGCCCCAACGGCAAAATCTGAAGCATCCGTCATGATCTGGAATGGGAGAGACCAATCGGGTGGCTGAAGGACAGGAGATGAAACAACCATATTTTTGAGAGTTTCAAAAGATTCAAGACACTTATCATTGACAATAAACTCAGTGTCTTTTGTCAGCAAGTCAGTGAGCGGTCGGGCAATTCGGCTGAAGTCCTGAATGAACCGTCGGTAGAAACCGACATGCCCTAGAAAAGACCGCAACTGGCGCAAGTTGGACGATGGATTGAGTTTTCTGATGATATCCACCTTAGTCGGATCGACCTCCATGCCCCTGTTGGAGACGATATGACCGAGGACCGTCCCTTGAGTCATCATAAAATGACTCTTCTCCCAGGATAAAACAAGGTTGACCTCAATGCAGCGCTTGAGCACACGGTCTAGGCAGTCAAGACAAGCGTCGAACCCGTCGCCGTAGACCGAGAAATCATCCATGAAGACTCTAAACAGTCACCCACCATGTCCGAGATATGGACAACATGCACCTTTGGAATGTCGTCGGAGCGTTGCATAGACCAAAGGGCATCCGTCTGAAAGCATACGTCCCAAACGGACAGGTGAATGTCGTTTTCTCCTGGTCTTCGGGCGCAATGGCCACTTGATTGTATCCAGAGTACCCATCAAGGAAACAATAATGACTCTTCCCAGCTAGCCGCTCGATAATCTGATCAATGAAGGGTAGCGGGAAGTGATCCTTCTTGGTGGCCTCATTCAATCGTCTGTAGTCCACACAGACCCTCCAAGAAGTGGGCACTCTAGTAGCGATCTCCTCTCCAGACTCGTTGACAACTGTAGTGATACCCGTCTTCTTGGGTACCACATGTAGCGGACTTACCCATTTGGAGTCGGAGATGGGATAGATGAAATCGGCGCTCCACCACCTTGAAATTTCTTTCATGACTACATCTCGAAGATTCGGGTTCAGCCGTCGTTGGAACTCACGCGACGGCTTAGCGTTATCCTCAAGATAGATGTGGTGAGAGCAAAGATTTGGGCTCAGCCCCTGGAGATCAGCTATACTCCAACCGATTGCCTTGCGGTTTCTTTCAAGAACCTCCATCAGACGAGATTCTTGTTCTGCAGTCAAATCTGCTGAGATAATGACTGGATACATTTCTGGCTCACCCGCAAGGAATCTGTATGTCATCGACTGCGGCAGAGGTTTCCGTTCTGGACAACTGGGAGGTGGCAGATCTGGCTTCTGATATGTTTGTGTAAATGCTACCAGGTCTGCATGGGAGAACTCTCACTCTGCATGAATTTCTGACGAAGGGCGGCCTGCTGAATCATCAATAAACTGCACTGGCTCGCACTCTGTCATGGTTGTTGGCTCGGAAGGAATCAGACAAGGTAAATAATCATCAAAGTCATCCAGTCAATGTCTGAATTCGAGGGATCAGAAGGATGAGCATGAATGAAAATCATCGGCACCACTCATCACGACACTGTCAGCTTCATGCGTATCCTCATCCGGGGGTGTGCTTTCCCGGCTCTCGACTGCCATGAGCTTTAGATATAGTGAATCTGTAGGCAAGGGAGAGTCGGTGCTACGGGATCTTTCAGTTGGATTCATCATCAGTCATCTCAAAATCACAAACCTGGTGGATGTCTAGCTCTTCCTATGTCATCTGCTCGACTTCGTTGGATTGCTCTGAGCATGCCAACTCTCTGGCTCTGGTCTGGTCGATCGTATCTATCTGTATTCTTTCGCCCTCTACGCGAAAACATACCATCCCACTGTCATGGTCGGATACCGCCTTGGCAGTGGCCAAGAATGGGCGTCCAAGTATGATGGGGGCATCGGTCACCAACTCAGGGATCTCCATGTCCAATACAACAAAGTCCATAGGGAATTTCAGGACCTGAATGGTAACGACCACGTCCTTCAATAACCCCTTCGGCCTCTTAATCGACCTATCAGCAAACTGAAGGACCGTTCTCCTTCGAAGAAGAGGGCCAAACTCGAATTGCTTGAGTAAGGCTGCCGGAAGGAGGTTGATCGAAGACCCGCTGTCTAATAGAGTACGATCAAACCGCTGCTCCTAGATCTCGCATCTGATATAGGAGGCTCCTGTATCGGGTCTCTTGGCTGGCAATGTGTTCTGAATGGCGCAACAAGTGTCATGAGTGAGCATATGGATTTGATCTCTGTGCCTCTTCTTCCTTCGGACGGTAGTTGTCTCTTTCAGGTTCTTTTTGAAGAAGGGGATATGCTCAAATGCTTCTCGTAGAGTCAGCCGAATGTGAAATCTGTCAATCATTTGATTGCCGAACTCTACCTGTTGGTTCTTCTTTGGATTTTCTTTTTTGCCCCCTTCGCCCGGCAGAGTGCCTCGGGGAAGGGGATGGTAGGGGCCTCCTCAGATGGAGGACTAGGAATCGGTCCCTATGCCTGTGAAGAAGGTGAATCCATACAATGATCATCATTCACCACATATGGATCCGCAATTTGAACAGAAACCTTTCCTTTATTCATATTTTTGTTTTTCTTCTTGTTCCCACAGTCCATAGGTACAAAATTTGGGAACATCATAGATGGTGGCTCAACAAAAGTAGATGTGGTGGCCTTAGCACCACCACTGGCATCGGTCTCTGCGGTATCAGCAACACGCTCTGGTTCATCATCCAAAATGGTGCATCAGCACCACCGTCTGCATCTGGCATCACAACAGCATCAGCACCGTCGTCCTGGACTCCATCATGGGTGGCATCAGCACCACCGTCTTCAACATCATAATTAGCGGCATCAGCACCGCTACTCTGCTCCTCTGGCGCTCTTGGTTCAGAATCTGGTTGTCGCTCAGAAGAGGCGCCGTCGGCTGGCATCCTACCGCTCCGAGTAGTCACAAAATCAGCATCATTCAAAGAATAAGACATATCATTCAAATCATCACTAGGAGAAGTATCCTCTGTAAACTCTACCTGCTCAGACTTCCTTTTCAGATTGTTCGGGTTAGGTTCAAGCTGAGCGGGTATGGCGGCCTTGCCTTTTATGATGTCCTCATCTCCTGTCGGAATTCATCCATTTCTTGCCTAAAAGATGCTCGCTGTTCAGATAGCAAGCGGGCAAGATCATCAAGGGACGGGTTCTCAAAGGCAGGACCCTGAGAACCGGATGGCTGTCCCTGCTAGAAATGGGGCTGCTGATGCTGTTGTGGCTGATACTGGGGGGAAGGATGGTGATAGAGTGCTGAGGCTGCTATCGCTGCCTCCACTGTTGTCCCTGATAGGCGGGACGAGGACACTCTGGTACTGTTGAGGCTGGGCATACTGGGGCTGTTGGTGTTGCTGTTGTGGCTGGCTGTTCTGATGGCCTTGGGAAGGACTCTGCTGCTGGGAGGAAGAGCCACCGTTGACCCAACGGAATCCGGGTCATCATGACGGATCCCGGGCTGAGGGTACGGTCGTACCAAATCCCATTGACATCCATCAACGGGTCCTGCTCGAAGGAGGGTGGAGGAAGAACGGCCAGGGGCTGCTCCGGCTGATAGACCACCATCTGCGTATCCGAAGATGGCGGTTGAGATGGATAGTACTGCAGCAAGGAACCGACTCTGCCTGAATGTGATTCACCGGGCGGTATGAGGTAGATGCCTGGTTGGAATTCCTGCTACTCGGATCAGCACGTGATCTGGGAGGTTGCTGGGACTGAGTTTGTGCCTCCTGGACGTACAAGATCTGCGTCTTCAGATCATCATGGACTTGGTGATCTTATCCATCTGGGCCATGCCTTGCATCTGCTTCTTCTCGAGGATCTCGAGGCGGTCCACCTTCTCACTAATGATGCCCATGTCGGCTACGGCTGATTCAGCTTGAGCTGCGACAGCTAACACTGTGTTGGGACCGGCATCGATGCGGGCAATCCTCTGAAATGATCCTGCTCCTTGCGGGGGCTTCTGCTGTGTGTAGACTCGGGCTTGGGCCATAACTGTGGAGTTTTCTGCCATGCCCTCGTAGATGGCCCAGACGTCGTCTTCACCCTTGGAAAAATAAGATCCACCGCAAGAGACGTTGACAAGCCCCTACAGCTCCGTGTCAGCCCACAGAAGAAACTTTGCACGAGATTGGGCTTGGAGATGTCATGATGTGGACACCGGTCGATGAGCTCTCTGAAACGATCCCAGGCTTCATGGAACTGTTCATTTGGGATCATGACGAAGTTACTGATCATGGCTCGAGATGCGTTGGTCCGGCCGAGAGGGTAGTACTTCTTCAGGTACGCGGTCCGGAGATCTGCCCATGTATCGATGAATTGCCCAAGGTGTTTGAGCCAATATGCGACTCTATCAACCAAAGAGAATGGAAAGGCAATCATCTTGATGGTGTCCTCAGTCATCAACCGATCATGGATCGTGCTGCAAATCATCTCGAATTCCTGGAGGTGGAGGTGCGACTCTTCGGTTGGCAACCCATGGAACTTGGGTAGATGCTGGATAGTGTGGAGCCGAAGCTCGAAATCTCCGTGAATGGGCGGGAGTCAGATCCAACGATGAGTGAGGGATGCAGCTGGGTTGTGCAATTCCCTCATGATGGTCTGTGGCGGTCTCTCAGCGTCTGGATCGCCTCCTCCTGCATCAGGTCCTCCTCCACCTCCACCGCCACCAGCCCCAGGTCGGTTCTCTCTCATCTGTGCTATCTCTCTCATCAGATCACCCATGAAGGTACCCTGGTCACGGATCTGTCTCTGCATTGTCTCCAGGGACGCTAACAAGGAGTTGTTGATGGCCACCTGATCAATTATGAATGGAGGGTGATCATGGTCATCTGGGTGCTCGCCTCTGTCTGCCATCACTGGATTTTCTGAAAAATCAAAAGTGGCCATCTCAGGTGCTGTTGAATTAGCTGAACTCTGTGATGCACTGAATTCTGAAACAATTGGACTGAGAGAAGGAGAATGGGAAGGGTGGTTGAGAGGGAACAGGGTGGATGTAAACTCAGGCTCGGAGAGCGGACTCTCCGAGGTATTACTAGATGAATGAGGAGGAGTGCTGGATAGCGGTGCCGACAAGGTCGGCCTAAGAGATCTCCGTCACATTATCTTGATTATTTGGGAAGAGCAGGGAAAATGCAAGAGAAGAAGAAGAGGAATGAAATGAGATGCAACAAAATTGCGCACAATTGTGATGTGTTTTTGATCTTGACCTAAACAAATCTAGCAATCAAACACAAAGCAGGGTAAGTTCACCAACTCAACACATGAAGCCGTGAAGGTTCGGCTTTTATCTTGTCAATTTTATCTTGATTCAGGAAGTTATCTTTTCACGAGTCCTTAGAACGCTATGCTAAAGGAGAGAGAGTACTGCCCGGAAAGTGTCCCCGTACTTGTCCTCCTCCTGTGTAACCTGTAACTTGCGCTTTTTGAGGTCCTTGTAACCCTTCCTGGATCCCTACTCAGCCAAAGACATAGAGGGAGGAAGCCGATAGGAGAAACCGATACTTCGGACCTCGCCCGCAACGGAATCACCCGTGAGCGTACAAGGTCCTACTCGGACGCAGCCGGTGAGACAGACACACCCGTGAAGGTGTGGCCTATGCTCGGTACTTCGGACAAGGTCGGCGCTCACACAATAGTGAGTCACCAATGGCGACCAAGTCCTACTCGACTACGTACGATAGTAGCGCCAATACTTCGGAAATCCAGGCGATACACAAGGCAACCACAAGTTGGGTTTTTGGCTCTAATCCTTACGAAGCGCTCACCTCACTTGGAAGGAGACCTTCCCATGCAACCTGAATACAAGTGAGGGTGTTACTCTCCCCAAGCAATGAATCCAATTACCGATTTTTTATTTTTGGTCAAGTTTTCTTAGCAGTCCCTTTTTTAATTTTTTTTTGTTATCGCTTCTTTTGAGTAGATTCAAACAAGCGCCT
This sequence comes from Ottelia alismoides, assembly GCA_037367405.1. Lineage (NCBI taxonomy): Eukaryota > Viridiplantae > Streptophyta > Magnoliopsida > Alismatales > Hydrocharitaceae > Ottelia > Ottelia alismoides. Next base: position 992,083 of record JAZKJV010007240.1, on the reverse strand, counting down.
AACGGTTTTTGTATTTTCTTTGATCCCTACTTTGTTCCAAAAACAGAGGGAGAATAGAGTCGGAAAAAGCCGTGCAAGTCGACACCAAGGTGGAAATCTCGCCTTTGTGCCTAAATGATGCATGCAAAGTAAGAAGACTTACATCGAATCCCAGCTCTCTCCATGCGAGATGCTAAGCAGAATTTGTAAACCTAAACTACATGGCGATATGCAAAGCATAAATCATCCTAGAATAGGCAACTGCTGATGTGAAGAACCACGAGTTAACCACTAGCTCTCAATCCTAGTGTCCGGTCTACTCTCACTCCTCCTCTGCTCAACACATTTGAGTTAGGAGAAAGCGCTTGTGTGGAGTGAGCTCGCGGCGCGCGGATCGATAACCAATGATCAACTACTTAATTAGTCCAAGTCCAACAACGAACTATAGGAACATGCAAAGATAATAGTGTGTTTGGACCTATTCTATTCGAATCAAGCAGGACCTATAATCTAAGGGCTCATTCCACAAAAGAAAGGAAAAAGGAAAAGAAAACCGGAAAATGACAAGCGATAAAACGCGAGAAAACCGCGGTGAGCCCCCAGGTGAACAAACACCCGGAAATTAGGCCCGGTAGTGTCCAAGAGTCCAAGTGTCCAATGTACCTGTATTATTACAAATTAATAAGGTCACTCTCTCACAAAAATAAAAGGCAAGCTAAACTAAGAACTCTCTCTCACTCCTCTTTCTCTCTCCTGCCGGCTTGACCTAAGAAGGCCGGCTCCCCTTCCCAAGGTTGCTTCGGGTCACCTAGGCGATCCGCCTTGCTCCGCGGTCCCTCGCAAGAAGACAAAAGAAGAATGGTCAGAATAGCTCAATCAAGATATATTAAAAGTGAAAGAGAGATGAAATGAAGCTGTGGTAAACAACAAACACAAGCAAACAAAATATGAGCTACTCATTGTTGCTCCCCGGCAACGGCTCCATTTGATAAATGCAGAATCGAGTGCGGTTGTATTGACTCACAAGGCGATCAACAGTCAATGTTTGACCACACAAAATCCTGAATTTAATCAACAATTAACCCACACTAAAGATCAATAAATAAGAAATAATGTGGAGTTAAAATTATTTTTAACTCTGCACAAATGATGTAAAGGGAAAGTATGCAGAGAGTTCGAATACAGGGAGCAAACAGGGTAATTCAAAAATTGATACACAAGTGAATGTGTGTGAGTGAAGTGTCTACACTAAGCAAGCAAACAACTAAGTTTTTGTGGTTTTTAATTTTTAATTTTTTTTAATTTTATTTAATTTTTAATTTTGTATCTTGCCTTTTAATTTTCTAATTTTTATAATTTTATATTTTATATATTTTTTTTTATTTTTTTTCAATATTGGAATTTAAAGACAAGGTAATAAAAGACAAAGGTAAAATATTTATAAAAATAAGAAAAAATAACCAAAAATTCAGAAATACAATGTTTTTGATATTTTAGGATTTTTTACTGTTTTTGTGATTTTTGTGTATTTTTCAAGGTGTTTTTGGTATTTTTAAAGACTGAAATAAAGTAAAACAGTGAAATGAGTGCTGGCTGTGAATAAAATGGAAGTTAAAAATAGCAAACAACAATCAAAATTTTTCACACTATTTTTAAAATAAAGAGAACAAAATAAAGAACAAACAGGAACTGAGTTTGTGTTTTTTGGAGTTTTCCTTGATTTTATTTTTTTTTGAAGTTTTGGAGTGTTTTTAAATTTTTAGTGTTTTATTTTGAGATTTTTATTGATTTTTGGACTGACACTAAAGTATGATAAAATAGACACTAGGTAATTTTTTTGGAATTTTTCGAAGTGTTTTAATATTTTTTTTTGGTGTTTTCTAAACTAGCCAGTGGATAAAAAGCATGTTTTTTATTTTTAATAAATACAAAAATAAAATAAAATCAAAAACTAAATTTAAGGGTCGAAGTACAAGTACCCAGGACCTTAAGTTCAAAATTTGAGAATTTTGGATCTAAAATGATACCCTAATTAATTCATGCAAGCACGTACAAATTCAAGGCATGGTAGGGGCGTTTATGCAAAAAGGCAAAATTATCGGGGCACTTCTGCAATTTTCACCCAAAATTTGTTCTGAATTAAATATTTTCTAGATCAAAAAGCAATATCCAAACCCGCAATGACTTTTCTGTAAAATTCCAAGACCCGCGTTCGTTGCACGCGAGCCTGGGATGGTACAGATGCAATAAGACAACAGTACGAGGGCTAAACTGCAAAATATCCAAATTTTTTATACTGCAGCTAAATGTTTTGGAATTAAACAGAAATAAACAAAAAGATTGGGGGTTTTTCCGCAAAATCGCCAAGAAGACACGTGAGGAACCACGTGCACCACTAGGAGGGGCGTAAGTTTAATATTACAAAATACCAGGGGCTACCATGCAAAATTTACAAAACTATTAAAAGCAGATGAAAGTTTTTGTCCTGAATGCTAAATGCAAAATTTCGCGGGTCAGAACTGTAAAATACCCACGAACGGGGCGCGTTCGGACGGTATCGGTGAACTCACTTGCCACGTGTCCGCACCACGCTCCACGATGCCCCTTCGTTTGGATGCCCACAATTAGACGATGGAAGAGCGATCAACGGCTGTGAGGGGCCCAGGATCCGACGGAGGTTGTGCGTCCTGGAGAGGTTGGGAGATCAGACGACGCGGAGAGGGGTTGGAGGAACAGCTCAGGAACTCGGCTGGGCCGAGTTTCAAACTCTCCTCCTTCACCGCTCCGACCACCTGGGCATGAAAGCACGAGGGCAAAATGGAGCTGGAGCTCCTCCTCTTCAGGGGATGGCCTCCAAAGGGCGCGTGGAGCACTGGTGTCGTCGGGCGGAGCCAGAGGAGATGGGGCACTCCAGGTGCTCCGGTCCTTTCAAAATCGACCCCCGGATGGGGTCTTCGGCCTCCTGCGACCTGCAAAAAATGTTAGGGAGGGATCGGGCAAAATGCCGAGCCCATCCAGGTGGCAAAAACGGTGGAAACGATGAGGGTTAACGGCTCGGAGAACGGCGGTGGCCGGAGATGCCTCCGGCGATGATCGATTGAGCGAATCAACGCAAGGAAAGAATGGATAAGCGGGGGAAATGAAGTGCTAAGTGCCAGGAACAAAATGCGAGCGAAACTAACGTGATTAAAACTGCCTCGAGCCCAGGTCGGGAAAGGGAGGGGGTACCTCGACGGCTGTCGCCAGAGGTGTGGAACGCGCCTGGAATGGTGGTTCTTCCTCCGCTTGGGCGATGGCAGCCCGTTGCTGTCACCAACAGGCCTCCAACACGATCCAAAGGTGGAAGAATTCTAGGTATATCGCGGTTCAAACTTCAAATCAGATTCAGAGGTGGGTTTTAAGGGTTTGACGAGGGTGGCTCGAAGAATGAGGAATTACCTTGGGCGTGAATCACGATTGTCCGAGCAAAATCTCTGAAGAGACCATCACGAAAGAACGCACGGGCTGACCTAGAGAAATGGGTAAAAAGAGACAAAAAACTCATTGCTGACATGCTACAGGGGATGTCAGACAGTTGACAGGAGGTCAACTGTCAGACCAACCTGGTTGGTCCACGTGGACCAACCAGGGAAAAACCCTGGAAAAATCAATAAAAAAACAAATTGTATTATTTTAATTAGGTTATAAAATAAAAAGTTCTTATAATTTTATAAATTATTTTATTCCGTATTTTTAATTAATTTTTTGAGATATATTTTTACAAGTTGCTTTTATACCCCTGTATAGGTATATTATTCTATATACTTCATTGCTTTATTTTTATTCTATGTATTTACTTGTATTATTTTTATTTATTATTTTATAAAATTATAAAATACTTTTATACACACATATATATTTTTTATTTTATTTTTCTGATATAATTTGTATAATTAATAAAATAGAAGTATATTTTATATAGATATAAGTACAGGTATAATACCTATGTATCCTATTACAAGTATTTTTATGTTGTATTTTCTTTGCATTTTATTTCTAATTTTAATGCACATAATTATTATAAGTAATATTTACATCATTATAAAAATGTAAAAATATAAAATAAGGAATAAAATAATAAATTGAATATTTTAATCAGTACATTTATACAATGTGGGTCCAAAACTCAACTTTCAAACCGTAGCTCCGCCAAATGCGAAACCACCGCCATTAAATAGCTTATTTTCTTCTATATACAATTAAAGGTGAGTATGCTCATTTGAGTTGTCAGTTGTGAGATACGGGTCTGGGAAGTTGGCATTCTGGATTTTTATTCAAACCATAACTTTTTATCTGTACATTATTTTTCAGTGAAATCAATTTTGTATTTTTCTTTATTAAATTATCTACAACTTTCATGGACAAAGTTTCTTTATTTGATGTATAAAAAGTGGAACCAAAATTAGGTCCCAAATAAAGAATGAATAGAAATTATAGTCTTTTATCTGTATTTTGGCCCTTATCTCCCCCTACTTTATTCCTTGTCGACCTTTCATCAAGATGCCTAGGTCTCGGGGTTTCGGATCATAAAATATTTACAATATTTTATTCTTTTTCTTTTCTTTATTTATTCTATAATTTTGGCTTTAATTATAGTATTTATACACTATGTAGACGCACATGCATGAATGCTAAGATGATGATATTAATGATATTTACAAGCATTTGCTAGGGTTTTTGGTGACAAAATGATAGAATAAAGATGATGAAATGTGGATTCATCAGGTCACTATGTATACAGACTTACTCTTTCGAGAAGCGAAGAGCCCGATCCAAATGGATTGTATGCAGGAGCTGTCACTTCGAACAGGCGTCTCCTACATACAATATCTAGCGACGGACCCTTCGCCTTGACTGGAGACTATGGATGTCACTTATGTGATCCTCCATATCATATTCAAATCCTAATTAATCATTATGAATCATATTCATTATGATTAATTCTTCCAAGGGAAACAACACATCTATTCATAATAGAGTGCTTTTAATAGGATATTAATAATAATTTTAATCAAAATAAACTAATTATCAATTCAATTTTCAATAAACAAACTTGATTATTACTGGAATAGTAGGTATAATCTCAAAGTACATATTATTCGAATTTTAATAATTGGAAAAATACACTTTGATTTCTCCGGCTTTATCGAGTCCCTACCCGCTGTCATGGCCAGTACCGACGGGAGTGGGACGGACCACAACTGGTGCAACCCGCTACCCCAATGCTCCCCGACTAGACACCATATCCACCTCAAGAAAGGATAATGCCAGATAGATCATTGTGTACTTTAAGATGCTCATCGTTTTTCAACCGAAATTATATCATATAATATTCATCAAAACTATTTTGATAATATTATAAGAAAATATGCTAAACAAATCCCCAATCCTATACAAGCAACAAGGTTTTGCATGTAAAAGTTATCCTACTACTATTGTAGGATAAACTAGAGTTTTTCATGAAAATAATGTTTGTTGGAAATTTCATATCAACCAATTGTGATCAAGATCAACTATCTTATCAATTTTGGTTAATGCAATGCCATTAAAGGAAATAATTATCATCTTTAAATATTTAACAAATATTTATAAATAATCATTTCAGAAAATTGACAATTAATTTCCATTAATTTATTTGAATGACAATCACAATGTCTTGGATAATCATGCAGTTTCCAGCAGTGACCCCCACTAACTAAAAATAGCATATCTCATTCATTTTAAATCAAAATTAAGCAAAATCAATTTCTAGAGATTGATAACTTGATTTAAAAATGAAATCTTGTGATAAACACCAATTTCTAGGCATTTTAAAATTGTAATTAACATCTTAATTACGTCTCTAATCGCCATCCCCGAAATAGTGGAGATATCGTTAATAAAACGACCATATCTTGAGCAAACAGAATCCAAATTACACAAACTCAAATTTCACATTTTCCTTATTTAATGGAGAAGTTATAAATTCATGTTTAAACATTTTAAACAGGGCTGAAAAATTATCACAAGAATGGGCTGCGAAAATTGAAAAGCTAAAATCTTCACGAACCCAATCGAGTCCAAATCTTCGTAGGTTCATGGATCTCATCCAAAACTTTTGACAACCTGGCTCTGATACCACTTCAAGGATATGGAAAAATACTCAATATCATCACGGAAGCATGATGATTGCATCGAATGCGATCGGGAGCGACTAGTCGCACTAGTTGCTCGATGCAGCGGAAATTAAAAATTTTCATTGTGACGAAACGACATGATCCCAGAAAACTTCTCGGATCGTTTCGTCTAAACCAAAAACAAGTAATAGGATTACCTCTTGAAGAGTAGTTGTGATCAAGTCTCTAAACAAAGATACCTCCTGTCTCAAGTCCGACCTTCGGAGGAGACGCTTGCGAGCGCGGGGATGAGTCGCAGTCATCTCACAATCCAAGTAGTTGTCCAAGCAAAGGAACTCCTGATCTCGTCGCACGAGATCATGTATCTTCTTCACAAGTGAGTAGCACCGAAAATGATGGAGCGCCAAGAGTCGTCGAAGAAACGCGAGCCGACGATGAGCCTTCTTCCTTCTGGAAGAGGGTGGATGGCCACCCAAGAGAGAAGGGAAGAGGGCATGTTAGAATGAGAGAGAGAAAGCAGAGAGACTCTGTCGAGTCGGTGTCAATCGAAGAGCAAGGCATGCCTCTTCTTATAGTGTGTTGGGAGTCCATGGATCCCAATCTATGGACAACACACAATCAACGGATGAGTTGATTGTGTCCCTTTCAATGGCGAGGATTGTTTTTGGTAAAACTCAACAACAAGTGATTTAATTCAAATTAATTATCAATAATAAATAATATAATTAATCTTAAATTAAATCACTTTTAACTAGAGATAAGATAATGAGAAGACCATGGTCCTCTCCTAAAAAGGGGGGACGGCTGCTCTACTCGTCTCGAGGAGTTGTAGCCGTACTCTCTTATTAGAGGGGACTTGGTCATTCTCATTGATATATCATAAGATATCATTATCTCATGATATCTCCTATAATTTATAAAAAAAATAATTCCTAGTTATCTTTTGGAAAATATCAATCAAGCCATTGAAAAAAATGTGAATCTCATTCACAACCCAAAATTAAACGTAATTATATTTTCAATTAATCATTCAATGTGAATCCCATTCACATTAACAATTAATCAACAAATATAAAACATAATATGGCTCTCTCTTACATATTATAAATCACATTTATAATATCTATGATTAATATGGATAGTGCTATCCATATTATTCATATCCATGATAATTAAATAACATTTAATCATCTTGGATTTCTTTTCTCATGTGCCCAAATAATATGAATCACATTCACATTATTTATATTTTTGATAATTAAATCACATTTAATTATCTTAGATATCTCTTCTTATAATAAGAATCAAATTCATATTATCCATGATAATTAAATCACATTTAATTATCAATTTTCTCGATGCTTGGATATCATTCAACTTTGGAATCATTCTTGAACTCTTTCAAGAATAATGCGTATTCCTCGCAGGTACTTGGAGATAAGGACAGGACGATTGTATTGTTCCACATATAGTGACTTGGATATTGAGATCACATCTCAAATCTAGATCTCGGGCCTACCATAGATTCTTGATTAAATCAAGACCGTAGATCTAATCTTCTAATTGTATCTAGATCACATTCAGATCAATGTCCAACATTTGGACTAAGATTAGATCACTTCTCTATAAGAGGAGTCACTAAAATCCAGACTCGTTTCATCACTCCCTAGGAATGGAAGCGTCATGGTTATACAATCTTTTTGACGATCGCATCTCATGCAATCGGGGCAACTAGTCGCACTAGTCGCAATGTGTAGCGGAAATTAAAAATTTTAAATCAAGTGATGAAATCACATGATCACAAGAATGTTTCTTGGATCATTTCATCAAACCACAAAGTATTAGAAATACCTCTCGAAGCGTTGTTGCGATCACGAGATCTCTAAAGCAAGAGATCCTCCTGTCTCAAGTCCGATCGACGAAGACTGCACTTGCGGGCGTGATGATGAGAGGCGTGACTCCCGCAATCCTCGATGAAGATCCAAGCTTCGAATACCCTGATTTCGTCCAAAAAAATCTGTCATCTTCCTCTAGAGCAAGCAGCCCCAAAGAAGATGGAGATCCTCGGTTAGTCGAAGGCGAAGGTGAGAAGGTCTCTCTCAACACATAAGATGGATGACCACCTTAGAGAGAGAGAGATGACGAGAATGACATAGAGAGAGAGAGAGTAGGCGTATACTCTTGTGTACTCTAAAGGGCTAGGGTTGCCCTCCTTATGTAATAGTTTGGGATCCAATGGATCACAATCCATGGCATACATAGATCCAACGGGTAGTTTGATCCATGTGTCGATGAACGGCCATGATTGTTGTTGGTTAAAAAACCAACAACATTAATTTATATCAAATTAAATATATGTTATATTATCATCAACACAGCTTAATTTAACAGAAATTAATTATTAAGATATAAATAGATAACAAAATAAGAGAGACAACAAATCATCCCTAAAAAATAGGGGGTGCCATCTATGACTAAGTCATTGGTGACACCACCCCTTTTTTTGGTGGTGATTGTCTCCTTTTTATTTTATCTTATTATTTCCTAATAAATTATATTAACTTTTATTGCAATAATATCCACTAAATTAAATCCAAATAAATTTGTGAAAATTTCAATCATGCCATTGAAAAATATGTGAATCATATTCATAACCCAAACTATTTTGTAAATTACATTTCTAATTAATTAATTAATGTGAATCCAATCCACATTAATAATTAACAAATGCTATTTACAAAATTTCACTCTCTGTTATATATTATAAATCACATTTATAATATACATAGATATTATGGATAGCACTATCGACGATATGCTTTTCCTTGGTAATTAAATCTCATTTAATTATCTTGGATAATCATTCTCACAATATGAATCTCATTCATATTGTACTTGATAATTAAATCTCATTTAATCATCAAGACCTTCTTGCTTGGATACAAAATTCATCATAGGAATTATTCTTGAATTCCTTCAAAAATAATTTGCTTTCTCTACAGATACATGGAGATAAGGACATGGCGATTATATTATTCCACATATAGTGACTTGGATGTTGAGATCTCATCTCAAATCCAGATCTAACGGACCTCCCACATATGCTTGATTAAATCAAGTTCGTATACTTAATCTTCTCATTGCATCTAAATCCAATTCAGATCAATGTCCAACAGTTGGACTAAGATCAAGTTACTTCTCTACTGAGAGGAGTCACTAAAATCTAGACTTGTTTCATCACTCCCTCGGACTGGAAGCGTCATGGTTATACAATCATTTATGACCACATCACCCTCAGGTATTCCCAATACTTGCACAGCCTACATACTGGAAGACCAATGATCAACCTGAAGATGAAGAGCAATTTTACATTGTCTTCTTCAGGGTTTGATCACTAAGTTTCTCAATCTTGGTCATTGGGATTTGGTATCCATCATATGCTTTCCCAAAGAATATATTATACCTTCAAATTCTTGTCATGCTTCCAAAGCACGATGACCATGCACGGGATTTGATCGGTCCCAATACCTCATGAGTGAGCTCATGTCTTCCAGTTCATAAGCGAACCTGTATGATCCCTTTGAGAGATCATATTACTCATATGCCTTTACGTGCACACTAGCTCGCCGGTGTATAGACCTTGGTTAGTTCATCAACCTAATGGTCTGTCAAATGTACACACTCGGACATATAGTAACATATATGTCTCTGGTCAGAGGATGTGTGCATATGCTGTGATTGTATTCAACATAGGACTTAGGTTATCTCGATCTCACTAAGTCAACCCATTGACCTAACTAATCTGACACCTCCGAATCACCATTCCCATGCAGAGGACTTGCATCAAGAGGTCGGTCAGATATCAGCCTATGAGAGAAAGGATTGCCATCTCCTACTCAGGATGGAGATCATCTCTTAATAATCATTTGACGGTGCTTGATGAGTCCTCTATCTAACCCATTAGATATTCATCCAAGCACCATCCTCTATGATTCATCTAATGAATCAACAACTATATGATTATCAAGACGGCCACAGTACGTAACCTTAATTATACAGAGTGACCTTATAGTGCATTCATTCATTTAATTTCAGAAAGGGAGTGAACAATCAATACCATTTATTGATAAAAACATATTTATCACAATAACATTTATTGTAAGACTGGTTCACATCGAGCTCACATAGCTAACAATCTCCCATTAGCCCTCAAAACCATTCAGGAACAGTCCTTAAACCCATACTCATTACATGCTGGTCGAAAACCATCTACGTTAGAGGTTTGGTAAGAGGATCGACAACGTTGTCGGTAGAGGCCACCTTGGTGATTATGATATCACCACACTTTTGAATCTCCCGAATGATGTGATATTTCCTTTCCACGTGCTTGCTCTTTTGATGCCATCTGGGTTCCTTTGCCTGGGCAATGGCTCCAGTGTTATCGCAGAGTAACGGGATGGGAGTATCAGAGGAAACTACACCAAGCTCCAAGATGAACTTGCGTAACCACACCGCCTCCTTTGCAGCATCCGATGTACTCGGCTTCTGTTGTTGAATCCACCGTAGTGTCATGCTTCTTGCTTCTTCAACTCACAACACCACTGTTCAACAAGAATACAAACCCTGATGTCGACTTTTGATCATCAATATCCGACTAGAAGTCCGAATCTGTATATCCCAAGACATGGAGATCACCATCTCCATAGACCAGGATGTAATCTTGCGTCCATCTTAGATATTTGAATATGTTCTTTACTGCATTCCAGTGTTGCTCTCCATAGAAGGATTGGTAACGACTTACCACTCCCACTTCATGGCATATGTCTGGCCTAGTACACGTCATGGCATACATTAAGCTTCCTACAGCTGATGCATAGGGGCATCTAGTCATGGCCTTCTTTTCCTAAACACTTTGAGGAGACATCCCTTTAGACAGATGGATACCATGTCATAAGGGGAGGAATCCTTTCTTGGAACTATCCATACGGAATCGTTCAAGAATCTTCTTAATGTATCCGTGTTGTGATAATCCCAACATCCTCTTTTCTCGATTTCTGAACAACTTCAGGCCTAAGCTGTAAGAGGCTTCTCCAAGATCTTTCATCTCTAAGGTATGAGACAACCAAATCTTCACACTGGTCATCTTTCCTGTATCATTCCCAATGATAAGGATGTCATCTACGTAAACCAGGATGAACACAATGGCGCTCCCACTAAGCATCTTGTACACATAAGGTTCATCAGGATTCTGCACAAAATTATAACTCTTTATGGTTTCATCAAATCTGATGTTCTAGCTATGAGAAGCTTGTTTGAGCCCATAGATGGATTTCTTTAGCTTGCATACTTTACCATTCTCAACTATGAAACCCTGGGGCTGCTCCATATAGATATCCTCCTTGAGGTATCCATTGAGGAATGTTGTCTTGACGTCCATCTGCCAGATGTCGTAGTCGAGAGATGCAGCTATAGCTAGCAGTGTCCTGATGGACTTAAGCATAGCCACAAGAGAGAATGTCTCATCGTAGTCGATGCCTTCTCGTTGTATGTAGCCCTTGGCTACGAGCCGTGCCTTGAAAGTCTCTACTTTCCCATCAGGTCCCCTTTTTCTCTTGAAGACCCATTTACACCCAATGGATTTCATCCCTTTAGGTTGATCCTCTAGGATCCATACACCATTCTTATGCATGGAGTCAATCTCTAATTTCATTGCTAGCATCCATCTATCCATGTCATGATCCGCGAGTGCTTCATCAAATGAAGTAGGATCATTGTCAGTCTCACTTGACACATGGAATCCATACCTTTCAGGTGATGCAACCACCCTCGAACTCCATCGAAGAGGTATGGGTGTTTCATCTTCCTTTATCTTTTCAGTTTATGGTTCAGGAATCTCATAATCCTCAGGTGATTCGATGAGTTCCTTTACTTCATTTCTATCTTAACCTTTAAGAAAATCATCATCCAGAAATTTCACATCTCTAGAGACAAAAACCTTTTGGGTCTCAGGGTTATAAAGTTGATATCCAATACAATCTTTAACATACCCAATGAAGTAGCGCTCACAAGTGCGAGATTCTAGCTTACTTGCGTCCACATTCTTCACATGGACCAAGCAACCCCATACCCTTAAGTGATTAACACTAGGTTTGGTTCCATACTAGAGATCATGAGGAGTCTTAGGCACTGATTTTCTAGGTATCTTATTCAATATATATATATTGCAGTCTCTACTACAAATTCCCAGAAATTAAGAGGTAAATGTGCTTTGTTCATCATTGAACGGACCATGTCCTTGATGGTCCTGTTGCGTCTTTCAACAACACCATTAAGTTGGGGAGTTCCAGGGAAGTGAGATTGGAGACAATTCCATTCTCTTTAAGGTATCCCTTGAATTCATCTGAGAGGTACTCGCCACCACGTTCAGATTGAATCCGTTTAATCTTCCTATCGGTTTGGTTCTCAACCAAAGCCTTAAACTCTTTGAACTTTTCAAAGGTTTCATATTTGTGACGTAGCAGGAAGATAAACCCATATCGTGAATGGTCATCAATAAATGTCAAATAATATCGATATCCATTTCGAGTTGCGGTACTGAAGGGACCACATACATCTATATGTATTATGTCAAGAATACCTTCGCATCTCGTAACCTTGTTACGGAAAGGCATCCTGGTCATTTTACCTCGAATGCAATGTTCACAAGTAGGTAAAGATTGTACCTGTAGAAAATCTAAGGGTCCATCCTTTATCATTCTATTGATCCTATCAACAGATAAATAACCAAGCCTTTGATGCTAAATCATATTCGAATGATTTCCATTCTCCGTGGATCTTTTAGGGTTTTTATTAGTGGTAGTGACTTTCATGACACATTCATCAATGCACAATTCATAGAGTCAACCAGAAGTCAAAACACCATCCGGAATAAATCTATCATATTGATTAATGACTAACTTATTACAGAAAAGGAAGGAATATCCAAGTCTAACAAGCTTAGATACTGATATCAAATTCCTCCTAACTTCAAGTACATAAAGACACTCTTTAAGTACTAAGACTCGACCACTAGATAATGATAGTCAGTAGATCTCAATGGCGATTGCTGCAACACTTGCATCAGATCCCATGTGGATGACTATCTCCCCTTGCTCCAGATTCATATTTTCCTCAAACAAATGCAATGAATTGCATACATCAACAGAAGCACCAGAATCTACAACCCAACTTCCTTATCGTCCAATGAGAAAGCTAGTTTTAATGATGAAAGTAGATTTCATACCTGCTGGAGCTTTACCTTTGTCGACCGACTTCAGGTACTCTGGGCAGTTACGTCGCAGTGCCCTGGCTTCTTGCAGTGGTGACAGACATCGGTCTTCTTTGATGTCATTAACATGGAAGCACTGGAAGATGAACCAACTCCTTGATTCTTCTTCTTTCTCTTCTGGGACAGGCCCTTCTGAGAACCTTGCTTCCGCCCGCGCTTTCCTTTTGCTTGTGCAACCATTGCACTGGAAGAGGGCCCATCCTTCTTCATTACGTCCTCTGCAGACTTTAATGCAGCTAATAGTCCAGCATTAGTGAAATCAACTTTGCTCATGTGATATGACACGACAAAGTTGTTGAAAGACTTGGGGAGCGACAGGAGAATAAAATCAGTCTGCATATCAGCATCCATGTAGGCACTCAGGGTTTCCAATTCAGATTGGTACCCAAACACTTTGAGTACGTGTTCTCTGACAGAGGTCCCTTCCTACATCTTGCAGCGAATGAGCTCTTTCATCACATTGTAACGTTGTGTGTGATTTATGTCACCGAACATATCCTTCAAATTCAGCATGATTTCTTGGCAGTGGTTCATTTCCACATGCTGCTTCTGAAGCACATTGGACAATGAGCCAAGGATATAAGACCTTGCCAAGTTATGATCTTCATCATATTTCTCATTAAAAGTTTTATCTTTCGGAGTCTAAGGGTCTTCAATCTTGTCTTTGGTCAGCACATATGAGATGCGCTCCGCAGATAGGATAAGATCTAAATTTCGGATCCAATCCGAATAATTTGGTCCGATCAACTGATTGATCTCCAGGAGCCTGTTCAGTAGTTCATGGACTTCATCTTCTGAAATTAAGAATGCAGTATACTAGAATATATAAATAATTATATATCCAATTTTAAAACATTAAGGTATTTTAAATCAAATTTGTCTTGCTATGTCTACTCTGAAAGAATATTCCCTAATCGTCGTTCAAAGTAAGAGATATACTTACCGCTACATCCCAAGCAAGATATGGGATCTCCTCTCTATCTTTATCACATCCCAATAATATGAGAACCTTTGACTCGAATAAAGAGAAGCGGGAACACATTTCTGCCTTGCAAGTCCAACTTTCATTTCCCAATTCGATCTTTAACACCTGGGCCCACCACCCCTAAGATGATGTTGACCCGTTGTCAACAAACTTTGAATTTTACTTGAATAGTAGGTATAATCTCAAAGTACGTATTATTTTGAATTTTAATAATTAAAAAAATACAATTTGATTTCTCCAGCATTATCGAGTCCCTACCCGTTGTCATGGCCAGTACCGGCAAGAGTGGGATGGACCATATACGTTGCAACCCGCTACCCCAATGCTCTCCGACTAGACACCATATCCACCTCTGGAATGGATAATGCCAGCTAGATCATCATGTACTTTGAGATGCCCATCGGTCTTTCAACCGAAATTATACCATATAATATACATTAAAATAATTTTGATTATATTATAAGGAGATTTGCTAAACAAATCCCCAATCCTATTCAAGCAAGAGAGTTTTGCATGTAAAAATTGTCCTACGACTATTGTAGGATGACCTAGGGTTTTGTATGCAAACAATGTTTGTTGATGATTTCATATTAACCAATGATCAAGATCAACTATCTTATCATTATGGTTAGTGGGATGTGAGGCACGCCTAGCAACTCAGGTAAAAGGTAAACAAGGGTCGTTGCGACCCAAGTCACCAAGCGGTGCCGATCGAGAAAAATAGACCACCAAATCAGACAAAAATCAACTCAAAATCGAAGAGCGGTCTCACTATTAGATTAACCTGGTATAGCGACCAGGGTCGAACACAAGGAGCACGTGATGGCCTTGCAGCCTACGAAGTAGTCAAAAATAAAATAAAATAAAAGAAAAGGTATTTTTGGTGGATTTTTAATTTTTATAATTTTTTTTATTTCTAATTAATTAAGAAAATAAGGAAAACAAAGAAACAAGCCAACACAACAATTTATTTAATGCATCAAAAATCAATCAAAAATTCAAATAAAAATGTTTTTATGTATTTTATGATTTTTACTGTTTTTGGTTAATTTTTGGTATTTTTCTGATTTGTATTTAATTTTCTAAAAATAAAACAATGCAAGAAACTGAAGGTGCTGTCCAGTTAGGAGTAAAAGGCCAATTTAAATTGCAAAAAAGGGCATTAACTCTCCTGGAAGTAATTTTCCTGTAAACTAGAAAGTTTAAGGAAAATTTGGGCACTGGATTTATTATTTTTGGATTTTTAATTATTTATTAGAATTTTTATGAGATTTTTATTGTTTTGTAATTTTTTGAGTTTTATATAATGAAAAATGACCAAATTTGGTCAGAAAATCAAACAACCCAAAAGACACAGTAGCTTATTTTTTTATAATTTTTAGATGAGTTTTAATATTTTTTTTGTGAATTTTTAAATCAGACAGTAAAGAAAAAGACTGTTTTTGAAATTTTAAAAATATCAAATAAAACCAAAAATGTCCCCAAAAATTCTAGAAAATTCTACAACATGGAAGGAGCCATGTTTCCAATTTTCATTGAATTCGGAGTAAATTTGCTATTTTATTAAAAATAAAAATCAAGTCACAATGCATAGGGACCTAACTGCAATTATAATAAAACCCTGGACCCCTTGGATAACAAGCTTGGAAAATGTGGGCTTAGAAATGCAAAATACCCCCGGGCCACGCACGATACACGTGACTCAGGCATGGGGGGACCTGATTGTCATTCCTATTTATAAAAGTATAAATCGTAACACGCCAAAAACACAGGGCTGAAATTGCAAATGTACCAAATAATCGCGTGCCGACGCACGTGTCCACAACTGGCAGGGGTATAAATGCAAATCAAATAAAAAGGAGGGTCCTCAGTGCAATATTTACAAAAATAAAAGAACTAAACTACGTATTTACAGTACTAAATAATAAAAACAAGAGCTAGAGGGGCCTAAGAGCTATTTACCCCTTTATTAACTGTCGACGGCTGATGTAGTGCCACGTGGCTGATCCAACGGGTGAGAGAATCGGCGCATTAACCCTGAAGCGCAAGCCAGATCGAACGGTCGTGGGTCCACCACGTGGCAGATCTGACGGTCCTCGTACGCTGTGGCGAAACCCTTGGTGAATCGACGACTGAGAAGACGATGCGTGGAGATCGGACGGCTCTGAATCGTGGGTGCCTCTTCATATGATCGTGCGGCTCAGATCGGTCCTCAGTAGGATTGGACGGTGACGAAGCTCCTCCAAGGGATGGCTGGAATCTAATCTGGAGCGTGAGGATGATCTGACGGCTCACGAGGGTCCTAGAAGAACTGACGACCAGCGAGCTTTGCCGGCCCAAATCTCGTGCGTAGGGACTCCTCAACGGCTGCTGGATGGCAGAGAAGCTGCGTGGGAGCCTTCCACGCCTGATGGACAGCTCCGATGATGGTGGGGAGCCCTGGAGAGCTCCGACGGCGATGAAGACCTGGAGCTCCTGTGCTTGAGCTGCTGGCCTCCAGATGAGGCTCTACTGATGATAAGACCTGCACAGGAAGAAAGATGGGTCGAGGGAAAACTGCCTCAACCCGTCAAAGCGTGAGAACAGTGAAAGATGCGTCGCGATGGAGGCCCTCCGGTGAGCGGCGGAGGTGAAGGGCCTAGGTTCCTGCTCCGGGGAGAGCCAGGGGGAATGGGTAGGTGGAGAAGGTGCGGAGGAAGCTCGTGAAGATGATGGCGGTGTCGGATGGGCAAGTGGATGGACGGAGACGAAGGGCGGAGGCGGCGGAGCTACTTCTACCGGAATCGAAAAATCCTAATCTACGCTAAACTAAAGGCTAAGAAGGCTACCTGGTGGAGGCTATCGAGTGGGCTGGAGCTCGGGGAGCTCCTGGGTCATTGCCTGTAAGGGGTCGTTGTCTCCTCGAGGCTGGGCGCGCTCGCGGCGGCGCACGGCGGCGGAGCCACCGGATCAAAGGCTTCCAGAGGTGCTCGAGCCTCTCTTCCACTCCAGCGGGCATAGCTGTCACTTAAGCTCACCAGAGGAGGTCCTTGGCTGCAAGTGGAAGATCCAGAGATGAAGGAAAAGGTCACCGGAGGAGAAGCTATATATGCCTAGGGGTCCGAGAAGGAATGGATCGAGCGAGCTGCTCGCATCTCGGATCCCTCAGACCCACCCCGGGCGAGGATCTGGGATGAAGAAGGATCAATCAGGGCCCGGGGTTAGGGTATTTGGTTGTCGGATCAAATGGGAAATAAATGTAGAAGTCGGGTCGGTCAGCAGATCCGTAAGGGAAGAGAGTCCGCGGGGGAAGTTGACCGGGGTCAACAAACACCCGTGGACCAATCAGAATCTACCAGGTCAAATGTATTTGATTAATTATTTTAAAATAGTAAATGATCGAGTTAAGAAAAACTTAAAACATGGAAAATATTTATTTTATTTTTTTCTATTTTTTTGTGATTTTTAATTAATTTTTCAAAATAAAACTAAGGTATTTACATAATAGGGCTATATATAGGTATATGTACAATATAGGATTTTTATTTTTGATTTTTAATTTGTTATTTTTGTGCATTTTTATTCCCATTTTATATTTTATTTATTTATAGAATAAAATTAGGAATGAAAAGGTATTTTTATTTTTATTTTTATTATTTATATACAAGGGTGTAATAAATATAGGAGTGGTTGTATGTACATGGTGGATATGCACAAGTGGAGTGTTTTTGTTTTCTTTTTAATTTTTCTATTTTTGTTTTGATTTTTATAATTATAAATATATACAAATATTTACAAGCCACTTTTATTCTATTTTTAGAGGAAAATATATTTATTTATTTATAGGTCTATTTACACAAATGAGCCCCTATCTCCCTCTACTTTGGCTTTTATGCGGTCAGGCCCATGCTGAGCCCTCCCTTGGGATTAGGTCGCTCAATATTTATTATAAATATTTCCTCTTTTTCTTTTTAATATTTATTCTTTTATTTTTGCACAAAAACATGCTAATTATTACTTTTTACACCATGCATGCTTTTGGTAATTATTTATATTTACAAATATATACATGCATTTGCAAAGGTTTTTGTAGCTAAAATATAAGAATATAGAGTGATGAATGAGTATTCATCACCCCCCTATACTTAACTTTGCTAGTCCCTTAGCAAACACTTATTTGAAAAAGAAGTGAAAAAGAAGAAAGAAAAAGAAAAAGAAAAAGAGAAGAATGTACATGGATCAAGGTTGATTATTAAACTTGCCTTCATTAAATTGAGGTATGGAGCTCGATCAGATCTTTGGATTATTAATGTGTCGAAACCTTATTTGGACTTAAGCTTAAAACTCAACAGCCTCTAAGTTCCACTAATCTCTAATCAAGACTCCTCAATGCTCCAGATCAGAACAAGTCATCAAACACAAACCCTGAAGACCATGAATCTTTCCTTGTCCAGTGAATGTGAGGTATAAGCTCTCCACCTCAGAATGGCAACTTGACAACCCTCCCCAAAAAGGTAACTCTATGACCTCAATCTGGCCACTCTTTCCTCGAGGAGCGGGGTATTCCCTTCTAAGTTCAAGTTCAACCGGCTCAAGATGAGGGGGAAGAAGAGAATAGACCATGGCCAGTGTAGCCATGTATCCTTGTGAGCTTGACCAGTGTAGCCAAGTCTCCCTGCTGCAAGCTACATAAGGTGGATCATGAATCTCAAGCTTTGCTTATTGCACTATATACATACTCTGGTGGGATTATCATTTTCTCTCAGACCCACCATTTTTTTGGAGTTATTTTCTTTTTGCATTTTTTTCAAGTGCATATATACATCTTATACATGTGCAGCATATATACAAGGAGTTTTTCCTCTTGAGCCAGTAGACTATCCCTCTTTTGAAGCTTTATTGCAACCCACAACTCCCGTCGTTAGACCTCATGGCAACCAGACCAAGTTGAGATGCACTTCCTTCACTAAAAGAAGAAGAGAGGTTTCGCCTAGAAGTACTACCTTCATATGCTACCCCAAGTCAAGGAAGACTGTCTCCTCACCACCTCATCCGTAGAGAGCTCGGTGCTAAGTGTTGGTGTCCAAGTAAAGACATTGTCTATATGAGTCATGTGTTGTTGTTAAGTGTTCTACTTAGGCTCATTGAGATGAGATGTGATCATAGCCTAGTGGACTTAAAGAATTAAGTCACCATGGACCTGAAAAGCCTTAAACCTAAGCCCTATAAGGTTCCTCTTAGAAATTAGGTGGATTAAGATCTTAATCAAGCTCCATTTCCCAATTCAATTCCAGTCTAGTTTAAATGTCAACTATAATCCAGAAATACTATATACATATGTACAAAAGATGCTATTTACACGAATTTTACAAACATGCAAAATTTTTGAAAAATGTTATGAAATCATGAATGGATGATGCATGAAGTGCAAGTTTGGCAAAAGTATTTACATACAATTACACAAGATTTTAGCAAACTTTTGATTTTCAAAACATTTTGGAAAAATTTTGTACTATATACATAATTTTGATAAGAAAATATTTACACAAGCTTTACACAAACGATTTTTGAAAACATTTTTACAAAAATAATTTATACACTAGCTATTTATGTGCAAATAAAAGAATGTTTATGTACATGAAAAAAATTTTAATTTTTGTGATTTTTAGGGTTTTTAGCCATTTTATTTATTGACACACTCACACAAAGTACGAGTTATGGCTAAAGTATATATGAAATATATACACACCCCCCTATACTTAGCTCGAACGATGTCCTCAGAGTCAAGAGCGATGAAGAAGACATAACTCGTGCTAAGTATAGGGAAGTGAAAAGGAAGGCTATATACAAAGACGAATGAATGAACAAAATATATCAAGAGACTCTCGGCTTTTCCCCCTATACTTAGGATCAAGTAATCCTAAGTATAGCAGGCTGTACACAAAGGGAAAATCGAGTGGAGAATGTACATGGTCTACCCCCCCCCCCTATATTTAGGGTGAAATATCCCTAAGTATAGGCAGCAAAACAGGGGTAGAAAGACACGAAGAAAATTATGAATATATACAAGAAGGAGGACATCACTCCCCTTATACTTAAGGTGAAGAACCTTAAGTATAGGCAACACAACAGAAGTGATGGAACAAAACAAAGAACAACCCGATGTTTTCACCCCCCTATACTTAGGATGAGCAATATCCTAAGTATAACAAAGATAATCCTAAGCGAGACCTGGGGTGAAAACAAGAACGGAAGAAAGAAAGATCAAAGTAAGACGAAACACGTATATACAAAAGAGTACAATGTTGAGGTGCCTCTCAACAAGCGCTAGATTTTACGCCCCTAGCTGGGTGCAAAGGCTAGGACAAAGCTGTATCCAGGTTCAGGATGGCATCGGTAAGGCGAATGCCGTACTGTCGTCGTAGTCTCGGTATGAGAACAGCGACGAACTCAACAGTGTAAAGTAAGACACCCAGGTATGCAATCAAACGGGTGTCTGCTACCGGCCAAGGATATGAAAATAAGTGACCAGGATCCGGTAGCACAAAAGAAATCCTCAGCTCTGAATCAGACTGGAGTGAGAGTGTGGAGCCGAAGAAATCAAACGTGGAGAAGGATGGATCAGTAATAGAATCCTCCACGTCAATCAGTGTCTCAAACAGGTGTGGACAATCAAGATTAGGAGACTCTCTAGGCAGACTGATATCCGATGAATGAAATAGAATCAGATCAGGCAAATCATCGAATATCTCCAGGATGGGCTCATCCTCGCGAGGGTTGTCGAGGTGAGAAGACTCAAAATCAGAAGGATCTAAAGACTTGGTTTCATGTTCCGCCAGATCGGAAACACTCTCAGTAGGTGAAATCGAGTACTCATCGAGTGTGGCATCCTCCCGCAGATAAACCTCGGGGAGAGATGAAAGATCAGATGTGACAAGAAAAGGATCAGGATCTAGATGGGCATCTGCGCTGCTATCAAGTATCCACTCAGTGCACCAGGCTGCATCATCATCGGAAGTGTAGCTCTCGGCAATCTGGAAGCAGGAGAAGGTACTGGTCAACACCGCGGAAGCTGGCAAAGTGTCTGCGGCTGATCCTCGCTCTGTGGCTATGTTGGCTGCCAGCTGGTCCTCAGCAAGTGTATCTGTCTCAACAAAGTGGAGGAAAAAAGGCTCGAAGATGGGACTCTCTGTGTCTGTACTCTCAAAGTGGTGTCCCTCGTCGAGCTGTGGCTGCTGGGATGAGTCCCGGTAGCTGTCTGCATCCAAGAAGTATCTCTGCAGAAGGGAAACTGACTGCTCCGGGACTGGAATCTGAAGTGTCTGGATCAATGGCTGCAAAAGCGGGGGCTCCTCCGGCTCTTGGAGTATCAGAAGGTCTGATATCCAAGACTCATCGACTGGAAACTCTGGGGCTAACTCGAACTCTAGCTGGAAGACCAACGGGAACTCGAGAAGACTCTGGGTCCGAACCTCTGATATCACAGTCATGTCCTCTGTCAGTGGTGCTGCATCATTCAAGTCCTCGGTCTGGTGTGTAGAAACTGTCTCATCCTGTAAAGCGACACACCGCACTGGTACTGCATTGTCCGCATGTGCTGTCCCGACTACGGCATCTCGTGAAGAAGATCTCTGTGAAAGTAAACTCGAGATGGTGTCCAGTAAGTAAATGTCGGAATTGCAGTGTGAACCGCCACATGTGGTAATCGCCAGTGCTATCTGCTCTGCGGTCATCCCCCGCATGGAGATCTCAATCAAGTCTGTCAGTGGAAGTCCATGGTCTGGAAATCTCCTCAAGAGGTCAAGAAACCTCGGCCATGCCTCGTGCAATGGCTCCTGGGGGTCAACTGAAAAGTCTGTGATCAAATACCGCATAAAATCTTCACTACGTGGAGGGAAATATCTCTGTAGAAACTCTCGGCGTCGCTCTCCCCACGTCTCGAATGTCCTCCCCAATCGTCAGTGCCATCTCATGGCTTTGTCATGAAGCGTGAAAGGGAAGGTCCTGCTCATCATCTCCTTTGTAGTGATATCTGAATATCTCTGTACTCTCCAAAACTCCTCGAATGCGGACAGATGAAGATAAGGCTCCTCGTGCGCCTCTCCTGAAAATGTCGGCAGCTGCTGAATGTAATCCAAATCCAAAACGAATGGACCTAGTGTAGAAGCTGACTGAGCTCCATGTGTTATCTGCTCCTCCATCCTTCCGGAATAGAATATGTCTCCTGATCTCCATTGCTCTCTCTGATCACCAACGGAGTGCGCTCTCAACTCAGCAACAACATCGTCTGGGTCTCGCCTCTGCTCTATCTGGTATCCTCAGACGTCTCGCACAGCATGCCCAGAGTAGTGGGATGAAAGTGAGGGAGGGAGCGAGAGGTTGGTCGGAGATCCGACCTCCCTAGAAGGTGGACTGGAGTGATGGTCAGATAGGGAAGAAAAACCCGCAAGAGTCGGCTCGAAGTGAGGGGGATCCATCATCCTGGAGTAAAGGAGAAGAAGAGAAGAAGAGTGAAGGGAGGGAGGGTGGAAACAGATGGATAGAGAGGGGAAGGATCGAAGGGATCTGGAAATCACACAAGATGAACAAGCAAACCCCCAATTCACCTACGCACACAAGCTGAAGACCGAAAGGGATCAGTCAATTATCTTGTCGATTTTATTTTAGGTGATCATTCAGTCTATCAGAGCGATTACGTGAGGTAATAGGAATCCGGTATCTCTCAACCGACTGTCCCGTACCAAAAAGCCAGTAATCAGTCGAGAAAGATCGGATGGCTCTATCCTAAGGTGCGGATCACTCTCTCGCTCATCCAAACAAAACAAGGAGGTGGTTACTCTCCCCAAGATAGATTTTTTAGTGAAGTGTCTTTTAGGTCAAGTGTGAGCAGTCCCGATTTTATTGTTTTTGTTTTTAGATATTTTTCAATAAAAAGAAATGCCTAACGAATTTTTCGGTTCTCCAGATTATTAAGCCAAAAACAAGGGGATAAGACGAAAAAGCCGATGCGCGATGAATCAATGATGCATGCAAAGTCAGAAATGCGTACCTGTCTCCAGCACTCTACATGCATTATGATCCGCACATAAATGTAAAGACTGAAAGAAACTACCTATATGGTGCAGCGGAAAAACCGAGTCCTAAACATGCAACTTCTACTCGAAGAACCGTCTAACTGGTCACAGGTCTTCAAGCCAAAGGGTCCGGTCTCGGTCTACCCCTCCTCCTCCCGACACATCAGGTTCAGGAGCAGCGCTTGGCAGGGCAGGCTACGGCACGTAGGCTACGAAGGGAGTGAGTCAGTTATTTTTATTAATGATTTATTAGTAGATCCAATTACGTTCTATAAGAACATGCAATCAATTAAGTGTGTGGATCCTACTAATTACGGCACAGTCAAGCAGAAAACCTAAATCTAGGGGCTCGAGAAAAACCGCATAAAACCGTAAAAGGCAGCGAAGAAAAACAAAACCGCAAAAAGCCGTAAAAAATCCTAAGGGTCCCCCGAGCACACCGATGCTCGGCGAAACAGACCCGCTACGAAATCCAAGTCCTCAGTTTGTCCCTGTATTATTACAATTATCCAAATGATAAAAAATAAAACTGCTCTAAGCCTCTCCCACTCAGCCTCTCTCTCACGCTCTCCTGCGGCTCCGTGCAGAAGGGAGCCGCCTCCAAGTCTAGCGGTTGCGCCAGCCTTTTGAAAGTTGCCGCCTCGATCCTCGGGCCCTCGTAAGAAAGAGTCAGAGTGTCACAAACCAATAATAATAATCAAATATAAACAAGAAAAAAAACAAGGGTATATGTGCAAAATGACAAGTAAAATAAACAAGCATAAATAAAAATAAAAGAAAAAGAAAATAAAACAAAAATAAGTGAAAATTAAAAAGCTGCGAAAAGCCGTGGAAAAGAAAACAAAGAGAAAATGAAAAATAAAAAGAAAAACTACTAAGCCGTGCTCCCCGGCAACGGCGCCATTCTGATGACACGACTAGCAACTCAGGTAAAAGGTAAACGAGGGTCGTTGCGTCCCAAGTCACCAAGCAGTGCCGATCGAGAAAAATAGACCTCCAAATCAGACAAAAATCAACTCAAAATCGAAGAGCAGTCTCGCTATTAGATTAACCTGGTATAGCGACCAGGGTCGAACACAAGGAGCACGTGATGGCCTTGCGGCCTACGAAGTAATCAAAAATAAAATAAAATAAAAGAAAAGGTATTTTTGGTGGATTTTTAATTTTTATAAATTTTTTTAGATTTCTAATTAATTAAGAAAATAAGGAAAACAAAGAAACAAGCCAACACAACAATTTATTTAATGCATCAATAATCAATCAAAAATTCAAATAAAAATGTTTTTATGTATTTTATGATTTTTACTATTTTCGGTTAATTTTTGGTTTTTTTCTGACTTGTATTTAATTTTCTAAAAATAAAACAATGCAAGAAACTGAAGGTGCTGTCCAGTAAGGAGTAAAAGGCCAATTTAAATTGCAAAAAGGGCTTAACTCTCTTGGAAGTAATTTTCCTATAAACTAGAAAGTTTAAGGAAAATTTGGGCACTAGATTTATTGTTTTTGGATCTTTAAATTATTTATTAGAATTTTTATGAGATTTTTAGTGTTTTGTAATTTTTATGAGTTTTATATAATGAAAAATGACCAAATTTAGTCAGAAAATCAAAAAAGCCAAAAGACACAGTAGCTAATTTTTTTTTAATTTTTAGATGAGTTTTAATATTTTTTGTGAATTTTTAAATCAGACAGTAAAGAAAAAGGCTGTTTTTGAATTTTTAAAAATATCAAATAAAACCGAAAATGTCCCCAAAAATTCTAGAAAATTTTACAACATGGCAGGAGCCATGTCCAATTTTCATTGAATTCGGAGTAAATTTGCTATTTTATTAAAAATAAAAATCAAGTCATAGTGCACAAGGACCTAACTACAATTATAATAAAACCCTGGACACCTTGGATAACAAGCTTGGAAACTGTGGGGTTAGAAATGCAAAATACCCCCCAGGCCACGCACGATACACGTGACTCAGGCCTGGGGGGACCTAATTGTCATTCCTTTTTATAAAAGTATAAATCGTAACACGCCAAAAACACAGGGCTGAAATTGCAAATATACCAAATAATCACGTGTCGACTCACGCGTCCACAACTGGAAGGGGTATAAATGCAAATCAAATAAAAAGGAGGGTCCTCAGTGCAATATTTAAAAAAATAAAAGAACTAAACTACGTATTTACAGTACTAAATAATAAAAACAAGAGCTAGAGGGGCCTAAGAGCTATTTACCCCTTTATTAACTGTCGACGGCTGATGTAGCGCCACGTGACTGATCCAACGGGTGAGAGTATTGGCGCCTCAACCCTAACGCGCAAGCTGGATCGAACGGTCGTGGGTCCACCACGTGGTAGATCTGACGGTCCTCGTACGCTGTGGCGAAACCCTTGGTGAATCGACGGCTGAGATGACGACACATGGAGATCGGACGACTCTAAATCACGGGCGCCTCTTCATTTGATCGTGCGGCTCAGATCGGTCCTCAGAAGGATCGGACGGTGACTAAACTCCTCCAAGGGATGGCTGGAATCTAATCTGGAGCATGAGGATGATCTGACGGCTCACGAGGGTCCTGGAAGAACTGACGACCGACGAGCTTCGCCGGCCCAAATCTCGGGCGTAGGGACTCCTCAACGGCTGCTGGATGGCTGAGAAGCTGCGTGGGAGCCTTCCGCGCCTGATGAACAGCTCCGATGATGGCAGGGAGCCCTGGAGAGCTCCGGCGGCGATGAAGACCTGGAGCTCCTGTGCTTGAGCTGCTGGCCTCCAGATGAGGCTCTACTAATGATATGACCTGCACAGGAAGAAAGATGGGTCGAGGGCAAACTGCCTCGACCCGTCAAAGCGCGAGAACAGTGAAAGATGTGTCGCGATGGAGGCCCTCCGACGAGCGACAGAGTTGAAGGGCCGAGGTTCCTGCTCCGGGGCGAGCCATGGGGAATGGGTAGGTGGAGAAGGTGCGGAGGAAGCTCGTGAAGGTGATGGCGGTGTCGGATGGGCAAGTGGATGGACGGAGACGAAGGGCGGAGTTGGCGGAGCTACTTCTACCGGAATCGAAAAATCCTAATCTACGCTAAACTAATGGCTAAGAAGGCTACCTGGTGGAGGCTATCGACTGGGCTGGAGCTCGGGGATCTCCTGGGTCATTGCCTGCAAGGGGTCGTCGTCTCCTCGAGGCTGGGGGCGCTCGCGGCGGCGCACGGCGGCGGAGCCACCGGATCAAAGGCTTCCCGAGGTGCTCGAGCCTCTCTTCCACTCCGGCGGGCGCAGCTGTCACTCGGGCTCACCAGAGGAGGTCCTTAGCTGCGAGTGGAAGATCCAGAGATGAAGGAAAAGGTCGCCGGAGGAGAAGCTATATATGCCTAGGAGTCCGAGAAGGAATGGATCGGGCGAGCTGCTCGCATCTCGGATCCCTCAGACCCACCCCGGGCGAGGATCTGGGATGAACAAGGATCAATCGGGGCACGGGGTTAGGGTATTTGGTTGTCGGATCGAATGGGAAATAAATGGAGAAGTCGGGTCGGTCAGCAGATCCGTAAGGGAAGAGGGTCCGCGGGGGAAGTTGACCGGGGTCAACAAACACCCGTGGACCAATCAGAATCCACCAGGTCAAAATTATTTGATTAATTATTTTAAAATAGTAAATGATCGAATTAAGAAAAACTTAAAACATGGAAAATATTTATTTTATTTTTTTTCTATTTTTTAGTGATTTTTAATTAATTTCTCAAAATAAAAATAAGGTATTTACATAATAGGGCTATATATAGGTATATGTACAATATAGGATTTTTATTTTTGATTTTTAATTTGTTATTTTTGTGCATTTTTATTACCATTTTATATT
This sequence comes from Ottelia alismoides, assembly GCA_037367405.1. Classification (NCBI taxonomy): domain Eukaryota; kingdom Viridiplantae; phylum Streptophyta; class Magnoliopsida; order Alismatales; family Hydrocharitaceae; genus Ottelia; species Ottelia alismoides. Next base: position 964,740 of record JAZKJV010007240.1, on the reverse strand, counting down.
TATTTATTTATAGAATAAAATTAGGAATGAAAAGGTATTTTTATTTTTATTTTTATTATTTATATACAAGGGTGAATTAAATATAGGAGTGGTTGTATGTACATGGTGGATATGCATAAGTGGAGTGTTTTTTATTTCTTTTTAATTTTTCTATTTTTGTTTTGATTTTTATAATTATAAATATATACAAATATTTACAAGCCTCTTTTATTCTATTTTTAGAGGAAAATATATTTATTTTTTTATAGGTCTATTTACACAAATGATCCCCTATCTCCCTCTACTTTGGCTTTTATGCGGTCAGGCCCATGCTGAGCCCTCCCTTGGGATTAGGTCGCTCAATATTTATTCTAAATATTTCCTCTTTTTCTTTTTAATATTTATTCTTTTATTTTTGCACAAAAACATGCTAATTATTACTTTTTACATCATGCATGCTTTTGGTAATTATTTATATTTACAAATATATACATGCATTTGCAAAGGTTTTGTAGCTAAAATATAAGAATAAAGAGTGATGAATGAGTATTCATCAGGATGTCATTCGAGGAATTGATTATCATCTTTAAATATTACACAAATACTTATCAATAACCAATTTCAAAAAATTAACAATTAAGTTTCATCAATATTAATTTAAATGACTATCACGAGGTTCATGATCAAGTTTATCAATTTCCAGCAGTGACCCCTTTAACTTATCTTGTTCAATTTAAATCCAAAATTCACAAAATCAGTTTCTTAAGATTGCCAACTTGATTTACAACAAACCTAAGTGATATTTCACGTATTTTGAGGTGCATCAAAACCGTAATTAACAAACTAATCACGTTCAGATTTGTTGTTCCCGCGACATTGAATACATGCTTATTCAAAGGCCATATCTTGAGCAAATGAAATCCAAATTTTGTATACTCAGATACTATGGTTTCATTATTTAATGAGGAACAAAATTCAATTGAATATTTCATGTTTAAACAATTTAAACAGTGCCGAAAAAATCAATTAGACAGAGGTGCAAAAATTGAAATGCGATAAAACATTTGCTACCTTTTCAAACCCAAGTCGTCCTAGGTTCATGGATCATATCCAAAACCTTTTTCGACCTAAGGCTCTGATACCACTTGAAGGATATTGAGAATCCTCAAATGCATCACGGAGCATGACGATCGCATCTCATGTCATCGGGGCAACTAGTCGCACTAGTCGCAATGTGCAGTGGAAATTAAAAATTTTAAATCAAGTGATGAAACCACATGATCACAAGAACGTTTCTTGGATCGTTTCATCAAACATAAAGTATTAGAAATACCTCTCGAAGCGTGGTTGCGATAATGAGATCTCTAAAGTAAGAGATCCTCCTGTCTCAGGTCCGGTCGACGAAGATAGCACTTGCGGGCGCGATGATGAGATGCGTGACTCCCGCAATCCTCGATGAAGATCCAAGGTTTGAATCCCTTGATTTTGTCCAATGAAATCCGTCATCTTCCTCTAGAGCAAGCAGCTCCAAAGAAGATGGAGATCCTCGAGTAGTCGAAGTCGAAGGCGAGGAGGTCTCTCTCAACACATAAGATGGACAACCACCTTAGAGAGAGAGACGACGAGAATGAGAGAGAGAAAGAGTAGGCATGTACTCTTGTGTACTCTAAATGGCTAGGGTTGCCCTCCTTATATATTAGTTTGGGATCCAATGGATCTCAATCTATGGCATACATAGATCCAATGGCTAGGTTGATCCATGTGTCAATCAACGACCATGATTGTTGTTGGTTAAAAAACCAACAACATTAATTTATATCAAATTAAACATATGTTGTATTATCATCAATACAATTTAATTTAATATAAATTAATTATTAAGAGATAACAAGATAATAAAATAAGTGCGACAACAAATCATCCCTAAAAAATAGGGGGCGTCACCTATGACTAAGTCACTGGTGACGCCACCCCTTTTTTTGGGTGGTGATTGTCTCCTTTTTATTTTATCCTATTATTTCTTAATAAATTGCAATAACTTTTATTGCAATAATATCGACTAAATTAATTCCAAATTGATTTTTAATATTTCAATCATGACATTGAAAAATATGTGAATCATATTCACAACCCAAAATAATTTGTAAATTACATTTCAAATTAATTATTAATGTGAATCCAATCCACATTAACAATTAACAAATGCTATTTACAAAATTTCTCTCTCTCTGTTATATATTATAAATTACATTTATTATATACACAGATATTATGGATAACACTATCCACGATATGCTTTTCCTTGATAATCAAATCTCATTTAGTTATCTTGGATAATCATTCTCACAATATGAATCTCATTCATATTATACTTGATAATTAAATCTCATTTAATCATCAAGACCTTCTTGCTTGGATACAAAATTCATCATAGGAATTATTCTTGAATTCTTTCAAGAATAATGTGCTTTCTTTGCAGATACTTGGAGATAAAGACAACGCGATTGTATTGTTCCACGTATAGTGACTTGGATGTTGAGATCTCATCTCAAATCCAGATTTAAAGGACCTCCCACAAAAGTTTGATTAAATCAAGTCCGTATACTTTATCTTCTAATTGCATATGAATCACATTCAGATCAATGTCCAACACTTGGACTAAGATCAAGTTACTTATCTACTGAGAGGAGTCACTAAAATCCAGACCAGTTTCATCACTCCCTCAGACTGGAAGCGTCATGGTTATACAATCATTTATGATCACATCACCCTCATGTATTCCCAATACCTGCACATTCTGCATACTGGAAGACCAACGATCAATTTGAAGATGAAGATCAATTTTACATTGTCTTCCTCAGGGTTTGATCACCAAGTTCCTCAATCTTGGTCATTGGGATTCGGTATCTCGATCATATGCTTTCCCAAAGCATATATCATATCTTCAAATTCTTATCATGCTTCCAAAGCACGATGACCATGCATGGAATTTGATCGGTCCCAATACCTCATGAGTGAGCTCATGTCTTCCGGTTCATAAGCGAACCTGTATGATCCCTTTTAGAGATCGTATTACTCATATGCCCTTACATGCACACCATCTCGCCGGTGTATAGACCTTGGTTAGGTCATCAACCTAATGGTCTGCCAAATGTACACACTCAGACATATAGTAACACATCTGTCTCTTGTCAGAGGATGTGTGCCTATGTTGTGATAGTATTCAAAATAGGACTTAGGTTATCTCGATCTCGCTAGGTTAACCCATTGACCTAACTAATATGACATCTCCGAATCACCATTCCCATGTAGAGGACCTACATCAGAGGTCAGTCAGATATCAGCCTATGAGAGAAATGATTGCCATCTCCTACTCAGGCTGGAGATCATCTCTTAATAATCATTTGACCATTCTTGATGAGTCTTCTATCTAACCCATTAGATATTCATCCAAGCACCAGCCTCTATGATTCATCTAATGAATCAACATCTATATGTTTATCAAGATGGCAGCAATATATAACCCTAATTGTATAGAGGGACCTTATAGTGCATTCATTCATTTAATTTCAGGAAGGGAGTAAAAAATCAATAACATTTATTGATAAAACATATTTATTACAATAACATTTATTGTATGAATGGTTCACCTCGAGCTCACATGGCTAACAACATCACCCTCAGGTATTCCCAATACATGTACATACTGCATACATGAAAGACCAGAATAAACCCGAAGTATTAGATCAACTTTATACTATCTACTTCAGGGTTTTTTTCGGTATGTTTCTCATTTGATCATTGGGAGTTGGTATTGATCATATACTTTCCAAAAGCATATATCATACATAGATCTTGATCATATACTTTCCAAAAGTATATATCAAACCTACAAATTCAGTCAAGCTTCCGAAGCGAGACGACCTTGCATGGAATTGTATTCTTCCCAATATCTCATGAGTGAGCTCATGTCTTCCGGTTCAGTAATGAACCTGTATGATCCCTTTGAGAGATCGTGTTACTCACATGACCTTGCATGCACACCAGTGCACTGGTGTATAGACCTTGGTTAGGTCATCAACCTACTGGTCTGCAAATGTACATACTCAGACATATAGTAACACGTCTGTCTTCGGTCAGAGGATGTGTGCCTGTATGGTGACAACATACGATATAGGACTTTGGTTATCTCGATCTCGTTAAGTCAACTCTTTGACCTAACTAATCTGACACCTCTGAATCTCTATTCCTATGCAGAGGGCCTGCATCAAGAGGTCGGTCAGATATCTGCCTATGTGAGAAAAGATTGCCATCTCCTACTCAGGCTGGAGATCATCTCTTAACAATCATTTGACGGTGCTTGATGAGTACTCAATCTAACTCTTTAGATATTCATCCAAGCACCAGCCTCTGTGATTCAATAATTGAATCAATAGTTGTATGAACATTAAGATGACCATGGTACATAACCCTAATTGTACTAAGCGACCTATTTTACAAATTATTTATTCTTCATTTCAGATCAGGAAATGATATTGGAAATAACATTTATTGCATAATGGCTCGTCGTGGGCTCGCATGTCCAACACTTATCCTAATTATAAGGGGAGCAAAGTTGTTCATTTCATCTTTGATTGTTGTCTTTTTGGTGTATCGTTTGTTTTATGTCTTATCCGTCAACTGTTGGTATTCTTCTCTCTACTTCATTGTATATGGCTGAGGGAACAAGGCAAATTGTTGAGTGTGTACATTCTCTCAATCTCAACCGTCCTTATCTTTGAGTCTCTTATACCCAGGACTAGTTTATCCTAAGTATATGAGAGATGATCAAAATATATTCATTTATTCATTCTTTGAGGTGTTATAGAATAATATTATTTTCACCAGTCTTTACTTGGCTTGAGTTATGTCTTCCACTGTTGCTTCTTGATCACTATGAGGACATGATTTACGTTAATTAAGTACAGGGTATGTTGTATATATATTTTATATATTTTAGAAGCCATAACTTGTACTTTATTGTATTTTCAATAGTATAGCTCTAAATATTTTTTGTTAATATGCCTTCTCCATCGATGCTTAGAGGTAAGAATAGGATTATTATATAAGCCATGTGACTTGGAATGTTATATCTAATCTCATTTTCAAATCTAGAGGACCACTCAAAGATGTTTGATCATGTTAAACATGATATCCAATCTTCTCATTGCATCCGAATCCAAATGTACAAAATTTAGTCCAAGCTTAAATTACAAAACTACTGAGAGGATACAGTAAAATCCCAACATGTTTCATCACTCCCTCGAAATGAAAGCATCATGGTATACATTATTTAAGATTACATCACCCTTGAGTATTCCTAATACTAGTACATCCTGCATACTAGAAGAACATGATCAAACTTGAAGTGCATGTCTCATTGGAACTATATCATTCAATGTTTTATTTTTAAGTTTCTCATTGTTCATTAGGACTTAGTATTAATCATATGCTTTCTAAAAGTATATATCATACATACAAATCATGTCTTATTTTCAAAGTAAGATGACCATCAATGGAGTTTGGCTGGTCTCAATATCTCATGAGTGAGCTCCTGTCTTCCGGTTCAATATTGAACTTGTAGGATCCTTTTGAAATATCATACTAATCATTTGCCCTTATATGCACACCAACGTACCCGTGTATAAACCTTGAATATGTCATCAACCTAGTGGTTTGTCTAATGTAAATATTCAGATATATAGTAACGCATCTTTCTCCGGTAAAGGGATGCATGTCTATACATGATAGTACACGACACATGTCTTAGTTATCTCCATCTTGCTTAGTGAACTCTTTGATTTAACTTATTTGACACCTTTGATTCTCTATTCATAATAGGAGGACCTACATGCAAGAATGGTGGGATGTCAGCCTTTGGAGTAATGATTGTCATCTCCTTCTCAAGTTGGAGGTCCCTTCTTAATAATCACTTGACAGTGCGGTTGATTCCTCAATCTAACTCTTAGATATTCAACCCTACACCAACCTCTATGATCCAACCTTTGGATCAACAACTGTATGACATCAATATGACCATGGTACACGATCCTAATTGTAAAGAGGCCCTATTAATAAGTGCATTCACATAGATAAATAGAATAACATAAAGAGAGTGAAAATCAATAACTTTTATTAATCTATTAAACAATAATATTTATTGTAGAAATGATTCACCCAAGGCTCACCTCTTTATTAGATTTATCTCTCCATGAGCACGATCATCAATAATGATATGGGGTCTCTTTTGTGGTTGTTCAACTATAGGATAGTGTTCCATCAACCTGATTAGAATTAGTGTAAAAGCTACCTGATCACCTCTTGGTGACAATTGAATCTCCACATGTTCATGAAAATTCATCGCATACGCACTACATAAACTTTCCAACATTAGATGAAACATACCATTCATGTTACAAATAATTATATATTCTTAGATTGAGATCAATATATAATTGTATCCCTTTAACCCTACATACCAATAAACACTCATTTCTTCCCCCTTGGTTCTAAGCTTCTATCTTGGACATGAAAGTAAGATACACACCTAAATATACATAAAATAGAATAATCAATATGACTACCAAGTAAAACTTCAGGGATAAAAAACTCCGATTCACCAAGTAATGAGTTGTCTCCATAACATAGTCTTTAAGTTTGATTATCCACCAAGATTTTTTGCTATAAACAAGCCTTGAATTCCTTATTTTTACGCTTCATCATGAAAACAAAAAATATCGCAGAGAAACTAGTGTTAATAGACAAAAATCTAGTACCACCCAAAGATGGACTATGAGAGGGACCCCAACAATTAGCGTGGATGTAATCAGGTGGCCCCTTCAATCTATAACTGATAGGATTTTGCTTCCAAATATTTTATGCTTTATTTAACCGTTTGCAACAATGAAAGACATCCTTGGAATTGATTTTCTTTAATTTTTCATTAGACTTATCCTACTTTTGATACTTCTTGAAAGCACCATCTCTCTTCTGTTGGTTGTTACCAATTTCGTAGTGTATAATTCCCCAGTCAACTGATCCTCTTCAAGAGAAATCGTTTTTCTGCCAACTATAAATGACTGAATCAAGTTCTCAAAGGATAATAAGAATGAAAGTAATAAAATCAAATTTGTATCCTCATCCTCTTTTCTTACCTCTTTATTTTTTAAATCACTAGATGTTCTTTCGTAGGAGTGCCTTATACGGAGGGAGAACAGATGTTGTTTGGATAACAATTTGTTAGTCATAGACTTCAACATGCACAAACTCTCTAGTCTCAAAGAAAAACTCACGATAATAAATATGTATGATTATAAAGTATACCTTTCATATTAGGATTTCATGTCTCAAAGAAAATCAAGTAGGATTTCAAGTCTCAAAGAAAACAAGATATATTGCGATTCAAGGAATCTGAACAATATTGAATTCAATAGCATCAATGAGATTTATATTTTTCTTCCTCTTCGATAAAACAAGACGTGGCACCAATGAAGCCTTTAAGTTTAAGCTCCACATGTTATATATCTTAAGAGCTAAAACAAATGCTTAATTAGTAGTTTATCATTGACACCATATATACGACTTCCCTAGTCAAACATAACTCCTCCGAGTGGTCAAAGTTAATGAAAACAAGTTAACATGAGTTGTTTCCCTTCCCCAACGTGATGTTTAAATCGAGTCAGATTGTTTGTATTATATGATTAACGACGTGCATGGGATCACCAAAGCCCTTAGTTGGTAGTACAAAATTAGCATGAGATATCATTAACTATTCCACCATTTGGTATACTAAACAAGCAATCTAGTGGCTATGATACTTCACATGCAACATTGAATACGAGAAGCGATCACTTCTAGTCAAACACAGCGTGGATATCCATACAACCACTAAAAGGGGCCTTCAACAAGGGTTGACCTTTCTTAATAGTTGAAGTGAACCTTGAGAAGGTCAAAGGAATTGACCTTAAGAAATTTAGTAGGAGTTTAGTTCGTTTATTACTTTATAAGGTCATAATTGTCAACATTGCCGACGGAATGATGATATTTTGCATTTAAATGCAATGGTTTTCAGTGTAATCTTTAATCGACGTGGACACCTTGCAAGTTGCTTAAATTTTTTTATTGTATCAGAGATATTTTCTAGATTTACTACTTAAAAGATATATTTATGAGTAATTGCAACAATATGAGTTTATAGCGATCGCATATTTTGAATATGTCTCCATATAATTAATCCATCTTTAAATATATAAGAAAGAATACAATCCGTCGCAAATTTGTGTTTATATTTGAAATTAGTGATGAGTGTCACATTCTACTACAACAAAGTTAGCCATAATGACACATATTTTGAAATCCATTGTTATTTCATCCATTGCAAAATATATAACATCATTATAATATATTGTGAAATTATTCTTAATAAATGAAATTAGCAACGAGTAGCATATTTTTCGCTATATCCCTAGTGATGTTTGATATTGCAACAATTTCCAATCGACAAGTTTTGATGATAAAAGAACCATATATTGTTGCTAAATGAATTGTTGATAGTGAAGCAACAATAGTTGTGCCATCCATTTTTAATACAAAGTATTTTAACTTTATTTTATATGTAACAACAAAAGATATAGAGACCAATATGTGTCATGTATCTATACATCACTCTATCTCATACAAATTAATATATATGGAATGTGAATATAAAATGGTACCAACATTATTACTATGGATGAAGATATTGTTGATCTTTGATTTTGATGATATTTTTATCCAACTAGGTGAGTGCATCAAACTAAAATGATAACAAGCTAAATGTTGAGTCACGCTCGACTCGAGGTACCAAGTGTTCGGTCTTGAAGGGCATGCATGTCCAACAAATCGGATCTGGCAATCATTGTATCCATCGCTTTAACAGCGCGCGACACCCAAACCAAGAGAACTGACAACAATTAGCCCACAAATATAAATAAGCAATGCAAATGTGTGAGATAAAATTTATTATAACTCTACAAAAACGTGTATCGGCATAAGTAACGTAGTGGACGAACTCAGGGAGCAAACAATGTGTACAATAATTATTAATTAGTTGTTTTTTATTAAGAATAATTATTTTTTATATTTTATTTTCTACTTTTCTTATTTTATATAGGTTTTTTATTATTTTTTATTTTTATGTGTTTTTATGTTTTTTATATGTTTATATTGTTTATATTTTTTATTTTTTCTTATAAATTTTGCCAAATTTTAGTTTCTTTTTAATTTATAATATAGTATATAACTTTATATATAATAATAAGGATATTTTAGATATTTTAAGTTATATATAGGATATATAGGGTTTTATATTTTTAAATATATATAAATATTCTAAAAATATAGAAATAAATATTTTTGTTTTATAATTTTCTCTATTTTTTGGTAATTTTTTGGAATATTTACTATTTTTCATTGATTTAAAATTACTAAATTTAGTATAATGGCGAACATATAAATTACACAAGATTATTTTATCTTTAATCAATATAAATAAGTTCAAATTTAACCTAAAACTCTTTTTAGTATTTAGAATATATTATAAAGAAAAGTCAAGGATAGAAACTTTTATTTCTCTAAAGTTGTTAGTGTTTTTTAATTTTTAGGTTTTATATTTTGTAATTTTTAGGGATTTTATAATAATATATTTTTTAGGGAATTTTAGACAAAATTTTCTAATTTTTATGGGTTTTAAGGATTAGATGAAATAAAAACTTTTGATAAATAGAAAAATTATCTAAAAAGCCAAACAAAATTTATGCAAGATCAAGAATCACAATAGGCACAAAAATTATTTTTTTTGCAAACTTTTTAGTAATAAAAATATTTAATCTAAGCAATATATTCAAAATAAAAAATCTGAATGAAGGACCTATTTATAATTATAGTAATCTTAAATTCATTCCATAATAGGTCTAGAAAGTTTAGGGTATAATATATAATTTTTCCAAAAGCACCTCATGTGGGGGACCATGTGATAGGACCTAGACTAGACCTAAGAGCAAATAAGAAAAATTTCATAGTCCAATTATAATTTTTAAAAAAATATTGCACTGATTTAAATATTTACAAGACTAAACCTAACTACAAAATAGCGGAGGGGGTCTAGTTTAACATACACAAAACATGCGTGCTCATCAGCAGTCTAAAGCATGCCACTCATCCACATGTTACGTCCAGAATGCTCTATATCATTTCACCAATGGATAGACGTGATCAAGCCATCGGCTTGAACCAACAACTAAGACAAGGAACTAGTGGACGAATTGGATCAAAAATGGGGAGGAGGCCTTGATTTTACAATAATTGTTGTTCATGAAGAACGGAGAAAAATGACGCCTGCAGCTTTGTTCGATCAACTTAATCTCAGGAACTAGGCCTCGTCTCGTGCTGTTGAAGTATACCAGAAGTTCCTGCCATCGATCCATTGCTGCTAGTGCACTCAAAGAAGTTTGAGCACCATCGTTGGGGTTTGGAGCTCTAAGAAAAAGAGGCACACTTGAATCTCCTGTTCAAGGCTTAATTCAATATGAGAACAGGGTCTTTTGAAGCTCAAATCTGCATAGGAAGAAAGGGGGACGAGTGCGAAGGTCCTGGCCCTCTTATTTGGTGGAATGGTGCAAAGAGGAGGCGTGGCGGAGGATCTCCGGTGAACGTGGAGGAGTAAGATCCGATAGCCTTACTAGAGAGAGATCAAGGTGAATGAAGGACATTTGTAGATGGAGAAATGAAAGGGAAATGGAATGGAGGCATAGGTGAGTCGGGACTATGGTCGGAGAACGGTGGAACAGGTCACCTGAGCCCAGCCATGATGAACTACGATTAAGTTGTTTATGTCTAAAATTTGATCAAAATGCATGAAATAAAAGATGAAAATAAATGCTAGAATGAATCCATATAAGAAAGCAAGGAAATTAGCTCTATAGGGGGTTACCTAGAGTTGAGGACCTTTCATCGGAGAAGCTTCGACAACAGGTAGATCATCCCTTCTCAACGATCTTTATCCATGCCAACACCAGTAGGGTGAAGCTACTAGCTCGATCTCTAATTCCAAAATTGGGGTTAATGAAAGCCAAAGAGGGATCAAAATTCAAAATGAAGAAGGGGAGGTTTATTTATGCACAATATGGAAGGCAATATCTGGACTGAGATTGCGTGAAGATGAAGAGTGGTTGGTGGGAGCTAGGTGGTAGGCATGGAAGAGGAAGATAGTTGCTACCAAAGGGTGGTCATCTCGTGGGATATGGAGAAGCGGAGATGGAGTAGGAAAATAGAGAGGATGGGGAGGTTCATGACTCTGACAGACTCAGAGTCCCGAAGGTATAGTCGACCTCAGGTCAACAAAAACCGGCCTTCCATTGGTCCACATATGACCTAATTGGACAAAACAGATAATCAAAAGGATAGATAATTCAAAAATGAATAACAAATGATTTTATTAATAAAATTCAAAAAATAGAATTATTTTCATTTTTTAAACTATTTCATGGTAAGTTTTATTTATTTATACAACTTATTTATTAGGTATTAACTTTTACAAGTATATACATAAGTATATTTACCAATATTTTAGGTATTTTATTTTTATTTTGTATTTTCAATTTTTACTTCCTACGTATTTTATATATTTATAATATAATTAAATGCATTTATTCTATTTTTCTGATTTTATTTATATACCTACATAAATATTTGTATATACATTATATGTATATTATATCTATATATCTTATATTATTATTTATTTCAATGCACTTATAATGGTTATATTTTATGATTATATTTTCTTGTTATTTTATATAGTATTTATAATTAATTAAAAATATAAGGAGAGTAAAATATAAAGAATAAACTATATAAATAATATATATGCATATTGTATAATGGAACTAGAAAGCCAGTTTTGTATCTTAACTCTATTTTCAATGAAACCACCTTCATTAGATAGATAATTAAAATTTAAATACAATGGAGATGAGTTTGATGAATTTTGAGTTTATATCGAGAATATATTGATATGTGAAGTTCGATTTACGACTTTTTTATACATGTGTCCTAGTTGCATGTGCAATATTTTTATGTGAAATTATTTTTATATATTTCTATGTAGTTTTATGTACAAGTTTCATAGAGATCATTTTATTATTTGAGGTGTATACAATTAAGAATAAAATAGAGAAAAAAATCAATTTCCCCCTACTTCATTCCTTGTCGACCTAATCAATATTGACCTGGTCTCGAGGTTTAGGGTCAGTCACTATTTACAATACTTACTTTATTTTTATTTTTCTTTTCTTTATTTTTTTATTTTGGATTTAAATAAAAGTATTTATAGAATATTTACATGTATTTTACCAGGAATTTAAAGATAAAATAAAGGAATAAAGGTGAATGAATGAGTATTCATCACCCTCATATACTTACCTTTTCTAGTCTCTAGCAAACAATTATTATAAGAATAGTGACGCATAAGAGAAAATAAAAAACAAAAAGAAAGAAAGTATAATTATTATAATTTTAAACTTGTCTTCATAAAATCAAAGTTTGGAGCTTAGTTAAAACCTTTAGATTGTTAGTTTGTTCGAAACCTTATTGGGATAAGGATTTAAAATTTAACAAGTCTTAATTTCTACAATCTTATATTTAGGTCTCCTCAATAGCCATGTCAGAATAAGTCTCTTCATATGCAAACCCTTTATGACCATGAGTCTAATTGTACAGTGTTAGTGGATGTAGCCATTCTCATCAGAAATAACATGGAACCATCTCCCTTAACAAGATAACCCTAATTCTCCAATCTAGCTACTCTTTTCTCAAGGAATGTGGTATTACCTTCTTAGTTCAGGTGCAACTAACTCAATAAGAGGGGGTAGAGAGAAGAATGGATTGTGACCAATATAGTCACAAATATTATAGAGCTTAACCAATGTAGCCAAGTCTCCTATTTCAGGGAATCTTGAAATTCAACTTGAAACACAATTCCTTGCTTATTTAATACTCTGATAGGATTGAATTTTCATTGACTTTTTCCTTTCTATTCTTTTTGGAGTTTTTGATTTAGCATTTTTTGTACTATATACAACAACACTTAAGTAAGGAAATTTTCTTCTTGAACCAGTAGACTATCCGTCTTTTGAAGCATTATTACAACCTACAACATCATCTCTTTAGACTTCCATGCCACGAGACCGGGTTGGGGGCACTGGCCACCAATGGTGACTACGTATGTTTCAACATGTGTGATTCCTCAAGCTAAAGAATCCAGCCCTCACCGTCTCTCAGATTTGAACTAAGTCCAGAGTTTGGTGTCCATATTAGGTCATTATCAATAAGAGTCATACATGCACTTTGAAATAATCTATTTAAGCTAGTCAAGATGAAATTTGAACATAGTCTTGAGGACTTAAAGAATTAAGTTTCATGACTTGAAAAATATTAATTCCAATTCCTATATGGTTCCTATGAAATTAAGTGGATTAAGTTCTAGACCAATCTCTAATCTTTAGGTTTTACGTGTACTTGTTCAATTGTCAGAATCTTTCTGAAAAAAATGCTTATGCAATGCAAGGAAATATTTGTAAAATGTTTTTCTAGTTTTGAACTTTTTAAGGATTTTGAAAATGTTTTGCAAATTTTTATGTAATTTGAAATCTTCTTTTCAATTTTTAGGTATTTTTGAAATTTTACAAATTTTATAGGATTTTGAAAAACGAAGGAATTAGTGAATTCTCATAGATTTACAAAGAAATTTATACAATGTATATGTAGGTTTTATGAAAATGTATACATGATTTTATAGGATATGTACGTGTCTTATTCGGAGAAGTTATGCAAGGATATTATATACATGGTTTTCAAAATAATTTGAATACAAATATTTGTCAAACTTTTGAATACTTATTTTGCAAATAGGTTTAACAAAGATTTTTCAAAAAAAAATTTACAAATAATTTTTACAAATATTTACAAAATGCACATATTTTTCTAAGGATTTTAAAATATTTTAAAATGATTTTTTAAAGGTTTTCAAAAGATTTTTCAAAAACATTTTACAGCCATTTTCCAAATAATTTTGCAAAATAATTTCAAACTACAAATAAAATTAAAAAAAATTATACATATTTATGGGAGGGTATTGTTTAGAGTAGATCTATTATATACACTTACCTAATGTAATTTTAGCCATATTATTGAGAATACGAAAGTAGGAGTTATGGCTAATGTATATATACCAATATATACGACCCTCTATACTTAGCTCGAACTCAGTCCTCATAATTGTCAAAGAGAAAAAAAGGAAGACATAACTCGTGTTATGGAAAAGTCTATACTCTACAACAATACAAAGAAGGGGAAGCCAGTTGTCAACCAAAAGGTACACAAAGAGGGGATAATCGATGATTAGAATGTATGAAATAATCAATGACCCAACTTGTCCCCTATAATTTTTGTATAGAAAGAATTATTAACAAGTTGAGAGATAGGCGAGATAATAAATGAAGAATAACCCGAATACACACATCCCCATTGATGAGTCGACTTTGGAGAGGGTCTAAAATATCCTCGCCAAGTAAGAATACATTGTCGCTGAGGCAACCACTCACGAAAGTCAAATGATCAATAATTAACCCACAATAAGATATAATAATGCAATACAAAAGTGGAGTTAAAGTTTATTATAACTCTACAAAAGATGTATATAGGGAGCAAGGGGAATAGACAACAATATGTGGCAAAAAAGTAAAGAATTGTTTTTGATTTTTTGAGAAGATAATAGATTTTTAGTGGATTTTTATTTATTTACATTTTTGGAAATTTTATTTTTATATTTTTATGTGCTTTAATTTTTTTAATTTTATATTTATTTTACATTTATGATTTTTAATTTTAATTTTCTTTTTAATTAATTTATAATAAAAATATGTATAATATATAAAGATAATATAGTTAATAAATAAACAAAATAAAGACAAAATATGAAAATACCCTAGGTACAATGCTTTTTATATGTAAGGTTTTAGAAAATATTTTCAATTTTTTTGATAATAATAGTAATAGTTATAATATAAGTAAATATAGCAATATAAATAGATATTGATTTTTAATATTTATAAAATAACTATAAATAATATAAGAAAAGAAAAGAAAGTCCTTTTGGCTTTTTTATATTTTTCTCTATTTTTCATATTTTTCTTAAAACTTTTTCTTATTTTTTTATTTTTATCTAAAAAAAATAGGAAAACTATGAGTAGCAAAATACAGCCTTCTTATTTCGATACTTAAAAATTGCTAAATGGATTAAAATTTAGAAAACTAATTTTAGATTACAGAAAATATAATAAAGGAAATACAGAAACTGAAAATGCAACTTTTTGGATTTTAGAATATTTTTTTAAAATTTTATAGGGTTAGAAGGGTTATGCTTTTTTTATTTTTTATTTTGAGATTTTTTAGTGATTTTTGGTATGTAGGGTTAAAATACAATCATAATAACCCCTAATATTTTTGAATTTTTCCACAAATTTTTCTAATTTTTTTTATAGATTTTTTAGTTCAAATAGAAAATTAATGTCATTTTTTTTTATTTTTAAATGAAGAAAATTAATATTAAATGCTCTACAAAAAATGTGATGAAATATAATATAAGCCACTTATATTAAAAAACCTACAATTTATACATGCAAAATGATATTTTTATTGCAAGAAATAAAAGAAATAAAAATACAAAACTAGTAGGGACTAACATGTAAATCAAAATAACTAAAACTTCAATCTAGAACCACTTTTCAAAGTATAGGGGCCTCTATGTAGTTTACCCACAAATATTTAATTCATTCCACGCTATCGTGGGTACAAATATAATTTGTAAAACACAACAGGGCATTCATGCAATTTTAACAAAAATGTTTTGAACTGGAATACAAAAGTTTCTAGACTAGAAAATAACATATAAACACCGAGTGTCCTTGCAATAAGTCGACCACCTCACGTGTATGACACATGAGATGTCGTAGCAAAGGACCTGAGTGCAAATAAAATAAATACAATTCCTACTTGTAAAATAACCACAAAGTTTTATACTACAGACAAAAGTTTTGAGATTGAAAATAAAATACAAAAATACAAGGGGTGAAGGGTAAAACTACCCCCTACAGACGCTAACAGATGGCTTAGATCACTTCACTTATCCACATGCCATGCGATGGACGACCGATACCCCTTCACCGATGGACGGTGGAGATTTGATCTTCATTGCTGATCTGACAACTAATGGATGAAGGATCCTACGACAACTGCTACACCTTGAGCTCCTCGTCGAGCTAATGGTAGAGAGCTTGGGAGGACAAACAAGGATGAAAGCATGTACATGCTATATTCAATTCACTCCCCTACACGAGCCATGCGGTCTTAGGCTTCGCAATGAGGTGCAAAAGGCTCCTAGTGATCTTGGCTTGCTCTTGGAGGTCTCAGATGGGACTGATGGCGACCGGAGTATGCCATGACGGTTGAGGAAGGCATGAATGATCGCAAAACAATGGCTGGAGTAGATGCTCTAACAAACATCGATTTTGAAATTTAAGAAATAAAATATGAATCCAAACTAAATCCTAAAGGGATTATTACACCCATAACCCCGAGTAATTCCACAATTACAATCATAACCCTGCATAACCATGAATCACATGAGAAACCTCGGATAGTCACTCAGTCTCACACTCATAACCCTCCGTTAGTTTAATATGATAACTCAACCATATGAATGAGTTAATCTAAACAACTTATGATCTAACCACTAGGATAACCAAAAGAAAAAAATGTAAGAAAAAAATGACAAGGTGGTGAGGGAGGGCTTCGATCAGGGGGGCTTGACTGGTGGGGAGGGCTTCAAGCAGGGGGGGCTTGACTGGCATCCGAAGAGAGCTCGTCAGTCACCGGATAAGCTCGGTGAGCTACGGGGTGGAGGGACTTCGAGCTTCAAGCGCGCGTGCAGGTCGTTGGAAGGAGGGCTTTGAGCAGGGGGGCTTGGGAGGGCTTCAAGCAGGGGGAGCTTGACTAGCATCCGAATAGAACTCATCAGTAATCGGAGAAGCTCAGCGGACTGTCTTCGAGCTTTAGTGGCGTACACTCAGGTCGGTGGAGGGAGGGCTTCGAGCAGGGGGCTTGACTGACGGGGAGGGCTTCGAGTAGGTGGCTTCACTAGCGGGGGAGGGGGGCTTCGGGTGTTGATGACCAGAATGGGTTTGTTGCAGGTTAGTGGGGGGAGGGCTTCGAGCGGGGGGGTTAACTAGCGGGGGGAGGGGGTGCTTCGGGTGTGCGGGGGTGACGCAAAGGGGATTCAAGCTTTGTTACAGCAGGTCGGTGGGGGGGGGCTCCGGAGAGAGCTCGTCAGTCATCGGAGAAGCTCTGCGGGTTGCGGGGTAGGGGGCTTCGATCGATGGATTCAAAGCGAGGGAGGGGACGAAAGCGCCGAGGGGGTGGGGCTTCGAGGGAAGCTGCTCGATGTTGTCCGAGAGATCTCTACGACGACCACTCGGAGTTGTTGAACACATTGCGCTTTCTCTGAAGGTTGCACGTTGAGTTCTTCAACAATGGTGGAGACGCACGAGAGGTGCCACGGCGTACAAGGTAGCAGGCGGTGACAGATTGTTGCTCCTGTGTGAACCGAAATTTGAATTTGCTGCTTGATCCACAACTACCCCTTGCAGGATTCTTGAGTTATCTTGTGGAATTGTTGTAGAGATTTTCCTATTTGCTTTGATTCTTCTTAGATCCATGTAATTAACTAATGGCAAATAGCAATGCAAAAGCATTTCTTTCTTTCTGGCATGCATTGATCTTTTTAAGATGTGCGAGAAGAAACTAGAAATCAAATTGATGGATTGTTCTTATTATTAAATCTTAGGGTATTTTGGCATGCACACGCAGATCTCTTATTCTTAAATCTACGTAGATGAAAATGGGATATACTAATGGCATACTTTATAAATGTGATATAGTTTTAAGGGTAAAATTGGCAGCATGTAACTTTTTCCGTGAAAGTTAACGGATAAAATAGATGGAAACTAACACAGGGTTATGCCATGTGAGAGTTAAGCATTTTTCGAGGTCCTACGTGTAATTCACAATTTTACGGGGTTATGAATGTTATTACAAAATTACTCAGGGTTATGGGTGTAAAAATCCCAACCTAAACTAGGCTACCTATGATGCTATGAATAGGAATAACTAAATCAAAATATGGTTCTACCTAAGAAGTAGGCAACCAAGGTGGAGCTCCTCCACCTACTATGGTGATGCTCATATCTTCTCAGACCGGGCTCTTCCTCCACACCAAGTGATTGGGTGAAGATGTTGTCACTAGCGTTGTTAGGGACAATACAACTAGGGGATTTAGAAGTGGAAGCGAGATCAAACTTCAAATGAGGGTCGACTTGTTTTATACATGCATGCTTTGACTGAGGCTAGGGTTTGTTGCAACACTCCTTTAATCGAGGAGAGACGCTTGCATGATAGACCGATGATCTGGGATCAAAATTGCTAAAGGAATCTAGTTGAGAAGATGCTAGGAGTGGGGGGAAATCGATGAAGTCGGTCGGTCCGTGAGGCTACATGACCTAGGGATGCAAAGTTCTCCATTGACCCGTGGGTCAACCGAGGATGCAACCATATTGGTCCACGTAGGCCACAATAGAACAAAATCAAAAAGAAATTAAAAAGGAATTCAAAATAGAATAATAAATGATTTATTTATTTAATTGTTAAAATATGAAAATATTATTATTTTATGTAGTAATTTATGTTGAATTCTATTTTATTTTACGACTCAATTTTTTACATGTTACATTTTACAAGTATATTTATAGATATATTTACCTATTTTTTGGTTATTTTAATTTTATTTTGTACTTTGGATTTTATTATTTTATATACATAATTTATATATTTCTAATTTATTTAAGGGATATTTACACCCATAACCCTGAGTAGTTTCGTAATTACCCCAGGAACCCTCGATAGTCACGAATATCATACAAGACCTTGAATAACTACTCCGTTTTACACCCATAACCTTCTGTAAATTTAGACCATTAACTCAACCACATGGTTGAGTTAATCTAACCCAATCCATGATCTAACGGCTGAGATTAATAAAAAAAGAAAGAGGGAAGAAGTGGGCTGGATCCTGGAGCTTGCAGGAGATGAGGTCTTCCACGGTGGCGGGCAACGACGGAGATACGCCTAGGAGGGAGATACGCGTAGGAGGGAGATCCGACCTGAGGCGGAGGTGCGGGCGGGGGTAAGCGGGTTCGCAGGAAGGGGGTGGGGGTGGAGCTGGGCGTGGACCTGCAGGCAGATTCGCAGGAGGGGGGTGCGCAGGGGGTTGGACCTGCAGGTGGAGGAGGCGCGGGGGGTTGCCCTGGAGGCGCGGGCACGGGGGGTACCCAGGTGGCGCGGGCAGGGGGAGGCTAAGGCTCGACCCCGGGGAGGGGGGGTTGCCCTGGTGGTGCAGGAAGGGGGTTTGCGCCGGCGGTACGGGCAGGTAGAGGGTTTCCCTGGTGGCGAGCGTATGTGGGGGGGGGGAGGGGGGGAGTGGGTTGCGCTGGCGGCGCGAGCAGGTGGGGGGAGGCTGCGGCTCGACCCCTGGGAGATGGGGGGTTGCCCTAGTGGCGCGTGGCGGGGGGGTTGCACTGGCGGCGCGAGCAGGTGTGGGGTGGCTACGGCTCGACCCCAGGGCGGGGGGGGGGGGTTGCCCTGGTGTGCAGGTGAGTCGGCCGAGGGGCCGAGGGAGGGGTGTGGGTAGGCTTCCAAGTTCATTGCCTCGAGCAGGGGTGCAGGCGAGTTGGATGGGGGAGGGGGTGCGAGGGGGGGGGTTCAGTGGAGCTCGGGGGTGGGCTTCCGTGGCTTCGAGCAGGGGCGTAGGTGACTTGGTCGGGAGAGGGGGCGTCGGCAGCTTGACGAGCGGGCTTGAGCTCGCATGTCGGAGGTGGAAGCACGGGAGAGGAAGGCCTAAGGCTTGTCTGGGGATGACATATCATTTTATTTGTTTGATCTACAAATGGCATCTTGTTATAAATATGATGGGTTACCAATGGCAAAATGGTCAACATAAACCTTTTCCATCATAGTTAACAGATAATTGAGACAGAACTTCACTCAGGGTTATGTCATGTAAATGTTAACCATTATTCAGGGTCTTGTATGTAATTCATGACTATCGAGGGTTCCTGGGGTAATTACAAAACTACTCAGGGTTATGGGTGTAAATATCCCTTTATTTAAATTCATATACATACACAAACAAACACACTCGCACATGCATTGTATTTTTCTGAATTGAAATGTGCACTTAATTAATTATATGTATTGCTTATATATGTATAAGTTGGTATATTTCTCTATGTATCATAATTCTCATATTTATTTTGTTGCATTTTTAATTGTTTAATTTTTGTTTATTTATGTACATATGTTGTAAATAATATATACAAAATTATAAAAATATAATATCATGATAAATATGATAATAAATAGAATGAATCTTTTTTCAGGTATAATGTACAACAGGGGTCCAAAACCTAACTTTTGTATCTTAACTCCAAATGAAATGAATTCATTAAATATCTAATTAAAATTTATATACAATTGAAGGTGATCTTGATGAATTTTGAGTTCATATGGCGAAGATATGGATCTGTGAAGTTTGGATTTTGGATTTTTTATCTTGAGTATTGAAAGCACAATATGCATTATTTTTATGTGTAAAAAATTTTATATTTTTATATATATTTTTATTCACAACTTTAATGTACAAAGTTTATTAATTTGAGGTATATATAAAAATAATTATTGGAGAATAAATAAATAGGATTTTTATTAGATTTCTGACCCTTATCTTCCCCTACATTATTCCTTGTCGAACCAATCATCATGATGCCGAGGTCTCGGGGTTTAGGGTCATTCAGTACCTTTGGTATTTCATTTTTTTCTTTTCTTTTCTTTATTTATTTTATTTGGGCTTTGAATACAATGTATTAGACAATATTAAACAAAAAAGAACATATATTATTTTATGAAAAATAATGATATATAGATGCATTTATTTTTGATTTAAAGGTCAAAATGAAAGAATAAAAGTGATGAAATGGAGATTCGTCACCCCTGTACTTAGGATGAAGTATATACTAAGTATAGCACAGATGAATGGGATGAATGAAATAATGGAAGAATGAAAGAAATGAAAAAGAAATGAAAAGAAAAAAGAGTTAATGAAAAATGTTTTTGCAATGACAGTATGAATCTTTTGATGTTGCTTGGAGTTCTTCATTGAATATCACATTAATTGAGTCTACAACAGACAAGCATGTATCATGCTCTAACTACGTCTTCAGCAATTGTCCGTTGACTATAAATGGTTGTGTGTCAGATGACAATTCCGATATAAGGATTCTTCCATTGTCATGCATAGTTCTCACAATGAATTACCCTATCCATTTTCTTTTGAGTTTGCCCAGGAAAATTACGTTGCATGAAATAACAACACCTTTTATCCAGGCTCGAAAGTCTTTAGTATGATATGCTTATCATGCCAATGTTTGACTTTGTCCTTATATATAAGGTTATTGTCATATGTATAGTCTCTGAATTCCAGGAGTCTATTCATATCGTTCTTTCAGTTCTAACCTCCTTTGTGTGAGTCCAAACTACATATGTTAACTATCCATAGAGATTTTTCAATTAATTCAACCATCATATGACATGGCTTTCCATAAACCAAATGATAGGGATACATTCCCAATGGAGACTTGTAGGCAGTCCGATACCCGTAGAACTAAATCAAGCAACTAAGACATGTTCTCTCTATCCGGTCTAACAAGCTTTTGCAAGATTGTCTTGACCTCCCTATTTGATAACTCAACCAGGCCATTTGAATGTGGTTGGTAAGGAGATGCGACCCAATGATCGATGTCGTACCCCTTCACAAGCTTTTTTACTTGCTTATTTATGAAATGGCTACTCTCATCTAAAATAAAAAACTTTGGAATGCCGAGCCACTAGATAAAGTTGTCCTTGAGCAAGTGACAAACAATATGATTATCAACGGACTGAGAGGGAATAGCTTCCATTCAACGACTCATGAAAGTAATGGCAAGCACGATGTATTTGAATCCTTGACTGTTAAGAAATGGGCCCTTGAAGTCAATGCCCCAAGCATCGAAAACATCAAATATTTAAATAAATTTGAGGTTCATCGAATCTTTGGAGTTGAGGGTTCCCACCATTTTTTGATAATCAATGCATCCATTCACATAATCTGCAACATCGTTGAATAGTGTTGATCACCAGAGTCCACACTGAAATACTCTCACTGTCATTCTACTTCAAGAATGGTGTCCTCCATAATCGAGTTTGTGATAGTGCTTGAGGATGTTGGACATGCGAGCCCACATTGAGCCATTATGCAATAAATATTATTGTGAATATCATTCCCTGATTCGAAATGAAGAATAAATAATTTGCATAATAGGCCCCTTAGTAGAATTAGGGTTATGTACCTTGGCCATGTTGATGATCATACAACTGTTGATTCAATTATTGAATCATAGAGGCTGGTGCTATGATGAATATCTAAAGAGTTAGATTAAGGACTCATCAAGCACTGTCAAATGATTGTTTAGAGAGGATCTCCTGCCTGAGAAGGAGATGGCAATATTTCTCTAAAGGCTGATATCTAACAGATCTCTTGATGCAGGTCCTTTGCATAGGAATAGAGATTCAGAGTTGTTAGATAAGTTAGGTCAAACAACTGACTTAACAAGATCGAGATAACCAAAGTCCTATGTCGTATGCTATCACGATATAGGCACACATCCTCTGACCGGAGATAGATGTGTTACTATATATCTATATATTTGCATTTGGCAGACCAATAGGTTGATGACCTAATAAAGGTGTATACACCCGTGTGCTAGTGTGCATATAAGGGAAAATGAGTAATACGATCTCTCAAAGGGATCATATAGGTTCATTTCTTGGAGTGGAAGACATGATATCACTCATGATATATTGGGAAGATCAAATTCCGTGCATGGTCGTCTTGCTTTGGAAGATTGACTGAATTTGTAGATTTGATATATGCTTTTGGAAAGTATATGATCAACATTTGGGTATGATATATTCTTTTGGAAAGTATTTGATCGATACCAACTCTCAATAGTCAAATGAGAAACTTAATGATAAATCCCTGAAGTAGACAGTGTAAAATTGATCCTATACTTCAGGTTTAATATGGGTCTTCCAGTATGCATGATGTACAAGTATTAGGAATACCAGAGGGTGATGTGATCATAAAACATTGTATAACCATGACGCTTCCATTCCTAGGAAGTGAGAAACTAGTCTAGATTTTAGTGACTCCTCTCAGTAGAGAAGTGATCTAATCTTTGTCCAAGTGTTTTATAGTGATCTGAATGTGATTCAGATGCAATGAGAAGATTGGATCTACGGTCTTGATTTAATCAAGCGTCTATGGGAGGTTCGCAAGATCTGGATTTGAGATGTAATCTCAATATCCAAGTCATTGTACGTGGAACAATACAATCACCCTATCGTTATCTACAAGTATCCTTGAATAACATACATTATCCTTGAAAGATTTTAGGATAATTTAATTGTTGATATATGTATCCGAGCATTGATAAAATGGATAACAAAATGAGATTTAGTTGTCATGAATAATAGGAATTGATTCATATTATATGGAGAGTTATCTTGGATAATTAAATGTGATTTAATTATCATGAATATTATGAATTTAAATCATATTATAGCGAGAGTTATCTTAGATAATTAAATGTGATTTGATTATCAAAGTTGTGAATAATGTGAATGTGATTCATATTATTTGGGCACACGATAATAGAGATCCAAGATGATTAAATGTGATTTAATTATCATGGATATGAATAATGTGTATAGAACTATCCATATTAATCATATATATTATAAATATTATTTATGATATAATATACAGGAGAGAGCTATTTGTATTACATTTGTTTATTAAATGGTAATATGAACTGGATTCACATTGAACATTAATTTGAAAATGTAATTCACATTTTATTTTGGGTAGTGAATGTGATTCACATATTTTCATTGGCAAGATTGCAATGTTCACAAAATAATTATGAATTATTTTTGTAGAATAATTTACAAAAGTTATTGCTGTAAATCTTGAAGATTTTCATGGAATAATGTAATCTCATGAGATCTCATGAGATTACATGCGATTGCCACCAAATCCCATATTATGGATGGAGGCGATCTTAATCCATAATCTCCATGCTTGATTGATTTAATTTGGAATTAAATCATATTGATTTATCAATATATATTTAATCTAAATTAAATTATTTGTTGTTGGTAAAATCTTTATCATTAAAAGAAACACAAATCAATATGAGCCATTAGATTTGTATTGTACAGGGATAGAGATCCATTGATCCCAAAATATTACAAAATGAGAGGCATCCCTTGATCTTCTTTGTTACAACAACACAACATCTCTCTCTCTCATATGGCTGTCCTCCATGGAAGCCCTAGAGAGAGTCTCCATCACCGCAGCATCGTCGTTATGCTGCTAGATCATTTGCTCGTG
Organism: Ottelia alismoides; assembly: GCA_037367405.1. NCBI lineage: Eukaryota > Viridiplantae > Streptophyta > Magnoliopsida > Alismatales > Hydrocharitaceae > Ottelia > Ottelia alismoides. The sequence goes on along the minus strand of JAZKJV010007240.1, from coordinate 940,028 downwards.
GATCTCTGTCTCCTTCAGTGTGATTCGCTTGTGAAGAAGATGTCAGATATCGTGTGTTGAGATCAGTAGATTCTCTGCTTGGATCATCAATGTGGATTGCGAGGAGCACATTCTTCATCAACACGCTCGCAAGGGTATCCTCTGTCAGATCGGACTTGAGACAGGAGGTTTCTTTGTTTAGAGACTCGATCACAACCACACATCAAGAGGTAACCTTAATACTCATTCTTGGTTTAGATGAAACAATTTGAGAAGTGTTCTTGGATCATGTGAATTCATCGCATGATTATTTTTTAAAATAGCCGCTGCCTCGAGCAACTAGTGCGACTAGTCGCTCCTGATCGCATACGGTGTGATTCTCATGCTTCCATGATACACTTAAGGATGTAATCATATCCTTCAAGTGGTATCAAATCCATAGGTCGAAGGTTCAGATACGATCCATAAACCTAAGGCAACGTGGGTTCGTTAGGTTTTGCGAAAATTTTCTCGCATTTCATTTTAGCATCTCAGTTTTGTGATCATGTTCGGCCCTGTTTAAATTGGTTAAGGACGAAAATAAACTTAGATTTTGTTTCTCATTAAATAAGGAAACCATAGGATCTGAGTTTACATGATTTCGAATCTGTTTTCTCAAGTTATGATCAAATTAGTGAACATGTATCCACAGTTTCGGGGACTACAAATCTTGACATAATTATGGAGTTAATTACGATTTTGAAGCATCTATAAATGCATGCAAATCATGTAGATTCTGTCGTAAATCAAATTAACAAAATTTGGAAACTTATTTTGCTTAATTTGGATTTAAATTAATTGAGATATGCTAATTTTAGTAAGTAAGGGTCACTGCTGGAAATTACTTTCCCAATCTAGAACATTGTGATTGTCATTTAATTAATTAATGAAATTAAATAATTTAATTTCCTGAATAATTATGGATAAATATTTGTGAAATATTTGTTGATAATTATTTCCTTAAATGACATTGCCTTAACCAATAATTAATTAGATATGATCTAGATCACAATTGATTACACAATCTACATTCCAACAAACAAAGTTGCTTGAATAGGATTGGAGATTTGTTTAGCAAATCTCCTTACAATGTTAATAAAAAATGTTTTGAGTATTATTATATATGGTATAACTTCAGTTGAAGAATCGATTATCATCTCAGGTACATAATGATCAATTTGGCAATATCCTTTCCCGAGGTGGATATGGTGTCTAGTCGGGGAGCGTTGGGGTAGCAGGTTACACCATGTGTGGTCTGTCCCACTCAGTTCATTACTCGCCGTGACAACGGGTAGGGACTCAATAATGTAGAATAGATCACAATATATTTTTCTAATTCTTAAAATTCGAAATAATAGGTATTTTAGATAATACCATAATTCAAGTAACAATAAAGAATATTTGTTGGATATTAATTGGATCTTTAATTTTATACGATTAGATTAATTGGAATCTGATTATAAAATTGAAACACTCTATTATGAGTAGAGTTGTTATTTCCCTTGGAAGAATTAATCGTAATGAATATGATTCATAATGATTAATTAGAATTTAAATATGAGATGGAGGATCACATAAGTGACATCCATGGTCTCACATAAAGGCAAAGGGTTCCGTCACCAGGGATTGTATGTAGGAGAAGCATGTCCGAAGTGACAACTCCTGTATGCAAGCACATCTAGATCGGGCTCTTCCCTTCTCGAAAGATTAATGATGTATGCGTAGTGACCTCAATATCGGGTCCTCATATTATTGGGATGATATTGGATTGCGCATAGCAAGTTGTAAACCTGTTAATGGTTGGTTCAATTAATGACGGGTCAACATCACCATAGGGGTGGTGGGACCAGGTGTTAAAGACCGAATTGGGAATGCAAGTTGGACTTGCCAGATGGAATATGTTCCCGCTTCTTTTTATCCGAGTTGCAGGTTCTCATATTATTGGGATGTAACAAAGATAAGGAAGGAGATCCCAGATCTTGCTTGAGATACGATGGTAAGTATATCTCATACATTTAAAGTGATTAAGGGAATGAACTTTCAATGTAGGCAAGGTAAGAAAACTTTGATATATTCCTAAATCAATATATATATATACATACATTTATGCAAATTTCTTATTTCAGATAATCCTTCATTAAACCCACTAAATATTATACTCAATAATAACCAGTAAAATATCATGGATTGGATCCACGATTAAGATATTATACTTGCAGTTGGACAAATAATGTATGTGGTTGCAATGTGCAAGTATTTCTCATAATAATGAGGAATGACAATTAAATAGACAATATGACTACAACCATAGGGTTTGTAAGTCTTTATAGTCTTGATCTCTCATCGAATATACTTTGGAAGTGACATGTCGATTATGATCATAATTATCGAATAATCCTTATAAAATCTAAGAAGATGTTTTGGCATGCGTATGTGCTCCTGACATTTTATCATGAATGACATGGTTCTCTGCATCTTGTAGAATGGTGGCTCTATAAGAGATTATGTATTCAAAATGTTTGAGTACCAACCTGAACCTAAGTCCTTAAGTGTTAAGATGTATGTAGATATGATAAGTGTCATCATTCTACTATATATACTCTAGTCATTCATGAAGCTTCAAAATATTCATATTATATGAATTGAATGAAGCATGTATAATTGTTGCAATGCTCTTATATTGAAATCTTTTGAATTCAGCATAAGAGATCCTTCGTCTTAAGTAATGGTTGTTTATAGATAAAGGGAGCGCAGTGGAAGCATGGGTTGGACCCAATTAAAAAGGAAAGTCAAGGAGTTGAATGTACTTTTGTGACTTCCATATGACATCCAAATAGTTGGATGAATGCCAATACTGCAATAAGGTGATGTACTGATAGTGTGGCTATCTTGTCTATCTAGAATCCTTAAAGAAGGATCCAGATGGAGCATCGGAATAATCTACATCCACATATAATCATTGAAATTGACTTTCTTATTTGATAAGATCGAAGTCTAATAATTATATCTCATTCTTCTATTAACACTTGCAATTGGTTGCATATGTATTAGACCACTATAAAATTAGATTTAAGGTTTAATAGTCATCTACATGGATATTGGTGCAATTGTTGCAACAATCTCTATTGGATAGATGGACTTGTTATTTTTAGTGGGAGAGCCCTTAGTCATAGAGACTGTCTCTATGACCTAGATATTAGAATACACTCATTGTTTATTTCTACATGTTGGAAATAAACATGAATTCTGTAATAAACCTATCTTAAAGAGTTATGATGGAGATATTTCAGATAGTAATCTAAAATTTAATGGATTCTACTAAATTAGAAAGTTAATGAATGGTTCATTAACATTTCTAATACTAAAATTAAACCATAAAAGATCAATAGCAGAATGAAGATCAAATAATAATGATATGGCATCAAGCCTTGGATATTTGTCTATTGATGAGATCAATGGACTAGTAAGATATGGAACTTTAGATTGTCTGAAATTTCATATCTTACATACTTATGAATATTGTATTCAAAGTAGAAAATGTCCAAAGCACCCTTCTCTGGGAATGATGTGAGATGTCGAGGTATTCAAGATCTCATGCATATTGATGTATGTGGATCATCTATATCAAAATAGGTACTGACATATCTAAAGGGATAGAACCTCAAAGACTTGAGGAAGTGAACGCTAAAACTGGTTTCTCTTATGCGTCAGTTACGAGAAGCCGAGTGTATGCTAGATGTGTACAAAAGCTAGATGCCTGTCGTGTAGTGGGAGTAGTAAACTGTTACTAATCCTACTATGGAGATAAAATACTTGATTACAATAATAACAATATCTTTAAAGATGACAAGACTTTAGAGATAGTGATCTCTAAGTCTTATCTTCAAGAAATTAAGACTTTATAGATGGAGATCTAAAGGTCTTAACTACGAATACCTTAGGAGATAGAAATCTCCAGGAATAAGGGTATTCTAATAAGGATAATAGAAATTACATACTGATTATAAGTAATTATTGAGTTGTAGTGTCGAGGACACTATAACTAACAATATTGAGTATTGGTTGCATAAGATGTAACACTTGCATTGGATGCAAGAATTGTTACTATGGGATATGCAAGTGCCGTAAAAGGACTTGGTGTAGTCTCTCAGGAATAGAGTTACTGATCAGCATACCTAGATATTTTTCTAAATATCCTATGATTGTCACATGAGTGTGGGTTTAAATGATTATCCCATTAATGACTCTTTGGGCTAGTGGGAGATTGTTGGACATGCGAGCCCATAATGAGCCATTATATAATAAATGTTATTGCGAATACCATTCCCTGATCACAAATGAAGAATACTAATTTGCATAATAGATCCCTTCGTATAATTAAGGGTATGTACCCATGCCATCTTGATGATCATACAATTGTTGATTCAATAACTGAATCATAGAGGCTGGTGCTATGATGAATATCTTAGGAGGTAGATTGAGGACTCATCAAGCACCATCAAATTATTGTTAAGAGAGGATATCCAGCCTGAGAAGGAAATGGCAATCCTTTCTCTGAAGGCTGATATCTAACCAATCTCTTGATTTAGGTCCTCTGCATAGGAATAGAGATTCAGAGGTGTTAGATAAGTTAGGTCAAAGAGTTGACTTCACGAGATTGAGATAACCAAAGTCCTATGTCGTATGTTGTCACGATATAGGCACGCATCCTCTGACCAGAGACAAATGTGTTACTATATGTCTGAGTATGAACATTTGGCAGACCAGTAGGGTTTAGGGTTTAGGAAAGTATATGATCAACACCTTGGTATGATATATGCTTTTGGAAAGTGTATAATCGATACCAACTCCCAATAGTCAAATGAGAAACTTAATGATAAAACCCTAAAGTAGACAATGTAAAATTGATCTTATACTTCATGTATAATCTAGGTCTTCTAAGTATGCAGGATTTACAGATTTTAGGAATACATGAGGGTGATGTGATCATAAACGATTGTATAACCATGACGCTTCCATTCCTAGGGAGTGATGAAATGGGTCTGGATTTTAGTGACTCTTAGTAGAGAAGTGATCTAATCTTTGTCCAAGTATTGGACAGTGATCCGAAAGTGATTCGGATGCATTGAGAAGATTGGATCCACGGTCTTGATTTAATCAAGCATCTATGGGAGGTCCACAAGATCTGGATTTGAGATGTGATCTCAATATCCAAGTCACAGTACGTGGAACAATGCAATCGCCATATCCTTATCTCCATGTATCCATGAAGAAAGTGCATTATCCTTATAAGGGTTCTAGATAATTTCATTGTCGATATATGTATTCAAGCATTGAGAAAAGGGATAATTAAATGTGATTTAATTGTCATGAGAAATAAGAATTTGATTCATATTATAAGGGGAGTTATCTTGGATAATTAAATGTTATTTAATTATCATGAATAATATGAATTTAATTCATATTATAGCGAGAGTTATCTGATGAATACCCATTCATCACTCTTTATTCTTATATTTTAGCTACAAAAACCTTTGCAAATGCATGTAGATATGTGTAAATAGGAATAATTACCAAAAGCATGCATTGTGTAAAAATCTATAATTAGCATGTTTTTGTGAAAAAATAAAAGAATAAAGATTAAAAAGAAAAAGAGGGAAATATTTAGAATAAATATTGAGCAACCTAACCAAGGGAGGGCTCAGCATGGGCCTGACCGCATAAAAGCCAAAGTAGAGGGAGATAGGGGCTCTTGTGTATTATCTTAGATAATTAAATGTGATTTGATTATCAAAGATGCGAATAATGTGAATGTAATTCATATTATTTGGGCATATGAGAATATAGATCCAAGATGATTAAATGTTATTTAATTATCATGCATATGAATAATATGGATAGAACTCTGCATATTAATCATATATATTATAAATGTGATTTATGATATAATACATGAGAGAGAGCACTATGTAATTTAAATTTGTTAAATAAATGTTAATGTGAATTGGATTTACATTGAACATTAAATTGAAAATGTAATTCACATTTTATTTTAGATTGTGAATATGATTCACAGATTTCCAATGGCAAGATTGCAATGTTCAGAAAATAACTATGAATTATTTTTATAGAATAATTTACAACAAGTGTTGATGTAAATCTTGGAGATTTCCTTGGAATAATGTAATCTCATGAGATCTCATGAGATGACATGAGATTGCCACCAAATCCCATATTATGGATGGAGGCAATCTTTATCCTTAATCTCCATGCTTGATTGATTTAATTTGAGATTAAATCATATTGATTTATCAATATATATTTAATCAAAATTAAATTAATTGTTGTTGGTTTTTACCAAAAAAATCTTAGTCATTAAAAGAAACACAAATCAATGTGAGCCAATGGATTTGTATTGTCCATGGATTGAGATCCTGGATCTCAAAATATTATAAATGGAGTGGCATCCCTTGCTCTTCTTGATTACAACAATGCAATATATGCTCTCTCTCTCATTCTCTAAATGCCCTCTCTCTCTCATATGGCCGTCCACCATGGAAGCCCTAGAGAGAGTCTCCATCGCCGCTGCGTCGTTGTTATGCTACCGGATCATTTGCTCGTGGAACTTTGTCTCCTTCGGTGCGCCTCGCTCGTGAAGAAGACATCGGATCTCATGTGTCGAGATCAGGAGATTTGCTGCTTGGATCGTCAATATGGATTGCGAGGAGCACGTGTTTCATCAACACGCTCGCAAGTGTCTCCTCCATTAGATTGGACTTGAGACAGGAGGTCTCCTCGTTTAGAGACTCGATCGCAAACACGCTTCAAGAGGTAACCCTAGTACTTGTTTGTGGTTTAGATGAAATGATCTGAGAAGTGTTCTTGGATCATGAGGTTTCATCGCCTAATTTTTTTTAAATTTCTGTTGCCTCAATCAACTAATGCGACTAGTCGCTCCCAATCGTATACGATGCGATCCTCGCACTTCCGTGATGCACTTAAGGATCTAACCATATCCTTCAGAGGACACTAGTGTACTCCTCCTGAGGAATGCACCTACGCCAAATGCAATCTGCATCTTCCTAGAAAAGGCATGGATCTTCCCACTGGTAGAAATGAATATCAGAAAAAAAATTTGTCCTTCTTATACTCTTATCCAATCTTGTGGAGTTTTCTCACAAATGAGATAGTTAACAATATCAAAATACCAAAAGAGAGAAGCGACACTTAGAATATATTCATCAGGAAAGGATTCTAAAATCGTCACACTTCTCAACTTTCTAATAGTTCAATTCTGGACACGTGATCCGCTACCACATTCTTATCTCCAGGTTTATCTCTAATTTCCTAATCAAATTCCTATAGGAGAAGGATCTATCTAAGTAGACATGACTTGGCGTCCTTCTTCCGTTGTTTATATCTTATAATAGAGCAATCATTGTAGCCAATGACTTTGGAACTGAGAATATGCGTTCTGAACTTCTCAATGGTGAATACAACTTCCAGTAGCTTGAAGAGCCGTGAATTCACCCTTTTAATGATGTCGAATTAACGATCTCGTTGCAGTCAGATACATTTAAGATTGTTCAAAAACTGCTATTTTAATTAATGTCAAATTAAAGCGAGCGGTCAAATTTTTTTTACTTGGTAAGTTCCAAGGTCGAACTCTGGGAGTAGTTTTTTTTTTAAAGTTGATCTCAGATTTTGGTTTTTAGAGTGGAATTTCTCTTTTTTGGTATTATTTTTGTATGCAAATAAATGACACAAATGCAATTTTGACAAAGTGCGAGTATTAAAATGTAAGTTGCTATCAAATGAATTCCAAAAATCCTCAAACTTGGCCATGATGTGAAATATGATGAAATGAGACTACTATAATTTTCTTGGAATTTTTGGATGCAAAATGAATATTCTATGATTAAACGAATGCAAACGATTATAATATCACTAAATAATTATAGTAAATATTGAATCTATTTATTTTCAGGGAATAAAAATATCTCAAATATGTCATTAGGTGATCTATCTTAGAAATATCATAAACTCTAAAAATATTGGATTTAATACCTATTAATCATTAATCAATGAAATGCGTAAAATAATTTTTCTAGAGAAAATTATGTATGCAAATGCAATTCTTTTTTTGGCGCAATGTTGTTACCAATTAATTCTACGATCCTTGAATTTTTAGCAATTTTCCGAGCAATGATTAATTAACTATGAATTTCTATGCTCAGACTAGGCAAAATATATCAGCTTTTGCAAGAACAATTATAATTAATTAATTATAAGCTGCAAAAATAGAAAGCATATGCCACAATGTTGAGAATTAGTTGTAGAACAAAATGCTATTTATGGAATAATAAAATGATACCAGAACGAGGTTCAAACAAATGGAGAACACATGGGTCTTAATGCAATTACATAAAACAGGGGTTTAAAAAGAGCTCACATGTGGCAGCTCGAGGAGCTGCCACATGTCAGCTCCAGAAAAATCCAATAATTAAAATGAAAGAAAAAAATCTAGAAGAAATATCAAACAACCTCGGATCGAAAAGTGCTCAACATAAAAATTGCTCGTCTCGATGAGATCTACAACTTTCATGTGCAAGAGTAAAAGAGATCATTTGTGTAAATCGATATTTTTGGGGTACTCTATGTACATAGAATACCTTGATTTTTGGGGTTTATAGTTTTTTAGTGATTTTTAAATAAGAGAAAAATCGAGAAAAATAACGGTAAAATTAAAGATAGATATTTACACCATAATATATTTTCTTTGTATTTTTAGTGACTGAGAAAATAGGGAAATAAAATAAAGAAGAAAAAGTGAGAATTTTGTATAGACTTGCAAAGGACACTTGGACTCTGTCAGTTTCTTTGATTTAAGTCTTGGTTTGGTTTTGGATTTTTGTGGTTTTTATTAAAACATTCATCAAAGAATATAGATGAAAAAATAAGAGAAAAAGACTTAATTATATACATAAAACCATAAGTCGAAAACGGGTAAAAGACAAAATACGCAAAAGAAGCCCAAAACCCAACTTTCACATACGAGCTCCGATTTTTATGAAATTGGTGTTATTTTGAAGGTCTTTGAATATGTATTACTTTAAAAATGAGTAGATCTAAATCAGACACTATATGGGGAAGATATGAGCATTTTAGTCTGTTTGGTTTGAAATTGAATTTTGTCTCACGGGCCAATTTTTTGAGTTAGTAATTTTTTTTGTATTTTTCCTTTACTCTTGTTAGTAATATGTACATAGTGGAGGTGGTTTGAGGTCAATTGGATTTAGCATGAATAAGTTAAAATACATGAAGTTGGGTGCAAATGTGAAGATGATTATGAATGCAATTATGAGTGCTAAAATGCAAATATTAATTTTACATGCATGAATGATAAAAATATAGAATAGATGATGAAATGCAACTAATTACTCGGGAACGAAGCTCTATTTTCATCTTTTAGTATGATGAATCGTGGATTCATCACTTTTCTTTCATTGTAATTATGTCATTCTTTTCTGCATCGTCAAGTGTTTTGCTAGCATAATTGATGTCATAGCACAATTATCTATTCTCTTTCCTAATACAACCCCAATGGCAAAATCTAATGCATCTGTCGTGATCTCGAATGAGAGAGACCAATCGAGTAGCTGTAGGATGGGAGCCCGAGTGACAAGTTCTTTTAGTTGTGTAATGTCTCGGAGAACCTTCTAAACAATAAAGAAATCGGTCTCCTTACGTAGAAGATTTGTGAGAAGTTGTACAATCTTGTTGAAGTCTTTCATGAATCTCTGCAGAAATCAACATGCCCCAAAAAGGACCTCACATTATTTAATGTTCGGTGGCTCAAGTTTCACAATAACATCCACCGTTGTTGGATCTACTTTCATGCCTAGCTTGGAGACGACATGGCCCATCACAATTCCTTCAGTTACCATGAAGTGTCTCTTTTCCCACGATAGAACCAAATTGACTTCATGTCATCTCCTAACTACTCAATCTAGGTGTTGATGACAAGCATTAAAATTATCACTGTAGAAATTGTCCATGAAATGTCCAGAAAACTACCCACCATCTCTGCAAAAACATCCAACATGCACCTTTGGAATGTAGAAGGCATATTACATAATCTAAAGGGCTTCCACTATAAAGAATAGTTATCTAACGGACAAGTGAAAGTGGTTTTCTCTTGATCTTCAAGTGTGATTGCCACTTGGTCGTACCCAGAGTATCCATTCAAGAAGCAAAATAACTCTTTCCCTATCAACCTCTCAAACAATTGATCAATAAAAGGTAGAGGAAAGTGATCCTTCTTAGTTTTTGAATTCAAGCATCTTTAATCAACTATATGCACCATGAATATGTACTCGTATAGAGATCTCCTCTCATTGATCATTTGTAGCCACCATAATTCTGGATTTCTTTAGAACTACGTGCAATGGGATAACGCATTTTGAGTTAGAAATATGATAAATGAAGCAATATTCATAGCATTTTGTTATCTCTTTACTGACAACATCCTAAAGATTAGGGTTTGGTTTTCTCTTGAATTCGTAGGATGGTTTACAATAATCCTCTAAGTAGATATGGTGTGAACACAAAGTCAGATTTATCCATTGGTGATGAAAAACATTCCAACCAAGTGCTTAGCATATTTTTTCTCCAGAATATTAAGCAAGCGAGATTTCTAATCCATGATCAATATGCTACTCATGATGACTGGATACATGTTCGGCTCACCCGCAAGGAAATCACTTTTAAGATATTCTAAAAGCTGCTTTAATTCAGGTAATTGTTGAGTCGACTTCTTAGACACATCTGAAACTGGACTGTTAGGTGAATATTCTGCTTACAACATGATGTTGTTCACTTTGTCACTCTTGACTCTGACAATAAGGTAATGAACATATCTGCAATGATGTCTCCTTATTTTATTTGACATGAATATTCTTCGAATAGTATGATGAGAGCTTCTGAATCATCCTTCCTATCGATAAAGGAGCAGGAGTAGACTGTGGTGTCCATGTCCTCCTCTAGGAAGAGGATTATTGTGTCAATATACCATTCCAAAAAATCATGGATCTCTGATTTTCTCAATACTACCACAGTCTTATGCAGGCGGCGTTGGATCTCTTCTCTCAGATGTGCTCTTTGTGGCTTTCAGCTTTATTATCATGTCCATGGTGACCTTTTCACTACAGGAGCGGAACATGATCTTTCTAGACCCATAATCAACTACCACTTCGATTGTTCGAAGGAACAACCGATTAAGAATAGTCACTGTCTGGAGTAAGAGTGTAAGGGAATCGATGTCTAGGACAACAAAGTCCACTAGTAATCTCAAGTCCTGCACAATTACGATAATGCTCTTGATGAATCTCCATTTCATCACCTTTATTCTTTTCATTTGACATTAGTTCCTTAGTTAAATGCAAGTAAATAACATTAATTTGTACAAATTAACAATCATTATTTGACATTTAAATACCATATAAATACATGTGTTTAATCCTAAAATACAAGAATAAAGTAAAAGAGAAGAAAAAATAGTTGAATTATTGAAAATACCAAAATTACCATAAACCCAGAGACCACACCAATATTGACTTGGTTGGCCAGGAATTAGGGGGAGATAGGGCCAATAACTCTATAGAAAATACACACGTACCCTAACTTAACTTATCAATAAATGGTCATTTTACACTATTTTATTTTCCTTCATGCACACCTCAAATAAAGAATTGTTCAACATGAAATTTGTACGTAATAATATTTAGAAAAATACAAAAATACTTTCCAATAAAAATTAATGCATAGTATGACTGAGATTCACAGATGAAGAAGTTGTAAACTAGACTTCATAGACCAATATCTTCTCCATACAAGCTCAAAATTCATCAAACTCACCTTTATTATTCTTAAAATTAAATTATCTATCTTACGAAGTTTGTTTCATTGAAAATGGAGTTAAGATGCCAAAGTCGACTCTCTGGGGTTCTATTGTAATGTATATTTGTATATTTTATTCATTATACTAATTCCTTATATTTTTACTATTCTTTTATTTTAAAATACTTGTAATATTATTTGAAATATATTTAAAATATAAACATCAGATAAAAAACTTAAAATACATTAGAATAAAAAATATATTAAAATATATAGGTGTATTATACCTATAATATACACAATATTTATTTAAATATATAAATAAAATCAGAAATAATACAAATAAGAAAATATGTATTTAAATATATTATAAGAAAATAAAATGTGTACATAAAATAATAAAATTAATAATATAAAATAAAAATAAAATACCTAAAATACAAGTATTATACCTACATGTATACTTGTAAAAATTAGCACCTAATAAATATAGTTATATAATAAATAAAAAGTTCCATAAAATAAGAAATATTTTAGTTTTTTGACATTTATTTGATAAATAGATTTATTATTTCTTTTCGATTTTATTAGGGATTTTATCACTACATTTTTGTGTTGGTCCACGTGGACTAACCAGCTGCCTTTGTGCATTGACCCAGGGTCAACATCACGGTATTCACCCGCAGCCTCTATCAGAGCGCGCCCCTTACCTATCCCCCTCTCGTCATTGATTTTTTGGTGCTAACCCACTGCTCGAGGCGAGTTTTTTTATTCACAAGAAATCCTCACAACATGAACTTCCATCTTACCCTATTATCTGATGATCCAAAACTTTAGCGAATCAATGGCAATCTCGTGATCTTTCCACCCAAAAACCATGTTTATAAATAAACCCTAAAACCTTTCATTCACTTTTTAATCCCCTTCACCCTCCATAACCCCATTTCCTTGAATCACTTGATCTTCTTGGTGACACCAGGAAGATCGTGGAGGCATTGGTAGGGAGAAAGATTAATTGAATCAGTAGTCTAGCCTTGTTGGAGTCATATGGCGGTGCTCTCTGCTCCTTGTCCACTAAGGTCAGGTACGAGTAATTACTTAAACATGGAAATTCCAGGATTATAGTATAGATTTTATTTTATGCATTTCGTATTAAAGCTTGCGTAATTTCCAAGTTTTTGTACCCTATAGATTTGGCTTCAACTCTTGATCGTTGTAAATCCCCACATTTTCCATTGAATGCCTAATCTGAGCACCCTAATCCTGCAAAGATCGAGCCTGATCCGGGATCCTCTACCACCTATCATTGAAGCTCCATCACCCTTCACCTCCATTTGTGTTGCAGCTTGAAACCCTGGTCGAGGGCATAACTCCCAAGCCCCTGAGCATTTTTGTGTAGGATTCAGTCCTTGAAGAGGCACTTGGAGATGAATCAAAGTCTATCTTGCAGCTCTAGGCTCTTGAGAACCAAGAGATCTTCTAGGTCCTGAAAGTTGGGACCTGGACCCATTGGGCACACTTGTAGGACTAGCAAGTTCCTAAGATGCTGTTGGGCTTGTCAGAGTTGAAGGCGGTCCGACATCGGAGATATCATCGATTTAAGAAACCACCTGCATTTGTTCTTGATCAGTCTTCGTGACACCTTCCGAGCCACACGATCATGAACATGACCAGATCTAATCAGAGCGTTCCAATCTCAAGTAGAACGTCATCCAACCTCCGCCGCTCTATCAGCATAAGTGAGTGACATACGCCTCCAGTGCTGCCTGATCGTGCCTCTTAAGGGGTAAAATTCAAAGACCTCTCGCCCCTTTTGTATTTAATATCTAGTCTTATAAATATAAAGTGTAATATTTTATGTTATATTTGCATATGGTCCCTCAAACTTCATCTTACTTAGAATTAGGTCCCTTGTGAAGTCACCTTACGTTTGCATAACCGTGAGGGCTTGGGAATTTTTCATCCATAGCCCTCAAGGATTTGATATTTACGTTTAGTCTTAAATTTTGTATATTAAATGTTAAACTATTGGACAAATTGCATACAAGGGCCTGTCTTTTATTAAAATTACATTTATACCCCTACGAGGCATATAATAAATGCAAATTTAATTGGAAAAATTGCTCTGATGCCCCTAGACTTTGCTTATAGAGTTACAGAATGCACTTAAATTTTTCCTTAATTTCAAATAAGTCCCTGATAGTTCCATATTTTTTATTTTGTGTATCTTTATTATCAAAAATAATATTTTATCCTTAAAACTTGTAGGAAAATTATCTTGGGATCCTGCTTACTTTATTTCTCACATATATTTTTTACATGGCATTTTAAATTAATTTACTTTTTACTAATAAGGTAGAATAAGAATACAACAATTGCCATATCTAACTTGTCCAACATTACAGGCTCCTCCAAGACTTTACGTTAGGCACCTGACTCGATCTCATCAATAAAATGGCACGGTTGTTTGGGGAGAAACTGATAGGATAGGATAATTGTACATATTTTCTTCAGTGTTATCTATATTTATTTACTTCTAAATAAATATTTATCTTTGGTAATCAACTATTCTGTTGAATTTGTTGTGAGGACGGCTACGCAAGGATGGTCTTATAAGAGACAGTGGCAACCTAGCAGAGTGAAGACCGGCTTCCTTCGTCGAGCCGGTAAGCGAGAGCATTTATGTTTACTGGGAACTAAGCTGTGCAGATTAGCTTAGTATATATTTTATTTTATTTTTGAGGGAGGGAAATAGTTTATTATTGTAATAATACATGTTCAGACACTTATCCATTGAGACATTCGAAGACTTATTTTACCAGGTGTTTGTTCACCAGGGGGGCTACACAGCTATTACAGTTTTCAACGCCTTATACCTTTTATTCTCCCTATTTTTCTCATTATATCACTTTGTTTTCTACGATTCGAGTTTTTCACCTTTATTTTTATTTGTTTTATGTGAATGAGTTCATTGTTTTTAGGACTATTGATCGATTAATTAAATTCCACATCCCTAATTATGTCATGCACCTATAGTCTTTGGAACAATTGAACCTAGATTAAATTAATATGTGCACCAAGCTAACAATAATTCCTATTAAGGGCGATTTCATCAGCTTGCATTTCATGTAGTGTATATTTAAATTATTATCTTACATCTTATATGGAGAGAGATGGGAAGCATTGTAAGTGTTCTATCTGACCATCATTCTGACACAATGTTGAGTTCTCCATCATAGTGTCAACTTGCATTACTTTTCCAACCTATCCCCTAGTTTTGATTAACCTAGGACTTAAAGAAAATCGAAAAATATCATCAAGCAATTATTTCTGAAAAATACTCAAAAAGGTGAAAATTCAAAAATTTAAAATAAGGGGACTGCTAATAGCACTTTACTATAAATAAAATTCATAACATACTTCACTATTTTGGTTCATAAAGCCCACATTGTTTTCAGGTATACTCCAGACTTAGTGAGGCACGGCCCTTAAGGAATAGAGACAAAAACCCAATCTGTGGTTGCCTTGATTATCATCTGGGCTTAGTAAAGTACTAGCGTTTCTATGGTACATGGGTAAGTAGGGCTTCGTCTAGTTGCAGAATTAGTCTGAATTATTGAGCGTAAACCATCCCTTCACGGGGGTGTTTGTCTTCCCCTGTCTGATTAGAGCATTGTCTGCTTACATACATGGGTGAAGTACTTAATTCGCCACTACTAGCTTCCTCACTCTATTTCTTTGGTCGAGTAGTTGAACCATGACCAATATCAAGGACCTCCAAAAAGTACATACTATAGGTTACAAAGGAAGTGGGATGTATGAGATACTTTTCTGGCAGTATTCACTCTCGTATAGGTCTTGCCTCTAAAGACAAGTTAAAAGATTTCCTGAACAACAATTGAATCTGAAAAGATGAAAATGGTAAAACGCTTTGGACTTCACAAATGTTGAGTTGGTGAATCCTTTGTTTTGTGGTTTGTTTGGATTTAGTTTAAGGTCAAAGATCAGTCTTGCCCACTTGTGATATTTTTCTTTACATATGTTTTCATTTCTTATTACTTTGCTCACTTTAAGAATTCTTCTTATATTCTCTTTATTTCTTCATCTTGATATAACAATAATCCATTCCACATCTATTCCTCTTCTTTTCCAATATGTCAACTCATGGATGGTTTAGTTGGGACCCCACTGACAACCACATCGAGTCCTTGAATCCAACATATTCAATAATTTGAGGAGATTCTCGAGAGCTCGGATCGGATTTTGCCAACCACTCTACAGGCTATTCATCTTCTCATTCTTCAATAAACTAGGTTCACTCTTGTCCTGACATTCACCCCTGTTATGAAATCACTCTATCTTCATATCAAGTACTCAATTCGCATATGTCTGGAATTGACCCTAATTCCAGACTCGTCTCTATTCCTGATGCTCAATACCAATCTGATGGAGATGTATCTCATTGTGTAAATCAAGAGCCAAACCTAGACCCCATTCAGATCCCTTCCTTTTAGTCTAATTTAGAGATTGCTCCTCAAGGAAAAGGGAAGGGACTCCAATGAACAAATCAGGGCCCGTAGCCAGATGAGAACATCATCAATTCTCAGTTGCTTACATCTATTAAGTCTATTCAGTAGCAGTTCACACAGATCATGCTCTCACCCATGTAGCCTTCACTAATATGCTTAATGAAATAAGGAGATACAAAGAGAACTAAGAAGAAGGAATCGGTGATGAAGAACAATGAGATGGACCCCATGGAGAAGAAAATGAACTAAGAAGAGAGGCTTACAAGCCCACATTGAAAGAAACCTATAATCCTAGTGCTGGCCAGATGATAGAGTTGATCTAAATATGTTTGACATGCAAGCCCACGGTGAGCCATTATGTAATAAATGTTATTGCGAATATCATTCCCTGATCTAAAATGAAGAATAAATAATTTGCATAATAGGTCCCTTAGTACAATTAGGGTTATGTACCATGGCCATCTTAATGATCATACAGCTGTTGATTCAATTATTAAATCATAGAGGCTGGTGCTTAGATGAATATCTAAAGAGTTAGATTGAGGACTCATCAAGCACCATCAAATGATTGTTAAGAGACGATCTCCAGCATGAGTAGGAGATGGCAATAATTTCTCATTTAGGCTGATATCTAATTGACCTCTTCATGCAAGTCCTCTGCATAGGAATAAAGATTTGGAGGTGTTAGATAAGTTAGGTCAAAGAGTTGACTTAACGAGATCGAGATAACCGAAGTCCTATGTCGTATGCTATCATGATATAGGCACGCATCCTCTGACAAGAGACAAATGTGTTACTATATGTCTAAGTATGTACATTTGGCAGACCAATAGGTTGATGACCTAATTAAGGTCTATACACCGGCGCGCCGGTGTGAAAATAAGGGCATATGAGTTATACGATCTCTCAAAGGGATCATATAGGTTCATTACTGAACCAGAAGACATGAGCTCACTCATGAGATATTGGGGAGAACCAAATTCCGTGCACAGTCATCTTGCTTTGGAAGATTGACTGCATTTGTAGGTTTGATATATGCTTTTGGAAAGTATATGATCAACACCTGGGTATGATATATGCTTTTGGAAAGCATATGATCGATACCGACTCCCAATGATCGAATGAGAAACTTAATGCTAAAAACCTATGAAGTAGACAGTGTAAAATAGATCTTATACTTCAGGTTTATTATGAGTCTTCCAGTATGCAGGATGTACATGTATTGGGAATACCTGAGGGTGATGTGATTATAAACGGTTATATAACCATGATGCTTCCATTCCTAGGGAATGATGGAACATGTCTGGATTTTAGTGACTCCTCTCAGTAGAGAAGTAATCTGATCTTAGTCCAAATGTTGGACATTGTACTGATTGTGATTCAGATGCAATGAGAACATTAGATTTGCGGTCTTGATTTAATTAAGCATCTGTGGGAGGCCCGAGATCTGGATTTGAGATGTGATCTCAATATCCAAGTCAGTATACGTGGAACAATACAATCGCCTTGTCCTTAACTCCAAGTATTCGCGGAGAAAGCACATTATCCTTGAAAGAGTTCGGGATAATTTATTGTTGATATATGTATCCAAGCATTGAGTATATAGGTAATTAAATATGATTTAATTATCATGATTAATATGAATTTGATTCATATTATAAAGAGAGCCATCTTAGATAATTAAATATAATTTGATTACCAAAGATGTGAATAATGTCAATGTGATTCATATTATTTGGGAACATGAGAATAGAGATCCAAGATGATTAAATGTGATTTAATTATCATGGATATGAATAATGTGGATAGCACTATCCATATTAATCATATATATTATAAATTTTTTTATAATATATAAGAGAGAGCTATTTTTAATTTACATTTGCTAATTAAATGTTGATGTGAATTGGATTCACATTGAACAATTAATCGAAAATGTAATTCACATTTTATTTTGGGTTGTGAATGTGATTCACAAATTTCCAATGGCAAGATTGCAATATTCACAAATTAATTACGAATTATTTTTGTAGAATAATTCACAACAATTGTTGTTGTAATAAATTGGAGATATATGGAATAATGTAATCAAAGGAGATTACTTTGGAGATGCTCCTTCCATATTAATAGGAGGGACGACAATCTATTACTATTAGGAAAGGGTGGCCGTCCACTCCATGTATATGGAAGGAGGCACTCTCTCTTTCCCATTATCTCCATATTTATTTGATTTGATTTGAGATTGATTTATATTGATTTATCAATATAGATTTAATCTAAATTAAATTAATTATTGTTGGTCTTTACCAACACAAATCTTAGCCACTAAAAGAAACACAAATCAATGAGAGCCATTGGATTTGTGTTGCCCATGGATTGAGATCCATGGATTCCAAAATATTATAAAAGGAGATGCACCCCTTTGCTCTTCTTTACACAATGAGAACATAAGTCTCTCTCTCTCTCTTTTTCTCTCTTCACATCAGCCCTCTCTCTTCTTCTCTCATGGCCGTCCACCATGGATGCCCTAGAGAAGTTCTCTATCACCACAGCGTCTTCGTTATGTTGCTTGATCATTTCCTCGTGGATCTACATCTCCTTCTGTGTGCATTGCTCGTGAAGAAGATGTCGGATCTCGTGTGTCGAGATCAGGAGATCTGCCGCTTGGATCATCAACATGGATTGTGAGAAGCACACGATTCATCCCCATGCTTGCAAGCGTCTCCTCCGTCGGATCGGACTTGAGATAGGAGGTCTCTTCATTTAGAGACTCGATTGCAAACACGCTTCAAGAGGTAATCCTATTACTTGTTTGTGGTTTAGAAAAAACGATTCGAGAAGTGTTCTTGGATCATGTGGTTTCGTCGCATGAACAATTTTTAATTTCTGCTGCATCGAGCAACTAGTGCGACTAGTCGCTCCCGATCGCATACGATGCGATCCTCACGCTTCCGTGATGCGCTTAAGGATCTTACCATATCCTTCAAGTGGTATCAGAGCCTTAGGTCGGAGGTTTCGGATACGATCCGTAAACCTAGGATGACTTGGGTTCGTTAGGGTTGCGAAAGCTTTATCGCATTTCATTTTCGCATCTCTATTTAGTGATTATTTTCGGCCCTTTTTAATTATTTAAACACGAAAATAATAATTGTATTTTGTTCCCTATTAAATAAGGAAACCATAGGATCTGTGTTTACGTAATTTTGATTCCGTTTGCTCGAGATATGGTCGTTTTAATGAACATGTATTCACTGTTGCGGGAACTGTGAATCTTAACATGATTAATGAGTTAATTACTGTTTTGATCAGCCTAGAAATGCGTTAAATATCTCTAAGGTTCAGTCATAAATCAAATTAAAAATCTTTGGAAACTGATTTTGTATAATTTGGATGTAAATTGATTGAGGTATGTTAATTTTAGTAAGTAGGGGTCACTGCTGAAATTACATTCCTAATCAAGAACCATGTGATTGTCAATTAGTGAAATTAATTGTTAATTTCATGAAATAATTATGGAAAATATTTGAGAAATATTTAATGTAATTATTTCCTTAATTGACTTGGCCTCAACCAATAAATTGATTAGATTTGATCTAGATCAAAATTTGAAACACAATCAACAAACAACATGCTTGAATATGATTGGGAATTTGTCTAGAAAATTTCCTCATAATCAAAAATATTTTGATTATTACTATATGGTATAATTTCGATTGAAGAACCGATGATCATATCAAAGTGCGCATTGATCTATTTGGCATTATCCTTTCCTGAGTTGGATATGGTGTCTAGTCGGGAAGCATTGGGGTAGCGGGTCTCATCGGTTGCTGTCCGTCCCACTTCCGTCGGTACAGGCCATGATAGCAGGTAGAGACTCGATAATCCGAAGAAATCATTATGTATTTTTCTAATTATTAATATTTGAATTAATACGTATTTTGAGATAATACCATATATGTATTCAAGTAAAAACAATCAAGATTGTTGATTGAATTGGACTGATAATTGATTTAATGAGATTGAATTAATTATATCCAATTAAAAACACTCTATTATGAATATATTTGCATTTCCCTTGGAAGAATTAATTATGTGAATATGATTCATGATAATTAATTAAAATTTGAATATGATATGGAGGATCACATAAGTGACATCCATAATCTTCCGTCAGGGCGAAGGGTTCTGTTGCTAGATATTGTATGTAGGAGATGCCTGTCCGAAGTGACAGCTCCTACATACGATCCATTTGGATCGGGCTCTTCGCTTCTCGAAAGAGTAAGGACGTATGTGTAGTGTCCCCAATATCGGGTCTTCATATTATTGGGGCAATATTGGATTGCGCATAGCGAGTTGTATTCCTGTTGACAGTTGGTTCAATTAATGACGGGTCAACATCACCTTAGGGGTGGTGGGCCCGAGTGTTAAAGACCGAATTGGGAGATGCAAGTTGGACTTGTAAGGCGAAATGTGTTCCCGCTTCTTTTTATCGGAGTAACAAGTTCTCATATTATTGGGATGTAACAAAGATAAGGAAGGAGATCCCATATATTGCTTGAGATATAATGGTAAGTATATCTCTTAAACTGAAAGTGATTAAGGGAATGAACTTTCAATGTTGACAAGGCAAGACAACATTGATATAAAAAATTCTTAAATCAAAGAAAAATGTGTATATATATATATATATTTATGTATATTTATGAAAATTTCTTATTTCAGATAATCCTTCATTAAACCCACTCAATGTTATGCTCAATAACAACCAGTAAATTATCATGGATTGGATCCATGATCAAAATATTATACTTGTTGTTGGACACATAATGTATGTGATTGCAATGTGCACGTCTTCCTCATAATAATCAGGAATGACAAATAAATAGACAATAGAACTACAACCCTAGGGTTTGTATGTCTCTACAGTCTTGATCTCTCATCGAATTTACTTTGGATGTGGCATATTTATGATGATATCAATTGTCAAATAATCCTTATAAAATTCTAAAAAGATGTTCTGGCATACATATGTGCTCTCGACATTTAATCATGAATAACATGGTTCTCTTCATCATGCAGAATGGTGGCTCTATAAGAGATGATGTATTCAAATTGTTTGAGTACCTACGTGAACCAATGTTTTAAGAGTTTAGATGGATGTAGATACGATGAGTGTCATAATTCTACTGTCTATACTCTGATCATTCATGATGCTTCATCTTATTCTTATTATATGAATTGAATGAAGCATGCATAAATGTTGAAATGCTCTTATATTGAAATCTTTTGAATTTAACATAAGAGACCATTATCTTAAGCAATTGTTGTTTATAGATGAAGGAAGCACAGTGGAAGCGTGGGTCTGACCCATGTGAGAATGAAAGTCAAAGAGTTGACTGTACATCTGAGACTTCCATATGAAATCCAAAGAGTTGGATAAATGCCAATACTGCAATAAGCTGATGTGTTGATAGTATGACTATCAAATCTATCTAGAATCCTTAGAGAAGGAATCATATAGTAATCAGAATAATCTACATTTTATCACTGAAATTGACTTTCTTATTTGATAAGATCAAAGTCTAATAATTGTATCTCATTCTTCTAATAACACTTGCAATTAGTTGCATATGTATTAGAAGACTATAAAATTTGATTTTAAGGTTTAATAATCATCCACATGGATATTGATGGAATTATTGCAACAATATCTATTGTATAGATGGACTTGCTAATTTCAGTGGGAGAGTCCTTAGTCTTAGAGAATGTCTCTATGACCTAGATATTAGAATACACTCATTGTTTATTTCTAAATATTGGAGATAAACATGAATTCTGTAGTAGACCTATCATAAAGAGTTATGATAGAGATATTTCAGATAGTAATATGAAATCTGGTGGACTCTACTAAATTAGAAAATTAATGAATGGTTCATTAAGATTTCTAATACTGAAAATTAAACCATTAAAGATAAATAGGAGGATGAAGATCATTTGATAATGATCTAGCATCATGTTTTGGACATTTATCTGTTGATGTGATCAATAGACTGATAAGAGATGGAATTTTAGATTGTCTAAAGGTTCAAATCTTACATACTTGTGAATACTCTATTCAAAAGTAGAAATGTCCAATACACCCTTCCTTGGGAATGGTGTAAGATGTCAAGGTATTCAAAATCTCATACATATTGATGTATGTGAATCGTTTATATTAGAATAAACATTGTGGATATGTGATATATATTGATGATTATTTGAGAAATGAGATTTCTTTCCTTCATCTTAGAAAGCTTTGACATGTTCAAAGATTTCACAATTTTCGTTTTGAACCAAAGTCTGAAGGAAGATGAAATGAATTTAATCTAACCTAGGTAGCTTGTACCTATTAGATGATATCATGGAATAGCTTATAGAGATATGAATATTATTTTTATCTCACTCCTCCTTATAAACCTAAAGTCAATAAGAGTTGTAGGGAGATATAATTGGATCATGTGTGACATGATATGATAAATGATGAATATTAGTATAATTATCTATTAGTTTCCATGGTATATATGTAGTAGAGACTACAATATATATCCTTAATAAGGTTCCATGCAAGAAATCTGGAATCTGGCACTGGAGAGTGCTACTTCATTAGGAAAATAAATGATGGTATTGGATACCAACTTTATGACCTTGAGATTCTTAAAAGATCTCATCTTTGAGAATATGATTCTTTTAGGATGACTCTTGAGAATGAAGATGAAAATGAAGTAAAGGAACTCATTTAATCTTGAGATGATAACGAGGTTCCTGGAATCGGAAACTAAAAAGACAATTAAAGATGAAACACTAATACCTCTTCAAATAAGTTTGAAGATGGATTCCATGTGTTAGTTGAATCTGACAATGATCTAATTTCATATGATGAAGCTTTTAAACATCATGACATGGAAAGATGGATATTAGCAATAAAGTCTAAAGTAGACTTCATATACAAGTGGTGTATATAGACCTTCGAGGATCCACCTATATGGGTAAGATCCATTAAGGTTTAAATGGATCTTCAAGAGAAAGAGGAAATCTGATGAAAAGGTAGAGACCTTCAAAGCACGGTCCATGGCCATGAGCTGCACACCAAAGAGAAGACATCGCTTGTGATGAGACTTACTCTCCAGTGACCTTGCTTTGATCCATAAGAATATTGCTAAACATAACTACACTCAAATAAACTTCATGTAGTTGGAATATTGGATTTGATGAAATCATAAATGCTATGGTTTCTGATAAAATCTTGATAAACCATATGAAGCTTAGTGGGAGTGCCATTGTGTTCAGCGTGCTAAATGTGGATATCCTAATCATTTGGAATGATCTAAGGATGATAATAATAAGTGTTTTATAATCTGGTTGTTCTATACCTCGAGATATGATCTCAAGGATACCTCTTAGATCTTAGCTCTAAAGTTGTTCAGATGCAAAGAGAAGAGGGTATTGGGAACATCACATTAATGGTATACCTTGGACATTTCCATGGAAAATTCCAAGAAAGGATTTTTTTCCTCAAGATATGGTACTGACCTATCTAAAGGAATAGCACCTGAAAGAGTTGAGGATGTGAATACTAAAACTGCTTGCCCTTGTGCATCAGTTTGGAGAATCTGAGTGTGTGCTAGATGTTTACAAAAACCAGATGTCTGCCATGCAGTGGGAGTAGTAAACGATTGTTGATCCTACTATGGTGATTAAACACTTGATAGCAGTAATAACAATATCTTCAAAAGATGATGAAACTTAGAGATAGTGATCTCAAAGTCTTATCTTCAAAAGTTAAAGACCTTGTAGATAGTGATCTATAAGGGTCTTAACTATTGATTCCTTAGGAGATAGAGATCTCTAGGAATAAAGGTGTTCTGTTAAGGATTATGGACTTACTGGTTATAATAATTATTGAGCTATAGTGTCAAGGATACTATAACAAAATTGAGTATTATTTGCATAAGATGCAACATTCGCATTTGATGCGAGCACTGTTACTAGGGGATATGCAAGTGCCGTAAAAGGACTTGGCGTAGTCTCTTGGGAACAGAATGACAGATCATCTTACCTAGCTATTTTCTAAATATCTTATGATTGTCGCATGAGTGTGGGTTTGAATGATTAGCCCATTAATGGCTCTTTGGGCATGTGGACGATTGTTAGACATGCGAGCCCATGGAGAGCCATTATGCAAAAAATGTTATTGTGAATATCATTCCCTGATCTAAAATTAAGAATAAATAATTTTCATAATAGGTCCCATAGTACAATTAGGGTTATGTACCATGGCCATCTTAATGATCAAACAAGTGTTGATTCAATTATTGAATCATAGAGGCTGGTGCTTGGATGAATATCTAAAGATTTAGATTGAGGACTCATCAAGAGCCGTCAAATGATTGTTAAGAGATGATCTCCAGCCTGAGTAGGAGATGGCAATCCTTTCTCATTTAGGTTGATATCTAACCGACCTCTTAATGCATGTCCTCTGCATAGGAATAGAGATTCGGAGGTGTTAGATAAGTTAGGTCAAAGAGTTGACTTAATGAGATCAAGATAACCGAAGTCCTATGTCGTATGCTGTCATGATATAGGAACACATCCTCTAACCGGAGACAGATGTGTTACTGTATGTTTGAGTATGTACATTTGGCAGACCAATAGGTTGATGACCTAATCAAGGTCTATATACCAGCGCGCTGGTGTGAATATAAGGGCATATGAGTAATACGATCTCTCAAAGGGATCATATAGTTTCATTACTGAATCGGAAGACATGAGCTACCTCATGAGATATTGGGGAGAACCAAATTCCGTGCACGGTCATCTCGCTTTGGAATCTTGACTGAATTTGGAGGTTTGATATATGCTTTTGGAAAGTATATGATCAACACCTGGGTATGACATATGCTTTTGGAAAGCATATGATTGATACTGACTCCCAATGATCGAATGAGAAACTTAATGATAAAAACCTCTGAAGTAGACAGTGTAAAATTGATCTTATACTTCGGGTTTATTCTATGTCTTTCAGTATGCAGGATGTACATGTAATGGGAATACCTGAGGGTGATGTGATCATAAACGGTTGTATAACCATGATGCTTCCATTTCGAGGGAGTGATGAAACGGGTCTGGATTTTAGTGACTCCTCTCAATAGAGAAGTAATCTGATCATAGTCCAAATATTGGACATTGATCTGAATGTGATTCAGATGCAATGAGAAGATTAGATTTGCGGTCTTGATTTAATCAAGCATCCATGGGAGGCCCGAGATCTGGATTTGAGATGTGATCTCAATATCCAAGTCACTATACGTGGAACAATAAAATCGCCCTTTCCTTATCTCCATGTATTCGTGGAGAAAGCGCATTACCCTTGAAAGAGTTCGGGATAATTTCATTGTTGATATATGAATCAAAGCATTGAGTAAATTGGTAATTAAATATGATTTAATTATCATGATTAATATGAATTTGATTCATATTATAAAGAGAGCTATCTTAGATAACTAAATAGGATTTGATTATCAAAGATGTGAATAATGTGAATGTGATTCATATTATTTGGGAACATGAGAATAGAGATCCAAGATGATTAAATGTGATTTAATTATCATGGATATGAATAATGTGGATAGCACTATCCATATTAATCATATATATTATAAATGTGATTTATAATATATAAGAAAAGCTATTTGTAATTTACATTTTTTAATTAAATGTTGATGTGAATTGGATTCACATTGAACAATTAATTAAAAATATAATTCACATTTTATTTTGGGTTGTGAATGTGATTAACAAATTTCTAATGGCAAGATTGCAATATTCACAAAATAATTATGAATTATTTTTGTAGAATAATTTACAACAATTTTTGTTGTAATAAATTGGAGAAATATGGAATAATGTAATCAAAGGAGATTACATTGGAGGTGCTCCTTCCATATTAATAGGAGGGACGGTCATCTATTCCTATTAGGAAAGGATGGCCGTCCACTCCATGTATATGGAAGGAGGCACTCTCTCTTTCCCATTATCTCCATATTTATTTGATTTAATTTGAGATTGATTTATATTGATTTATCAATATAGATTTAATCTATATTAAATTAATTATTGTTTGCTTTTACCAACACAAATCTTAGCCATTAAAAGAAACACAAATCAATGAGAGCCATTGGATTTGTGTTGCCCATGGATTGAGATCCGTGGATCACAAAATATTATTAAATGAGATGCACCCCTTTGCTCTTCCTTACACAATGAGAACATATGTCTCTCTCTCTCTCTTTCTCTCTACACGTCAGCCCTCTCTCTTCTTCTCTCATGGCCGTCCACCATGGATGCCCTAGAGAAGTTCTCTATCACCGCAGCATCATCGTTATGTTGCCCGATCGTTTTCTCGTGGATCTCCGTCTCCTTCGGTGCACCTCGCTCGTGAAGAAGATGTCAGATCTCGTGTGTCGAGATCAGGAGATTCGCCGCTTGAATCATCAACATGGATTGCGAGAAGCATGCGATTCATCCCCACGTTCGCTAGCGTCTCCTCCGTCGGATCAGACTTGAGACAGGAGGTCTCTTCGTTTAGAGACTCGATCGCAACCATGCTTCAAGAGGTAATCCTATTACTTGTTTGTGTTTTAGACGAAACAATTTGACGAGTGTTCTTGGATCATGTGATTTCGTCACATGAAAAATATTTAATTTCTGCTGCATCAAGCGACTAGTGTGACTAGTCGCTCCCGATCGCATACGGTGCGATCCTTACGCTTCTGTGATGCGCTTAAGGATCTAACCATATCCTTCACTAAATTCCTCAAGTACACAAACATTTTGAGCTTAAGCTGCGGTTCTTGGCTCTCCGTCCCTTGCTCCATGGGAACACGAATGAGGAACCATATATCCATCTCCAACAATTTTCCCGCATCTGCAGAACCATAAACTATCCTAACATCCCGTTAGGCATAGTTAAAATGATAGATTTCCTATTTAGCCTTCAAGACTAGGTTTTATACTATGTAAATCATTTGTAGAAGATCGTGATGACCTGGGAGGAATTGAAGTATGATTTCCTCAACAGGTTATATCAATTAGGCCGTCTCAATCAGATGTAGACCAGAATCAGTAACTTCTCCCATAGACCGCATGAGTTCATTCATGAATCTTGGGAGAGGTTTAAAGACCTTAAAGAGATGTGCCTCCAACATGAAACTCCTCGGACTAGCCTGATCCAACACTTTCCGGGGTATTTACTCAAGATACTCAGAGGCTTGTAGAAATCGCATGTGGCAGGTTTCATTTTAACAAAGAAGAAGATGTTTTCTAGAAAAATTTTCAAATAAATGGTCGAAGGAGAAAATGCCTTATCTTCATCCCGAGCATATCAACGCCATTCACTTATCTACCATATGCACGTTAATATGAAACATGAAGTGCATAGGGATGAGAGTGCCAACTTGAGTATTATTGGAAGCCACCAGTCTAAAGTTTACATTGTTGATAAACGATCACAAGACGTAGAAAAATTATATGTGATCGAATAGAGAACCCAACATCTGGACAAACTACACTAGATTACCAAGCAGTTGGAGCTGCTAATCTGCACAATTAACTCTTGCCAGTTTGCTAGCCCATCAGCTGCGACTCGCGTTGAGCCAAAGGAACTATCATAACCACAACTACCTCAGCAGAGTCCAGGGCAGTGTCAACCGATCCAACATGTATACTACATGTAGGCTTCTGATCTGGCACTACCAAAACAGTCATAACATAAGATGGTCGTCTGCCAGCCAAGGCCCCAACCATCACATGTGGATCCATATTTCCCATCTACACCCCAAATTCAAGAGGTTAACAATATCTGGAACAATGATGCACAATTTTCCTGTCCAGACAGATATTAACAGGGTCAGTCGATTACCATTCAGTCGTACCACTAATCTCAAGGTGGGAAGTTTGTCCAAAACCAACCTCAGCATCAATCTCTACCATATCAGAACATCCAAAGACATAATTCGTAACACCGGCAGCCAACATACTTCCAATACCAGTCATATTAGAACTACGTAGACGGTAACCAGAACCAGTATCTCCCTCCTCCTCATCATTATTGGCAACATCTTCCTAAGTACCATTCACAATATTCTCATTCATAGCCTCCACACCCTTATTAGCCTCAATGTGGTGAGCATGCTAAACTCAAGACTGCGCCTACGAACCCCGCTCTCGACTGCTTGACTCAATTGGTGAAGAGC
This sequence comes from Ottelia alismoides, assembly GCA_037367405.1. Taxonomy (NCBI): domain Eukaryota; kingdom Viridiplantae; phylum Streptophyta; class Magnoliopsida; order Alismatales; family Hydrocharitaceae; genus Ottelia; species Ottelia alismoides. The sequence continues at coordinate 911,293 of JAZKJV010007240.1, read as the reverse complement.
TATGAAGAGATGAATTAGAATCTCGATGACCTCACTGCCACCAAAACTTCTACTCTTGTGCATATTGAGGCTAACCCCAATAGCTTTAAATGCAAGGAATAGGTAGTTCATGATGTCTCATCTGATATCATAGACTCAAGTATATATGATTTTGTGATATCTAATGATGTGACACTCAGGAGAGGTACGACCTAGCAACTGTATGTCATTGCAAAGGGGAAGAATAAGGACATATTTGGCAAATCATCATATTCTACATCAGCCGATCTAGCAATAGAGCCAAATGAAAAAGAAGGAGTAGGAGGAGCACTAGACCACTACGACCAAAAAACACAAAAAATTAAGAAAAAGAAAATTTCAAAAAATAGAATAACAACTAAGGATGAGCCGAGCAAGCCATGGAGAAGCCATCGTCAGTCATAGCTCTAGAGTCGACTGACAAAGCCAAAGCACCGACACATAGTTTTTTACTTGTTTTGAATGATTGTGCACCACCTTGCACAATCATTTGTAAATAATGATGTAATTAAGAATAATAGTTTCAGTTCTATGAATATTCCTTTTCTTGATGATATCGAAAATTCCAAAAATTATATAAAGTTGAAAAATGCATTGTCAGATCCCGACATTGTTCATATTATTCAAAATCTTGCTTTAGAAATGTCGTTGTTAAAGGCCATGGAATACATGCTTTTTGTGAAGAGTGGTTTGAAAAAGGCTTGTACCTCGAAGCATCGGCCCCGAACGAACAAACACAACACACGAGAGAAGCACATATTAACCATGGCAATAATAAATGGCATATGTGATCTCCCACCATAGAAGCCAGACAAGGGAGTACCTTAAATCATATAAGACATATTTGATCAAATTTTCGAGCGAACTTTGCCTGATAATAGTTCCTCTATAAACCTCATGTCCTCATCATTAACTCAAGAATTCCAACCAGGGTTGCTTAAACCCACATGCATATTCCTTTAGTTTGTTTATTTATCCATTAAGTGACCTAGAGGTTTATCAGAAGATGTTATCTTAACCGTTCAGGATATGCGCTTCCAAGAGGACTTCGTTGTCTTGGACATGGATTCTCTTGCACCATTACTCCATACCCCACTTATTCTTAGTCTGTCGTTCTTTCGAACTACCGAAGCAGGAATTGATTAGGGGTCTATAAAGATTAAGTTGTGTTCCTGCAATGAAATTGTCACCATGGACATGATCAATGAGCCAAAAGCTTTAGAGAGCACTTAAGTTGAAGGCAAGCTAGAAGTGTCAGTAGAGGACTATGATATTTTAGATATCAGTGATCAACAATTGTCATTGAATGACATTTTGATATAGGACATCCTCACTTCAATGGTGGACCTGGAAAGCATAATCCATCCTTGTTCATTTTTCAGTTGGTAGATATATTCATATTCACTGATAAGCCAATTCGAAGAAGATTCAACTCAAACTGAATAAGATGAAATCATTACATATATTTTTGGTAGAGCCATAAGTGACAGATATGGACAACACATCGTCAGTTCCAACAGACCATCCCCCTACAAGTATAGTTTACGGAGTAGACTCACAAATTATATGAATTAAAAAATATCCCATCATGTCCAAACTATGCTTTCCTTGCGGGTGAGAGAATATGTATCTACTCATCATCAATAGTATGCTGATCCCAAATCAAGAATATCGCTTGATCAAGATTCTAGGGAAAAACCACAAGGCGCTTCAGATTTCTGAGGTATAAATCTAGCCTTGTGTTCACACCACATCTATTAGAAGATTATTGCAAACCATCCCATGAATTTCAGGGAACGTTGAACTTTAAACTACATAATGCTGTCATGAAATAAATCATGAAATGGTGTGATGATGACTTCATTTACCCTATATCCGACTCAAAGTGGATAAACCCATTGCATGTTGTTTCAAAGAAATCAGGGATCACCGTGGTTACCAATGACCAAACGATAGGAGATTTCTACTCGAATACTGACATCATGGTATGTATATCTTGATTATCGGTGCTTGAATTCAACGACCAAGAAGGACCACTTTCCTCTGTCGTTCATCAATTAAGTACTTGAAAGGTAGGCAGTGAAAGAATTCATCTACTTTTTAGATGGGTACTCGGAACAACCAAGTGGTGATTGCCCCTAAAGATTAAGAGAAGACTAGATTCACATGTCTGTTCGACTCATATGCCTTCAAGAGAATGCCCTTTGGATTTTGCAATGCACCTGCTACATTCCAAAGGTGTATGTTAGCTATGTTTGCCTATATGGTTATCAGTTTTCTTTTGGTGTTCATGGATGATCACAGACGGTGATAGTTTTGATTCTTATCTTATGCACCTGGATCGAGTGCTTCAGAAATGCCATTATGTCAATCTGATGTTATCTTGGGAAAAGAGTCACTTCATGGTCCTGGAAGGAATTGTGTTGGGCCATGTAGTTTCCACGTATGGTATGGAAGTCGACTAGACAAAGATGGATGTTATTGCTAAACTTGTGTCACCTCGAATAGTTAATAATGTGAGGTCATTCATTGAGTATGTTGGTTTATAGAAGCTTCATCAAGGACATCAGTAAGATTGTCTGACCACTTACAGAGCTAATACGTAAGGAGACCGGATTTAGTGTCTATCAGAAGGTTCTCCAATCATTTTATTAGTTTGTCACTCAGGCTCCTGTCCTGCAAACACCTAAGTGGTCTCTCCCATTTGATATCATGATGGATGCATCAGATTTTGCAGTTGGGGTTGTGTTAGAGAAAGAAGAGAAAAACTATCCTATGCCATTCACTATGTCGATAAAACATTAGATGATGCACATAAAAACTATACGATTGCATGGAAAGAATTGCAAGCTATGGTTTTTGCCCTAGAGAACTTCAAATTCTATTTTCTTGGATCTAAAGTGATTGTATATATTGACCACTTTGAAGGATGCCAAATCATACTTACTCAGATGGATCCTTCTTCTAGAGGAATTCAACAAGAAAATAAGAGACTAGCTTAGATTTCAATATGTGGTAGCATATCATTTATCCAGAATAGAATCATAGATACTCATCTAAGCATTACACCGATCACATAAATTGTTCGCAACGAATCAATACTTGGTGTTGCATCTCTCCCCTGTTATGCCAATATTGTGAAGTACGTCGTATTTGGAATGATCCTACAATATTGGAAGAGAGTCAAGAAGGACAAATTCCTATATTATATTCATTTTTACCAGTGAAAAGATCCATGCCTCTTCAAGAAAGGAGCATATTGTACATGGCATCGGTGTATATCTCAAGACGAGTACACTAGTGTCCTCGAGCATTGCCACATGCTCGAATATGGAGAACACTATTATGGAAGTAGAACGACAAGAAATATATTACAGAATGGCCTCTGGTGGCCCACACTATTCAAGGATGTTGCAGCATTTGTCAAAGGTTGCACCTACTATCAAATAATGGGAGGGACCCTCAGTGTTAAAGACTCCATTCCTCTCAAATTCATTCAGATTTTTGATGTTTTCAATGCTTGGGGCATTGATGTCATGGGTCCAATTCCTAAGAGTCAAGGATATGAATGCATCATTGTTGTTGTTGGCTACATGAGTCGCTGGGTAAAAGATATTCCTGCTCGATCCATTGATAGCCGAACAATCTACCAGTTCCTGAAAGATAACATAGTTTTGTAATTCAGGATCCTGAATATTCTCGTCCCTAATGAGGGTAGCCATTTCATAAATAAAGATGTGAAGATGTTTGAAGGAGTATGGAATCAATCATCATGTCGTAACTCCTTATCATCCTCAATCTAATGCCTTGATCGAATTGAACAATAGAGATATCAAGACCATTTTACAAAAACTTGTTAGGTCGGATAGGAGGAACTAGCCAAAACTTCTGGACTCAGTTCTATAAGATTATCGGGCATCCTACATGTCTCAATTGGGCATGCCTCCCTAACATCTTGTGTATGGAAAGAAATGCCATTTTCATGTGGAATTAATTTACAAATCTCTTTGGGCAGTGAATATTTGGAATCCCGACTCACAAAAATTTGGAGACTACACATATGATAAGATCTTGATGCGTAAGTAGAAGGTCAAACGCTGTCATGACAAACATATCAATGGGTAAATTAAAGAGTAAATGGGCATTGCCTTCATCATAAAATGGTGTGTGACAATGGAAGCGTTCTTATATCTGAATTATCATCTGACACACAACCTTTTGTTGCAACGACCAGTTGCTGAAGCCATAAATAGAGCACGATACATTCCAGACCGTTGTCGATTCTATTCAGGTCGTATTTGATGAAGATCTTTCAGCAGCTATAAGATTCGGATAGTACGTCCAAAAATATTTTTGATTAAGTTTCTTCTTTTCTTCTGTTCATTTCAATTTTCATTTCCATCATTCTTCTGTATTTCATTCATGCCATGCATCTGTGCTATACCTAGGATATACTTCATCCTTAGTATAAAGGGATGAGTGTATTCAGGTTTTTTTAGTTATTCTCTCGCTTGTCTCTCTATTTGTTGATATTATGTCTATACTTAGGGTATTTTTACCCTAAGTATAGGGAAACAAGCTATCATTGATTTATAAATACTGATACATGATCATCGTCGTTTTGTATACTGCCTGCTACACTTAGGACTAGTTGATCCTAAGTATGGGTGAGAGGAGGAGGGGTGATCGACTTCTTATTCTTTGGTTTAGTTTGTAATATAGACTTTTCTATACTCGGTATGAGTTATGTCATCATTTATTCATCTTCGATCACTATGAGGACATAGTTCATGCTAAACATCGGGGGTTGTATATACATTGTATATACTTTAGCCATAACTCGTACTTTCGTATTTTTAATAATATGGCTAATATTCTCTATTGGATAAGGGTATATAATAAGTCGACTGTAAAGAATACACTACAAGTATATATAAGATATTTCAAAATCCTTTGTAAATAAATATAATAAGCATGTTTAAAAATGTTTTGCAATCACATTTGAAAATGGTTGTAAAATACCTTGAAAGAACTTTTGAAACCATTTGAAAAATATTTTGTAAAATGTTTTCAAATATTTACGAGAATATTTCTGTAAATACTTGCAAAAATTATTTCATTTGTTCAAATAAAATGGTTTGAAAATTCATTTTGCAAATGATTTTGAAAATGGTTGTGAACTACTTTGAAAAATCTATCTATACCTTTGAAAAATCTTTGTAAATGATTTTCAAACTATGTAATGTTTGTAACTAGTTTGTAAAACTAATTTTAAAAATAATGTTTAAAAACATTTTCAAATTATTTTAAGAACCTTGCATATAATTGTGATAAATAACAACTCTAATAAATATGTATATATAAACCTTGTATATATAACCTTTGAAAAACAAATGACACGTAACTTACGTACAAATTCATAGTGTAAAATTCACACCCAATTCTTGTAAATATACACTCACTCCCGTGTATATACATCCGCATACACCTTTCGTAATTTTTTTTTTAAATCTCAAAAATTTTTAAAATTATAAAACCTACAAAAAATTGAAAAATGTTTTAAAATTCCATAAAAAAGGTTAGAACATTTTTTGGGAATTCCATAAAAAATCAATATCAGAAAATAATTTCACAAAAATATTTTCTTGAGTTACATTTGCATTTGCATTTTTCAGAATGATAGGGAGAATTGAACAAGTCTAAATAATGTCTAAAGATTGGAACTTAATCTAGACCTTAATACATTTAATTTATAAGGAACCTATTAAGGACTGGAATTGAGATGCTTCAGGTCACTATGACTTAATTCTTTATGTTCTATGAGACTGTGTTCATGAGTCGATTCAATGTGTCTAACTAGAACCTTTCATGTCATCTATATGACTCTTGAGACAATGAATTGACTTGAGATCTCTCACTCAACATGTAGCTCAACTAGGATGGATTGTTGAAATATCTTGGAGTCTAAGTCGAGATGTAATAGGTTGCTTCATAAAGTGTGGCTACAGAACCATTCTTTGGGACTGTTGAAATCGGTACTTCAATCCTCTATTTCTCTGGTAACATGGACATCTAACGACTGGATAATGGATTGAAATAAATCTCCAGATGAGGAATGGCATACTAGCATAAATTTTCCAAGACCCCAAAATATGGCTGGAACAAAAGAATATGCATCTATTGGGGCAAAACAAGAATGCAAAGCAATGTCAATAAAAGAAATATAAAAATAAGCTTATACCAAAATTTTAAAAGATTTGAGCTTCCAATAAAGTCCTGATTCTAGGTGGAGACTTGGTTTCACTGATAGAGCTCCATAAGGAAATGCAACTACACTGATCCTTTTCCATTTCTTTTCCCTTTCTTCTAGCTTCCCCCTCCTTTGTTGTGAACTAGTACACACCTAAATATAGAAGGAAATATCCATCTCCACATGGATGAGTTACTAAAAGAGGAAAGTACTTGATAGTTTAGTTATTTGTCTGGGAAGAGCAAACACAATTCATAAACACAGTATCTATCATTTCAAGTTTATGAGAGTATATGTCTGAAATGGCGGTATCGACAAGGCAGTTGACTTGAATGGAATAGAGGAGCAAGGAAGCTATGTTTTGTTGAGTTATTTAAATTCCTTACTTGAATGTTGTTCTGAACAAACTAACAATTTAAATGTCTTAACTAAGCTCCAAACTTTGATTTTATTACGATAAGTTCAAGAGTCAAAATTATTCCATGTTCTTTCTTTTTCTTTTACTTATTTTCTTTTTATGCACTCATTATCATAATTGTAAACTAGGGGCTAGTAAAAGAAAGTAAGTCTAGGGCTTTAAGTCACTAGTTAAATGCATGTAAATAACATTAATTTGTATAAAATAAATTCTTTATTTTACTTATAAATATATTAACTTTGCATAAATTCTAAATAGTCCTATCGTGTTCTATATTTTTATTTTGTGTATCTTTATTATTAAAAATAACATTTGTCCTTAAAAATTGTTGGAAAATTATCTTGGGTGTCTGCTAGATTTATTTATCACTTATATTTTTCGCATGGTATTTTACGTTTATTTCCTATTTATTAAAAAAACAAAAGAGTGATTTATTACCTATTTGATTATTAATATGCAAAAGAGATATCAAAAAACTTATAAAAATTCAAAAAATAAAATACCTATATTATTATATATTCTACCTTCAGACAAAAATCACTAAAAAAAGGCAAAAGAAAACTTCAAAAATTACAAAACCCTAAACATACTATAAAATAAGAAAATTTTTATTTAAAATCAAAAAAATCATTGTTTATTTTATATTTTTCTTTATTGTATCAAGCATTTATTAAAAATAGTTTTGAGAATTTTCGAGCCTATAATCTATTTTTAAAACCCAAAACAATTTGATAATATTATTTTATTGTCATTTTGTACATTTTACTATACTTAAAATACATTAAAATAGCATAATTCTGTAAAAATTATGAAAAATAGAGAAATATGAAAAAAAACATATTTTTTTTAATTTTATTATATATATATATGTATTTAAAATATAAAACATTATATATAGTATGTACTCTATATATTACTTATAATATTTATATTGTTATTTTTATATAAATGTATATTGTATTTTAAAAATAAAAAAGAAATGAAAAATTTACAAAACTAAAAAGAAAGTAAAAAAATATAATATATAAAAATATTAAAAATTCATAGAAATTAAATATAATTAAAATCCAACAAAAAGTAAAAAAAACTAAAAAATTATAAAGATAAGTATTATTAATTATTATTAGTAATAGATATACATATCCACACATTTTCCAGGGTTCAAACCCTACACTTGCACACTATACACACATTTTCTTGGGTATAATAAATTTCATATAACATATTTATCATTGCATATATCATTCGTGGGTTGATTGCCGATATGAGTTGATTGAGTCACATATTGAGTACCTAGAGAGGGATGATACAAAACTTGCTAGATCTGATTTGTCAGACACTACAGGTTCCTCCAAGACCGGATGTTAGGTGCCTCTACTCGATACTCTCTATCAGTCCTCGAATAATCCTCTGGTTCGATTAGTAAAATGAAGGATCATTCATGTAGGTTTAAGAGGACCCAACCTAAATTCTTGAGGCAATGAGGAAGGCAAGGGTTTATGGAGGAACCACTATCAAGCAAAGTTCATTGAAGTATCTAATCCAAAATTTCGCATCTTATTAAAGGCGCTCCCTTGTCTTTCTTCTTCTTGGAAGATAATTGACCGCATTCTTAGTAGCCATCATCATGATGTACTTCTCTGATCTGTTGCGTCTTTTTTTGCAACGGTGACACTTTGATGTACATGCCTCTTTTAATTCTTTCTTCATAGAATGCATGTATTCCATGGATTTTAAAAAAATTATTCTAAAATATATTCTGCATAATCTTAGCTATGGCTGTATGAGGTAACAAAATTTTCAATTTTCTATTTTTTTTGAAAATTTTCATTGCATATGAAAAATAATATTTACGTATGAAAAAACATTGTTCTTATTTACAACATCATTCTCTACACATGACTTGGCAGTAGGTAAACAATTACTCAGAAAAGGCAAAAAAGTAAACAAAAGAACTTCGACTTCATCAATCGGTACTCGATTGGATGCTAATGCGACTTTCTCCTTGGCTACAATGGTTATTCCTTTCCTCTTATTCTATTTTTTGAATTTTTCTTTTTCATTTTTTGGCATTTTTCTTGATCTGGTGTAGTTCCTCCTTCTTCTGCTTTGTCACTCGAGCATGTCTATGTATCGGCTCATGTAGAACAAGATGATTCGCAAATGGATGTGTTATTCTTCTTCTTGGTTCTAGAAGGAAACTACTTCACTAGTTGAGCCTAATAGTCCAAGGCAAGAATGATAAGTACGGCCTCGGATGGTTCAGCGTGCTGACCACTTTGAGACTAGTAGTGATGTTGTAGATGCGACGACTACTTATTTTGTGAGAAATTCTGGGAGGATACTATTGCTGGTTATATTGAGGAGGAGGGGAATACTAACCGTACCGAGCAATGGGGTAATGGTGATATGACTACTATTGGTAGTACGCTGACTGCTGTTATAAATGTCTCTAAGTGTTGGCTTTTGGTGGAGACTGGTGATTTTGAGGTTGTCCCTTGACAAACTTGTCACGACCCCGATTCCCGAGTCATCGGATCCTCCCATAACCGGATCTGGTTACTCAGCAATAATCCAGCAATCAAAACTAACATTCAGAAACAAATGGCAAATAAAAATACTCAGAAATAAGTATTTAATACTTTTCCATTCACAAAATAAAGTTTACATGATCCATTGTCCCAGTACAACCATTTACATGTACATCAGCTGAAAGGAAATATGCAGAAAGATTACTAACTACCTTACAAAGTAAAGCTACTCTGCTTGCTGGATGTCTACTATGTAAGCTGGCTGGATTACTAAAGTCCTTGTGATGGCTCACCGACACCTATTGGGTTTTCCATAAATCATAGGATAAAAATTAGCAAATGCTATGTAAGAAGAAGAGAAAAACAAACAAATTGTGTATTTTTTCCAAAACTTCTTATCACAAAAGGTTTCATTCCTTGTCATTAATTTAAGTTCTATTCCTTTTCTATTCCACGTCAGGGATTAGTCCAGGAGAACCCTACCATTCTTGGACTCCGAAGCTGTGGACACTTCGAGATTGGAGATTGTGTTGATCTTGGAAAGCTTATACAGATGCACATCGCCTCAACCAATCCTCCAATACTACCCTGACAATTTTCTTATCTTTTATTAAACAGGGTCTCAAACCCTCAGTCTAGAAAACAAATGAGCAAATCGTCCTCGAGGACTCGGTTGCTTAAAACCTCAGGCTAACATTTAATCATATAACTGAGCTGCTTTAAATACATGTTGTCGTGACCCAACCGCTATTGAACCACCCATACCACCACATGGCACAACGACATCTTCCGTCATTCAACCCGAATATATTGGCTCCCAGTACCATGCATTGCAAATCATTCATTTCGTGTGCACTTATCATAACAGGGCAACCGTGTACCACCTAGGTAGGGAAACGCCAATGCAGGATGCTTACGATAAACCTACAGGTTGCATGCCCGACCTGTAGTTATACTCCCAATCATCCTTAATGTGACTCATGACCCTTCTCAGAATCCAATTTAAAATGCATCAATTCCCATGATGTAATTCCTCTATCAAGTCATAGATTAGCGTAACCATAAATACTGAGTATAGACTTAAACATATGTTAATTCATATAATTTTCTATTCAATTTATGCTCTTTAACTCCCAAACCCTATCTTTCCAAGCCACTGCATCAATTCGATGCTTAAACCTTATTTTAGCTGAAATCACAAAGCAACTTGTCACACATTCTCAAAAATAGCTAAAATTAGGGTTCTTCATAGCAAAGAACATAAATCAGGAATTTCAATAATCTCATATGAAAACCCAACAACAAAAGGAAGGATTTCATTACCTAATCAAGCTCTCTCTCACGTATATAGTTCTTTATCATGATTCTCTTTCAAAAGAATGATTTATGGCTTCTAAAACGATCGAATTTTATTTTCATATCAAAAATGCAAATAACGTGCCAAGAACGCGAAGAACGAACATAGAACACGAAGAACGCGAAGAACACATGAAGAACACGAAGAACGTGAAGAATATATTTTCTCTTGAAATTTCGTCAGAATTTCCCCTTATATCGGGACATATTTCAAAATAAAACGAAAAGAGTTTCCTTTATAAAATCAATCAAGAGGAAAACAATAGCGAAACTGAAAGAATTTAATTAAACTGCAAGCGATGGAGAATCAGTAGACACCACGCGTCTTAGGTGAGTGAATGTGTGACGAATCACAGGGTTCAATGACATGCACAGCCGGCCGCATCTATGTAGGGTGTTACACAGATTTCTCCGTGAACCACAACAGAAAGAGAATCGGAAAGAAGATGAATCGCTAACCTAGTACACGAAGAAACTAAGAGAGGATCGGACCTCCCTCCTCCTCGTTCTCCCAACAACGCTTCGCTAGCGCTCCTTCCTCGCCTCCCACTCCTCCTCCCGACCTCTCGACCCTAGCCCTTGGGTTGGTGGTGGTAGTGGGCAGGTTATTTATAGGCTCCAGAAAACCACTAACCATGGTTTAGACCCTAACCATGATTTAGCGGCCCATGGTTTTGGCTAAAACTTATCCCAAACTTGAGGCTTAAGTTAGAACATTCTAGAGGATTCTAGATTCGCTAATGACGCTTAATTAACACTCATCGTGATTAACTTTCTCTAATCGTGATTTAACATTCATGGCTTACGCTTACCTTTTGCTAACTATTGATTAGTGTTTGGTAATGATCATTAGTAGTTTTCAATCTGTCATTAGTTTCTTTAATCATGTCTAATTAGTCTTAATGACAGTCATTATGGGTTACTGACGTCTTAGCCTTCCTTACTTCTCTTTCTTCCAAAAATCATGACTATTCGAAACGAAGTCTGATTCACACGAAACAAATTCTGATGGTTTTCTCTTGACGAGACATATCTTATTATATAGGATACGAGATACGCCAAGTTCAAAGCTTTAAAATTATAACAACCTTAAAGAAAGTCTCGTCCTCGAGACTAGAAATGCAGGCATAACAACCTTAAAGAGGATTGAAACCGTAACAACCTTAAAGAGAATAAATGCCATTTCATTTATAAAGAAGATATACAACACATAGTGTTATCACTCAAATAAATAGGGGTATTTCTCTCTCATTCATGCCTCAGGTTCCCATGTGGCTTCATCAAACTCTTGGTTCCGCCACAATACTTAAACTACATGCATCTCTTTATTCCTCAACTTCTTAAAATCTCTATCTAGTATTTCCATATGTATTTCTTGGTATGTCAAGTCTGACTCAATATGTAAAACATCATAACTTATCTTATGCTCTGGATCCCTAATGTACTTTCTTAGATTTGATACATGAAAAACATCATGTACTGCCGAAAGATGTGGAGGAAGCGCAAGTCTATATGCCACTTTTCCAATCCGCTGAATGATTTCGAAGGGACCCACGAACTTGGGTGCCAATTTTCCACGCAAGCTAAACCTCTGAACTCCCTTCATAGGCGATACTTTGAGGAATACAAAGTCGCCTACTTCAAATTCAACGTCTCTTTGCCTGGTATCACTATAGTTTTTATGGTGACTCTAGAAAGTTAATAGTCTTTTTCGAGCAAGCTCTACTGCTTCTTGTATCTCTTAGAGACTATCTGAATCATAAAGGTTCTTTATCCCAACCTCTTGCCAACACAAAGGAGTAGTACACCTTCGTCAATATAGTGCTTCAAATGGTGCCATGCCAATACTTGTATGGTAACTATTGTTGTAGGTGAATTTTGCAAGAGGCAAATGTTTAATCCATGATCACTTCCATTCTAAGACACACGCTCGTAGCATATCCTCTAGTGCATGAATCGTACGTTCTGACAGACCGTCTGTTTGTGGATGATATGCTATGCTCAAGCATAACTCTGTACCTAAGGCTTTCATGAAGTTCTCCCAATAGTGTTAGGTCAATCGTGATTCTCGATCGGAAACTACTTCCTTTGGGATACCATGGAGGCGGATCACATGTGTAATATATAACTCAGCAAGCTGGTCTGGAGTGAAAGATAAGCTTATTGGAATGAAGTGTGCTACCTTGGTCAAACGATCTATTATTACTCAGATACTATCTTTACCACCAGTCGTCTGAGGTAAACCAGTAACGATGTCCATGGAAATGCTTTCCCATTTCCACTCAGGTATAGGGAGGGGTTGTAACAATCCTGGTGGCTTTTGGTGTGAAGCTTTTACTTGTTGGCAAGTAATACATGAATTCACGAACTCACCAACATCCTTCTTCATTCCTGGCCACCAAAAGTTTGAATGAAGATCCCTATACATCTTAGTAATCCCAGGATGAATAGATAATCTAGAACAATGAGCTTCACGTAAGATGTCTTTCCTAAGTCCAGGTGTATTTGGTTCACAAACTCTATGATGGTTATACAATATCCAAGCTTGTATATGGAATCCCTCCATCTTCTTCTGCTCAAGTTGTTAACTCAGTCTTTAAGGACTAGATCATCCTCTTGTCCTTTCTTTATTCTATCACAGATCTCTAGTTTGTATTGGTGAGGAATAGTTATACTATCAGCACTACTATCAAATGGTTTCCATTCAATTAACGTTGATAGTACACCCCAGAAGTCGATAGCACTCACCAACCCATGTGAATAAGTTCTTCTACTGAGGGCATCTGCTACGACGTTCCCCTTACCAGGGTGATAGGAGATAGTGCAATCATAATCTTTCAACAACTCTAGCCACCGTCTCTATCTCATATTGAGACCCTTTTGATCAAACAGATATTTCAAGCTTTTATGTTCGGTGAAGATTTCAAAAGTAATACCATACAGGTAGTGTCTCCATATCTTTAAAGCAAAAACTAAGGCAACTAATACAAGGTCATGTGTTGGGTAGTTCTCTTCATGTGTCCTGAGCTGTCATGATGCATACGCAACTACCTTACAATGTTGCATAAGAACCGCCCCAAGTCCTTCTTTAGACGCATCAGTGTACACTGTAAACCCTTCACTTCCGGAGGGCAGAGTAAAGATGGGTGCAGATGTTAGGCATTTCTTTCAGTGTTTGGAAACTAGTTTCGCATGCATCTGACCATATGAATGGAACTTCCTTCTGGGTCAACCTAGTCATTGGAAATGCTATTCGTGAAAAATCATTCACAAATCTTCTATAATATCCAACTAATCCCAGAAAAGATCGTATTTCTGTGACAATCTTCGTGCGTTCCCAACTCATTACTGCACTAACCTTTATAGGATCAACTGATATACCTTCTCCAGAAATAACATGACCTAAGAAAGATACTTCAGATAACCATAAGTCACATTTGTTATATTTAGCATACAGTTTATTCTTCCTTAGAGTTTCAAGTGCCTGCCTGAGATGACGTTCATGCAGATACTTATCCTTGGAGTAAATAAGCACATCATCAATAAAGACTACTACAAAGTGATCTAAGAACTCATTGAATACTCTATTCATGAGATCTATGAAGGCTGCTGGGGTATTTGTCAGTCCAAAGTCATAACTAAGAATTCATAATGCATGTATCTAGTTCGAAAAGTTATCTTGGGAATATCTGTAACTTTAATTTTCAACTGATGGTATCAAGATCTTAAATCAATTTTGAAATACACAGTTGAACCATGTAACTGATCAAACATATCATCTATTCTTGGTAGAGGATACTTATTCTTTACGGTCTTCTTGTTTAATTGTATATAGTCAATGTACAACCGCATTGACCCATCCTTTTTCCTGACAAATAAGACAGGTGCACCCCCATGGTGAAGTACTAGGATGAATGAATCCTTTATCTAACAGTTCTTGCAACTGTACCTTTAACTCTCGTAACTCAGCTGGTGCCATCCTATACAGAGGGATAGAGATAGGCTGAGTATCATGTGTGAGAGAGATTTCAAATTCAATCTCTCGCTCAGGTGGTAATCCAGGTAGTTCCTCTACAAATACATCAGGAAGCTAGCACACTATAGGTATATCTTCCATCATTTTGTCTGACCCTGATGTAGTGGTTACGTAGGCTAAATAACCTTGGCACCCTTGCTCTAACAACTGTTGTGCCCTCAATGTAGAGATATATTTGATATTATCATCAGATGTCTTTCCAATGAACTGGAACTCTATCGAGTTAGGAAGGTGAAATGTTACTGTCTTCTGAAAATAGTCAAGACATGCAAGATGCCTTTCCAACCAATCCAACCCTAGGATAAGATCAAAGTCCTCCATTTCTATTAGTAGTAAAATAGGTAACTGATGTCCCTCTATCAGTGCTATACAATTATCCAGAATTTCTCGAATTATAAATACTTGTCCTTCTAGTCCCTTGATCAGATAGGACTGTTGTACTTCTACTGGTATCTTACCCAAAGTGGGTACTAACCGTCGAGCAATAAATGAATGTAAAGCACTAGAATCAAATAGGGCATGTACCGAAAATCCATGAATAGTAATGGTACCTCGTACGACCGTGCCTGAGTTATAGGCTTGTTCCTAAGTAATAGCATTGAGCTGGCTATTAGGAATAGGCAAGCTAGAACCCACAACACTTTGTGATGATTTTTGTGTAGGAGACGCTCCTTTTGAGCCAGGACCTCTGCCATGTCTTCCTCCGCGTGTTTCTCCATTGCTTGAGGTGGATGTTATACTGTTAGTTGGGGTTCGTTTAAACCCTGACCCTCTCAACTTCGGACAATCTTTCTTGATGTGTCCTTCCTGATGACAATAAAAACACACACGTGATCCTGTTTGAGCTGAAGACCCAGCCACAGAGGTGCTAGCTCCTACCGCTGAGTCGCGAGGATATAGTGGAGGTCTAGAGAAACCCCTTCTTCAGGATAATTCCTGGCCAAAAGTCTGTGGCGAGCTTATATTAGACCCAATTGGATGATAACGACTGTCTCTTCGATTATAATTCGCCTTACATTTGGATGGTCTACCAGTAAAGTGAAAGCTTCTTTGGCGATTTTCATCCCTCTCCATCTCAATACGAGAGGTGATGTCCATTGCTTCATCTAAGGTTGTAGCTCTAAAACCAGCAAGCTTTTCTTGTTGATCTCCCTGAAGATCGCTAACAAATTTGGTAAGACACTCTTGTGGTGAAGCTTCTAGAGCTGGTGAGTAACGTAGTAGCTCAGTAAAGTAGATATGATAATCTGGTACAGTCTTAGAACCCTGATTCAGAGAAGCCAACTCTCTCCTATTTAATTCTTCCCAATGAGAGGGACAGAAGTGAGCTCGGAACCTCTCTTCGAAAATATTCCATGGAATAGGATCTGCTAATTTATTGGAATTTACTCTCCATGATCATCATGCGTGATCTACTAGGGAGTAATCAGCAAAGTGCATCGAGGTGTCAACTGGTGCATGGATTATCCTCAACATCCTAGTAACGTCATCGAGCCATAACTCGGCCTCGGTTGGTGTCTCTATGCCTTTAAATAGAGGAATCTTTCCCTTTCGGTAATTGTCTACTAATGTTTGTTGTCTAAGAAGGGCCTTCTCCATTACTCCTTCAGCTGGGGTAGGAGCAGACTTGAAGGATGGTAAATAGATTCTTCCTCAGAAAGATTGACAGAACTTCAATCCTAGCATCCGCGGATCTGGATGCTTCAGGTCTCTCAGCTTGTGCATTGATCCTCTCCTCCAATGCTTGCTGCTTTTACCGCATTTCTTGCAGCATTATCATCATGGCGGCTAACTGTTTAGACACGTCTTGGTCCGCCATGTTCCAGGGATAAGTCAAGGCCAAAGGTTAGGTCCTATATATCTTAGCATGATGTACGTAAGGGACAATGACTTGTGAATGGTATTGCAGTCAATTATTAAGATCAAAGGAATTTAATACAACCGTAGTTTCTGAATACCGCTCGTAGTTGTTAATTACTAAATAAATTAATGGAGTAAACAAGCTCTGATACCAATCTGTCACGACCCCAATTCCCAGGGCATCGGATCCTCCCATAACCGGATCTGGTTACTCAACAATAATTTATCCAGCAATCACAACTAACATTCAGAAAAAATTGCAAATAAAAATACTCAAAAAGAAGTATTTAATACTTTTCCATTCACAAAATAAAGTTTACATGATCCATTGTCCCACTACAACCATTTAAATGTACATCACCTGAAAGGAAATACACAAAAAGATTATTAATTACCTTACAAAGTAAAGCTACTCTGGCTGGCTGGATGTCTACTATGTAAGGTGGCTAGATTACTAAATTCCTTGTGGTGGCTCACCGACACCTTTTGGGTTTTCCATAAATCATAGGATAAAAATTAGCGAATGCTAAATAATGAAGAAGAGAAAAATAAACAAATTGTGTAATTTTTTTCAAAACGTGTTATAACAAAAGGTTTCATTCCTTCTCATTAATCTAAGTCCTAATCCTTTTCTATTCCATGTCAGGGATTAGTCCTGGTGAACCCCACCATTCTTGGACTCCGAAGCTGTGGACACTTAAGGATTGTAGATTGTGTTGATCTTGGTAAGCTTATACCGTTGCATGTCACCTCAACCAATCCTCCAATACTACCCTGACAATTTTCTTCTCTTTTATTAAACAGGGTCTCAAACCCTCACCTGGAAAACAAATGAGCAAACCGTCCTCGAGGACTCGGTTGCTTAAAACCTTAGGCTATCATTTAATCATATAACGTAGAGGCTTTAAATACACGTTGTCGTGACCCAGCCACTATTGAACCACTCGTGCCTCCACATGGCATGACAACATCTTCCGTCGTTCAACCCGAATATATTTACTCCCAGTACCATGCATTGCAAATCATTCATTTCGTGCGCACTTATCATAACAAGGCAACCGTGTACCACCTAGGTAGGGAAACGTCAATACGGGTTCCTTCCGACAAACCTACAGGTTGCATGCCCGACCTGTAGTTATACTCCCAATCATCCTTAACGTGACTCACGACCCTTTTCAGAATCCAACTTAAAACGCATCAATTCCCATAATGTAATTCCTCTATCAAGTCGTAGATTAGCGTAACCATACATACTGAGTATAAACTTACACATATATTAATTTATATATTTTTATATTCAATTTTTGCTCTTTTAACTCCCAAACCCTATCTTTCCAAGCCACTACATCAATTTGATGCTTAAACCTTATTTTAGCTGAAATCACAAAGCAACTTATCACACTTTCTCAAAAATAGCCAAAATTAGGGTTCTTTGTAGCAAAGAACATAAATAAGGAATTTCAACAATCTCATATGAAAACCCAACAACAAAAGGAAGGATTTCATTACCTAATCGAGCTCTCTCTTGCGTATATAGTTCTTTATCATGATTCTCTTTCAAAAGGATGATTTATGGCTCCTGAAACGATCGAATTTCATTTTCATATCAAAAAGGCAAAGAACATGCTAAGAATGCGAAGTACGAATGTAGAACACGAAGAACGCAAAGAACACATGAAGAACACGAAGAACGTGAAGAACATATTTTCTCTTGAAAATTTCGACAAAGTTTCCCCTTATATCGGGACATATTTCTAAGAAAATTTCGACAGGGTATCCCCTTATATCGGGACATATTTCAAAATAAAACGAAAAGAGTTTCCTATATAAAATCAATCGAGAGGAAAACAACAACGAAACTGAAAGAATATAATTAAACTGTAAGCGATGGAGAATCGGTAGACACCACGCGTCTTAGGTGAGTGGATGTATGACGAATCACAGGGTTCACTGACGTGCACAACCGCCATCACCTAAGGTGGGTGTTACACAGATTTCTCCTCGAACCATAATAGAAAGCGAATCGGAAAGAAGAATAATCGAAAACCAAGTACACGAAGAAACTAAGAGAGGATCGTACCTTCCCCCTCCTTGTTCTCCTAACACCGATTAGCTAGCGCTCCTTCCCCGCCTCATACTCCTCCTCCCAACCTCTCGACCCTAGCACTTGGGGTTGTGGTGGTAGTGGAAATCATAGAGAATGAATGGGTGGACGGGCTATTTATAGGCTCCAGAAAACCACTAACCATGGTTTAGTGGCCCATGGTTTTGGCTAAAACTTATCCCAAACTTGAGGCTTAAGTTAGAACATTCTTGAGAATTCTAGATTCGCTAATGATGCTTAATTAACACTAATCATGATTAGCTTTCACTAATCGTGATTTAACTTTCGCAGCTTACGCTTACCTTTTGCTAACTATTGATTAGTGTTTGCTAATGTTCATTAGCAATTTTCAATCTGTCATTAGTTTCTTTAATCATGTTTAATTAGTCTTAATGACAGTCATTATGGGTTAATGACATCTTAGCCTTCCTTCTCTTTTTTCCGAAAATCATAACAATTTGAAACGAAGTCCGATTCACACGAAACAAATTCTGTTGATTTTCTATTGACGAGCCGGATATTATTATATAGGATCCGAGATATGCCAAGTTCAAATCTTTACAAACTTTCCACCACATAATTGGTGGTATGATCGAATGGTAGAAGACTGACCTTGTTGATGTCTACGTGGACAAGTCAATTGCTGCTCATTACTCCAAATGTTGTTAACCTCATGTATTTTACATGAAGGTGGGAACAAAAACTATGGAAAAGGCTGGGGCTCTAGGTGGTACATGATCATCTACTATTGTGTCTTATGGGATGGTAGTGCCTAATCAAGAGCTTGCACGTAGTACACATGGTGGTAGGATGATGGCTAGCATGGAATCTGCGAAGATGATGATTCCCTCGGCTCTGTAGAAGTTATGGCGGATGCAGTCGCAAACTAGCAGGAGTTGATGGTGCTCATCAAGAGCTCCATCTACTTTGTGATCTAGTCTAATTTGTCAAGATTCTTTGTTCTTTGTTCGATCACAGCTAACTTCTCTATGTCCTGTGATCGCTTCTCAATTATGTCCCCTTTAGACCGATCATTCCCAAAGATACTTAGGTTGGATCTCTAATCCATGTCCTCATAATGAGATGCCACCATTTTGAAGGGCTTGTGGTGGATCTTTCATTGCTTTTGGTAGGCACATGATGAATACAATGCACCCTCTCCTTCGGCCATTTCTTCGAATATCTACCAAAAATAGTCTTTATCTTTGTAAAAATGAGAGCCAACACATGTGACATCTATCATCCTTTGGCTTTCTTGTGTGAGGACCCCAAAATCTTTGAACCTATAACAAGCTTCAGGAATGGACTCATGCGGTCCTTGGGAGAAGTTCGAGATGTGAGATCACATCTGGTTAGACGACAGAGATCACTACCTTCCCTTGTTGATTGATCCAGTATAAAGCCGTGTATTAAAGGGTAAACAGAAATGTTTTCATCTGGTCTATGCCACAGATGCAACCAAATTGCTATAGATGGGCATACGATCCCTCATTCGTGTTCATGGAAGAAGATATGAGAGATGTGGCTTGAGCTGAAAAATGTCGTTGGATCGATGGGATCTGGAATCACTCTGTCATCTAGACAACGCTAGAATTGCAGGTTTCCTTTAATGTAGGCTTGAGAGACTCTCTTCTATCCTCCTCTTCCACTCCATGGGATCCATATGGATGTGCATCTTATCCTCCCCCTCCTCCCCAGCTATTTCTATCTCTGCTCAGTTCCAGTAACATCTCCATGAGCTTTGTCCTATGTAATAAGTTGTGTTTGAATTGTTTGTATAAAGGTGAGAAAATGAGCATTTAATTCATTCCGCTCAACTTGTGTTGCCTTCTCTTTCGGTGGAGACAACTCTGAATCAGAGTCAGAGGCAACGAAATCCTAATCTGGTTGTTGATCTACATGATGAAAGGAATCTCGATCATTCTTCAACGGTGAACAAGATGTGGAGTGATGATCGGAATTAGTGTCAATTCCAAATATTATTGAACTCAACAATGCAAATGGTTATAAGTCGAACTCCAATCATAAAGGAGGAATGTTAGGATAAGACTAATTTAGGTTTATTTGAGATGAATAAGATGGGGAGTCTTGAGAGTGCTTCGTAAAGTCCTAACCGGTCTCTCTGGAATCACCTGAAATTATTAGATATGCTAGTGTTGTTGAATCGATGTGGTCGTCTGCAAAGTCCATACTAAGACATCCAAGACTAGACAAGTTGAGGAACAAAAGAAGTAGAAATGAGTAATAATGAGTGTGGTAATAAACAAGAAATAAACTGGAGGAAGTGAGAAATGACTCAACTGAGCAAAGTGAAAAGGGAATGATACAATAAGTAAAGAGAATAAGGTGCAAGTGCGTAGGAGTGTGATCTTTGACCTTAATCTAGATTCAAACAAGACACCAAAGCAAATGGATTTACCAACACAACATAAGTGAAGCCGTCAGAGTTCATATATTATCTTGGTAATCTTTATTGTTTGTTTTTCACTCAATCTTATAGCAAGTCCTTATTGTCTAACCAAATATGAGAGTGAGTACTACGAGACAAGTGTCGTGTACTTCCAACTTCCTTTGTAACATGTAGCCTATACTTTTTTAACAATCCTTATGATTAGGCCTGGATCCACTACTTAGCCAAAGAATGGAAGAGGATGTTGATAGGCGAAACTGATACTTCCCCATAGGGGGGTACTTGGTCGTGGTACGAAGAGATAGGGACCCACCAACATAGTTCCCCTATACTCTGTACATCAGACTAATACTACAAGCAGACTCAACCCTACTCGACTACGCACCAATAGAAGCATCAATACTTCATGAATCTAGTCAATCAACAAGGTAGTATCCAGGCTGGGATTTTGGCTCTATTTCCTAAGTTCATGCCTCACTCTATCTGGAAAGTACCTAAAAGCAATGTGGGCTTTTTGAACCCAATACAATGAAGTCCATTAAGAAATGCAATTAGGGTGAAAGTTTATTTATCAGTTCCCTTATTCTATTTTTTGAGTTTTCTCTCTTTTTTAAGTATTTTTTTGATAATAATTGCCTAAAGGGATTTCCAATTCCCGTATAATCCTAAGTGGTCAAAATTAGAGGGAGGTATAAAAAAGAAATGGCAGGCAAAAAGCGATGATGAATGCAAAATCAAACGTGCTCATCTTATTCCTAGCTCTCTCCACATGGGATGCTAGACATGAATTGAAAATATTTGCTATATGAGTGCATGATGAAATCATCCTAGGTATAGGAATTGTTATTTTCGTTCACTGAGTTCAAATGTAATAGCCTATAGGAACTTGCAGATATTAGGGATTTCGAACTATATTATGTGTCAAGTCAAATCCTAGTGTCTAAGGGCTCATTCACACAAGACGTAAAATAGAAAAAAGGAAGAAAATACAAATCATGGAAAATAAATAATAATAAAGGAAAAAAATAAGGAGGATAAAATGTAGAAGGTGAGAAAACCACGAGAAAAACCGGTACATCCCCAAGTGAACAATCACTTGGTAAAATAGACCTGTAAACTCCAGTGTCCAAGTCTTGTCCAGTATTATGACAATTTGTAAAATGTCTTTCTCCCACAAAGTAAAATAAAACTATGCTAAGCTACTGCTATTCTGCTCAACTCGTCTCCTCAGTCTTCTTTGAAGCTCTTTCCAACCAGCTTGCTAAGAATAGTCTGGCCTCCACTTCGTAAGGTTGCTCATGTACTCCTAAGAAGTCCTCTTCTGTCTTTGGGCCCTTGCAACAAATTCCACAAATGAGATGGGTAAGAATAGATAAACAATTATTGGAATAAAAAGAAATAAAGTAAGAAATAAAATGAACAACTATATACAAGCTACACATTGCTCCCCTACAACAACGCCATTCGTTGGCATGCTAGGGATCATAGTAGCAAGAATCCGATCTTGGAGGGCATGTGGTATCCGACAAATCAGATCTGGTAGTCATTGTATCAACCGCTTTCATGGCGTAAGGCACCCAACCCAAGCAAATCGATAACAATTAACCCACAAATATAAATAAGCAATGCAAATGTGTGTGCTAAAATTTATTATGACTCATAAAAAATGTATATAAGTGCAAGTATTGTAGAGGTCAAACTAAAGGAGCAAATGGTGTGTACTATACTTATAAGTAATTATTTCTAATTAACAATAAATATTTTGTATTTTATTTCCTACTTTTTCTTGTATTTATGTTGGTTTTTTAATTATAGATGATTTTTATATATTTTTAATGGTTTTTATAATTTTGATATTTATATCATATTTATTTTCTTTTTTATTTGTCAAATTTTTGGATTTTTAAATTTATTAAATGTCATATACATTTATATATATATATATTAGTAAAGATTTTTTATATATTATAAGTTATATATAAGATATAGAGGGTTTTGTATTTTTAAATATACATAAATATAGTGAAAATACAAAAAAATATAATATTTTTTATATTTTTCTCTTTCTTTGGTATTTTTTATGGTATTTTAACTAATTTTTATATATTTTAAGAATTAAATATAGCAAAACATTGAATGAAAAATTAACCGAGATTGTTTTATATTTAATAGTATATTAATAAGTGTAAAATTAACCTAAAACTATTTATAATATATAGTTTATATTACAAAGAAAATTCAAAGATATAAATTTATATTTTTAGATTTTTCAACAAAATTGTTAATATTTATAATATTTTTAAGATTTTGTAATTTTTTGATTTCCTTCTTTGTATTTTTTAAGGATTTTTGGATATGTGGTAAATAATAAAATAATATAGATAATATATGTTTAGGGAATTTTGGAGGAATTTTTCTAGTTTTTATGGATTTTAATGATTAAACTAAAAAAATGCATATTTTATATTTTTGATAAATAGAAGAATTATCTAAACTGCCAAACAAAAAATATGTGTGGTCAAGCATCATAGTATGCACCTAAATTAATTTTCCTACAAAATTTTTAGCAATAAATATATTTAATCTAAGAAATATACATAAAAATATTAACTGACAGGGACCTATTTACAATTTGTAAATTTAAATACATTTTGTAATTGGTCCAGAAAGTTTAGGGTATAATATATAAGTTTCCCAAAATCGCCTCAAGTGAGGGACCACGTGAGGTGACATATACTAGACCTATGTTTTAACAAGAAATGTTCTACGGTCCAGTTGCAAGTTTTACATAAAATATTACTGTAATTTAAATATTTACAAGACTAAACCTAATTAAAAAAATAGTAGAGGAGGTCTATTGTAATATACCCAAAACGTGCATCCTCATCAACGGTCTAAAGTATGCCACTTATCCAAGTGGCACGTCCAGAATGCGTGATATCAATTCATCATTGGATGGATGTGATCAGGTCTTTATCTTGATCTAGCAACTGAGATGAGGCACCAATTGATGCCATCGATCAAAACTACGGAGGCGACCTTGATCGGATAGTAACTGATGTTCACAAAGAACAAGGAAGAACTACGCCTGCATCTTCCTTTGATCTGATGAATCTCGTGAACTAATCGCCCTCCCGTGTTGCTGATGTACTTAAGAGGTTCCTACCATCGATTCCAAACTACTAGTGAACTCAAAAAAGTTCGGGCCTCGTCGATGGGGGCTGGAACTCGAGGAAAGAAATGCACACATGGAGCTCCTATATAATGCTAAATCCACCTCAAAAGGGGGTGTTCAAAGCTCAAGCTTGCATACGAAGCAAGGGGGGAGGGTAAAGGTCCATGCACTCTTATTATGCGGAATGGGGATAGGATGAGGTGTGGCATTAACGAGAGTGGAATCACTCTAATTTAATTGTTGAAAGTTAACTGATGATGTTGTCGATGTTCTTGTAGCTGAGCAATTTAGCGATTCGTCAAAAATGATTACACTGAGTATGATACAGAGAATCGAGTCTCGTTGCAATCAAAGTTTATTTAATTAACTTAGGTAAATCCCAAAGTCGAACTCGGGAGATAATATGAGGGACTAGAATTAATCTTTAAATAATCTAAGAAAAATAGGTTTTCAAAGAACAACATGAATATTTTTGGTGTTTTTTCATCTTTTTCGAATTTTTTGTGATTTTTTTATTTAAAGAGATGTGATTAATTCAAAAAGAAATATACTGCATGAATTTTACAAAATAAATTTATTGCAATAAAAAAATAATGCTATGCTATGTGGTGGAAAATGAATAAACAAATGTTATATTTTTGTTGATTTTTGAAATATCATGAAAATGATGCAAATTGATGATAAATGTGGAGTAGGTCAAGAAAGCACACAAATCAAGAAATTATATCAAACACCTTTCCATCTTCACAAATGATTAGTCGATTAAGATCTGACTAAGTTCCCGAAATAAATTCCCCAATTCAAAGCACAATTTATTGAGCAAGAGAATCAACGTATTAAAAGACAAGTACTCAAAATTTAACAAAATAATTCCTCAACTTATTAATGCTATATATTGTCTCAAAAGTAGAATCTCAGTGTTCGATTGATAGAGGATAATTCAAGGATCAAAATGAGACCAAGAACGTAAAAATCGGTAAATGATTCTCAAGATATAGTTGTTTAGAGTTGTAGGGACTAAATGTAATTAAAATAAATAGATACTAGCAATTATACCCCTATAAAGGACCTCTCTATAATGTATAAAAGATGATGGTTCTTCTTCGCAATTTACCCCTATTAGGGGTATATCTGTAGTTTTCAAAAGCTTGGAGGGGTTTCATGATATTTTCCCCATGGACGTACATGTTATGCACATGTTGTTGACGTCATAGGAAGCAGAAGCACTTCTGTGATTTGTTGGAAAATAAGAAGGGTCAGCGCAACTTTCCCTTCCGTGTGTGACGCACACGTGGGGGCCACAAGCTCGGGTGGTGACTTGATTACGAGATGACATGTGTCAGCTTCGGCTGCCTCAGGCGGCTAAGGCTCTGATGGGGATGATGTGTCTTCTACTCAGCCTTCCAATGAGAATGAATCAGGGGGCAAGTACGGAGCTCTATGAGGCTCCAGTCAAGATTTGGCGCTCTATGAGGCGTCGGGACTGGAAAAGGTGAGGATGGAGCGGGCTCACGCAATGGAGTCGAAGTGGTAGATCGACGATGTTGTGTTGGAACTCCGAGGCATTTGAGGCAATGGTGGCTGAGTGAAGAAATTTCTGCTATACGAGTGTAAAAATGATCCTCACGAAAATGGATGGAGTGTCGTTGAGGTGACCCACAAAATGAACCCATGACCAATCAATAAGTACCTATAATGTAAAAATACTCAATAAAAATCCAAAAATGTGAGGCACAATTTATTATACTCTACAAACAAAATGTATAACATATAAGCATGTAGAGATCAATCCATAGAGAGCAAAAATAGGTATCCTATGATTATTTCTCTTTTTGTTTTCATAGATTTTGATTATTTTTTAAGAAAATTAATAGTAAACATAAATATATAATAATAATATCACAATATATGCTAATATGCATATATATATATATATACATATAGGGGAGGATATAAGAAAGAAAAGAGAAAATCAAATACAAACATGAGTATACATATTTTTTTATTTTCTTTTACATTTTTTTAATTTCTTTTTCATTTTTTTAAATAAAATGAAAATAATTTATATAGAATATATAATAGTACATAAAAAACTACATAGAATATGTATATGCATAGATACAAATAGATAGTATATGATACATATAACTACACATAGTCTGAAAACACAATGAAGCTATTTTATGGTTTTTTATAATTTTCTCATGTTTTTGTGATTTTTCTAGATTTTTTTACATATGTTAAGGTATTTTTAAGGTCAGAAACATCCCAAAACAGGGATTAAAAAATAGAAAGAATAGATTTGAAGATTAAATATAGCAAATGAAATCCAAATCTCTCCAAATTAATTTTAATCGATAGATAACAATATAAGGGAAATTCAGAAACAAAAATAACTATTTTTGAGTTTTAAAGAATTTCTACCTTTTTTCTAGATTTTGGAGCTTCTTATTTTTTTATCATTTTCTTTTCTATTTTTAGGGATTTTTGGTTTGGAGTTAATATAGAGCATCAAAGATAAGATATACTTTTTTGTAATTTTTCAAGGTATTTTAGTATTTTTGCATTTTTAAGGCCAAGAATGGACAAAATACCCATTGTTTGAATTTGAATAATTACATAAAAGACAAGAAATACCAAATAAAAATTAGAGCTTCGAAATATGTGATCCTATGTATTTACGTGCATTTTTGCAAAATTTAATACAAATAGTAGCTAATTTTTAGCAAAAATAGATAATAAATATTATTCTATAATCTGACAGGGACCTATTTATAATTAAAAGAAATATTTCTCTCATTTTTTAATTCTATTACAAAATACAATGGTATACATGCAATTTTCCACAAATCAATAAATTTAAAACACCCTAGAAGGGCATTTCTGCAAATATACATTAGTCTGGGGACCCATGTACACATTTTCCATAAACATAACATGGAAATGACAACTTCGTGTATTAAAAATAAATATACAAACAGAAGAATATCCCTGCAAATTACCCCAATCACGTTGCTCGCCACGTGAGCTGAGCTGTCATGGATACGTGGGCAAATACATGAAAGTACAACGGTTTGTATGCAATTTTTCCACATTTGTTTACACTCTAGATAAATATCTATGTACTAAAAATAAATTAGAAACTATGGAGAGGGATTAGTGCAATTTACCTCTTTATTGGTGCACCGATGAACAATTGGATGAGCGCTACTTAAGCACTAACGTTCTAGATGAACCGTTACTGCTTCACTGATCGAAACCTTGGATTCGAACCGACCCTAGATCGAACGATTGAGGAGGGCCATGATCCTACGCCTGTTGATGCATCTGGAGCGGACCTCTGGATCGGACAGTCCTGGAGTGCCTTGGAAGAGCACTCCAAGAACTTGGCTTTCTGTTGCTTCGATATGCTCCTTCTCTCTGCACTGAGCTCCTCCTGAGCAACTAAGGTGACCTACCGGTTCGCCAGGATGTTTCGAAGCTGAAGGTTGTCTTAAAGGAGTCCAGACCCCATCGGAGGGGGCTTGAAGCGTCGTGCACCTGGGGCTCGGTCCTCAAGTTAAAAGACCCCTCGGATAGGGTCCTCCAGACTTGCAAATAAGATAGGAAGCTTTACGATGCAAGGGCAGTTGCTTTGGGCTTTTATTGGTGATGTTTGAAGCGAGATGAATGAACATGGGTGTGCTTCGATGATAGGCGACGGGGGGAGCACCGGTCCTTCCATCTAGAAAGAATAGAAGGGTGCGAGGGGGTCAAAACGATGGATCAACGGAAAGGGAAGAGAATGGAGCGCCTGACTTGGTCAGAACAAGTCGTAGTTACAATGGAATGTTGTCGGAGCAGAGAGCTCTGACTATCTACGATTTAATTCCGATGCTAAGCTAAAGGTCTAAACATTAAACTAAATGCGGAATTGAAATGACACAAAGAAAAAAAACCTAAAAATGTTACATAAAATAAGAAACAACTTTTATTGTTTGAGAAAATAATAACAAAGTCATTTTGATTTTATTTTCATTATATTTCCCTTTTTATTTCTCTTTTGTCTCTTTGTGGCTTACATGGACCAATCAGGGAGCAGCTTTGGTTAACCTAGGTCAACTCCTCGCTCCTCGCTTTGATCGATCTGTCTTGTGTTTTTGCCCTTTTCACCTCATTTTCCTAATCAATCTAGACTCCATCTACACTTGACTTGTTCTTGCTAAACACTCACCCAATTATGATATTTCATGTGGATCTAGAGTCGACACCAGTCAACTGTCGATTCCATCAAAAACCTTTGGCGAATGTACTCTCTCGGGCAATGTCTATATATTGTGTCCTACTTCCCTTTTGAATTTTCAATCCCTCTAGACTCATTTTTTTACCCTTTGGATCTAAGCTTGGAGTGACCCTTGGTGACAGGAAGCGATCCCCATCGAACTACAATGAGGAGGATGCGATATTGAAGTGATTCAACCTTTATTGGAGCCTCTCGATGTTCTTTTCTCCCGACCACATCAGGCATATGATCTTCATCTTATTTTACCTTTTCAATTTGTAGTAATAAAAGTAGCGTAGCTTTGTGTTTTGTTTCATTTAATTTCATATGTTATAACCTTTTAAAGAGAGAATGTAATGACTTGATTATTCTAATAGGTTTAGGGGTCCTTATATAGGAAAAACCCCAGAAACCCTAGAGACTACAGGGAAGGAGAATACAGAAATACCCTCACAAGGGTTACAATGAGTAAAGTCATATATACGCTAAATGTATTCATAACACTCCCCCTCAAGTTGGAGCATATTTATCAGTCATGCCCAACTTGGAAACAATCCACAACAGGCATTTCTTGGGTATGTTTTTCGTGAAGCTATCTGCAAGGTGAAGATCAGTGCTGATATGTGGATTAGTAATTCTTCCAATCTTGACAGCATCTTGTACCAAATGGTAATCGATCTCTATGTGCTTGGTTTGTTCAAGGAATACTGGATTTGTGGCAATGTAGGTTGCAGATTTATTGCCAAAATATAGAGGAATAGGAGTAATGACATTAATACCAAGTTCTTGAAGAAAAGCCAATAACCATGGGATCTCACAGGTGGCTTGAGCCATCGCTCTATATTCTGCCTCTGCACTGGATATGGACGCAACGGTCTGTTTCTCGCTCCTCCATGTGACAGTGTTTCCACCAACCATCATAACATAGCATGTAGTAGATTGTCAATCCTCTAGAGAACTTGCATAATCAGCATCAGAATATGCAGTAACGTCTGTATGCCCATTTGCTCCATAAAAGAGATCCGCTCCCTGGAGATTCCTTCAAGTAACGTAGAATTTGTAGAAAATCCTGCCAGTGGCTGTAACATGGTCGTTCCATGTGTTGGCAAGCTCTGCTTATTGCATAGGAGATATCTATTCTGGTGACAGTAAGGTAGATGAGTTTTGTAGAACTCCTGCTTCAGTAAGAATGTCTAGACAGTATTTCCTCTGTGAGAGGTGAAGTACTTTTGTAGTGCGAAGTACTTCTATGCCCAAGAAGTAACGTAGAGGACCAAGATCCTTAGTAACAAATATCTTTTGAAGGAAGGCCTTGGTTTCTGATATCCCACTGTAATCATCGTCGGTGACGATCATATCATCAACATAGATGGCAAGTATAACAGTACCAGTTGCACGTTTTCTGACAAATATAGAGTAATCAGATGTTGTTCTCTGAAATCCAAGAGTGCTTATTTCCGTAGTAAGCTTGTCAAACCATGCCGTTGGACTTTGTTTGAGCCCATATATTGCTTTGCGAAGTCGACATACGTACTCCCCCTCGACTTCATAACCAGGAGGTTGCATCATGTACACCTCCTCATCAAGGTCGCCATAGAGAAAAGCATTTCTCACATCTAACTAGAAAATAGGACAAGATTTATTTGATGATAAAGAAAGAATAGTCCTGATGGACCCCATTCGTGCAACGGGTGAGAACGTCTCAAAATAATCGACTCCATAGGTTTGTGTAAAACCATTGGCCACAAGGTGAGCCTTTAATCTATCAATTGAGCCGTCAAGCAATTGATTAGTAGTAAAGACCCATTTGCAAGACGCAGGTCGTGTCCCTTTTGGACATTGAACAAGCTCCCATGTCCCTCTGGAAATCAGCGCATCCATTTCTTCATTCATAGCATGTTGCCATCCAGGGTCTTGTAAAGCAATGTTGTGATCTTGTGGAATGGAAATAGACATG
Organism: Ottelia alismoides; assembly: GCA_037367405.1. Taxonomy (NCBI): domain Eukaryota; kingdom Viridiplantae; phylum Streptophyta; class Magnoliopsida; order Alismatales; family Hydrocharitaceae; genus Ottelia; species Ottelia alismoides. Next base: position 880,917 of record JAZKJV010007240.1, on the reverse strand, counting down.
AGAGCATCTGTGTACCGTCTGTCAGAGAGAGATAAGCTAGTAGTAGAGGTGTAGTGAGACATTGGATAAGAAGTACAATGTCTCTTACTCTTCCGTAGAGCAATGGGAAACTCTAGAGGATCATCCCAGACATCCTTGGAGGGGACAGATGGAGAAGGCATATCATCCTACAACATGGATACGGGTAAAGGGATTTCTGGTGGTGTAGATTCCTGTCTTTGGTTGTCAACAATGGGTAGAGTTAAGTGATCAAGAGAAAAATCAGTGTTGGTATGAGAGAAGAAGCTTGTTTGCTCAAAAAATGTGACAACGGCAAAGATGTAATAGCGATAACCCTTAGGATCATAACATCGGTAACATTTTTGAGTGCGAGAGTAACCCAGAAAAATAAATTTAATTGCACGCGGTGATAGGTTATCTGCCTTTTGAAATCTATGAACAAGGAACACACAACCAAAGATTCTTAGAGGAAGTGGGAAAGGAGACTCACTGGGGTAGAGTAGAGAGAATGGAGTGGATCCATTTAGAGAAGGCGAAGGGACCCTATTGATAAGGTGGACAGCAGTTAATATAGCGTCACCCCAGTAGGTTTTCGGAACTTTCATCTGAGATAGAAGAGAGTAGGCAATATTTAGAAGATGTCGAAATTTTCTTTCTACTACCGTATTTTGTTGGGATGTATAGGGACAGGAAGTTTGATGTATGGTCCCTTGGGAGGCAAAACAATTGGCGAGGTCGTTCTGGGTGAATTCCAAGGCATTATCAGACCAAAAAATTTGTATACCGGAGGAGAAAATATTTTTAACATAATGAAAGAAATTTTTGATGATAATATTAATCTCCGAACGTTCTTTTAAAAGGTATACCCAGGACAACCTGCTGAAATCATCAATAAAAACAACGAAATATTTATGGCCACTTAGTGTCTGGACCGGACAAGGTCCCCAAATATCACAATGGACAAAAGAGAAAGGGATAGTATGACGCGGCTCGGTACAAGCAGGAAAGGATGCTCGATGATGTTTTCCGAACTGGCACGCCTCGCACTCAAAGGGCTTGAGCGATGAAAGTTTAGGAAACATCATGGAGAGTGCTTTGGCATATGGATGACCAAGACGGAGATGCCATAGTAGAGGATCAGTGGAAAGAGACGCAGCGCCCACAAAACCAGAGTCAGAAGGGATGTCAAGATAATAAATCCATTCTTCTCATGTCCCCCACCAAAGATCTGCTTCGTCCAGGTGTCCAGAAAGTAACAGCAAAATTCATCAAATATCACCTGACAGTTAAGCTCAGTGCAAAGCTTATGTACGGATAATAAGCTAAGAGGGAAGGCAGGGGCGCAATGAACCCTTGTGAGTCGGAGTTTGGGGGAAAACTCCATAGTGCCCACACTAGTTATAGGTGAATGAGCTCCATTGGCAACATGTACAGTCTTCACAACCGAAGAAGGATGGGAAGAGGTGAGACGGCTACCTTCACCTGTTAGATGGGTTGAGGCTCCAGAATAAATGATCCATGTAGGTGTTGATGTAGAAGCTGTGCTAGCGACTGTACTGGAGGTTGTGACAAGACTGGCGGTTGAAGCCGAAGCAATAACATTATTTTGTATTAGTTGACGAAGACTATCATATTCGGCTGTAAAAGAATGTTGTATGTCACTGGTAGGTTGTTCTTGGTTAGGGACCGTAGATTCATAATAAGTATCAGAGTTGGTGGTCTCGTACACACTGTTGGCATTAGAAGGCATGCCAAATTTGGCCCAACAACATTCCGATGGGTGATTCAGGCAACCACAATGAATACAAACGGGAAAGCATGCAGTAAAATGATCACACCCTTGGCCACATGGTGAGTCTCATCCTCATCCAAAGGTACGGACACGTCCTTGGTTAGAGTTACGTCCACGTCCCCCGTAGTGGATAGATCGTCCTCTCGCAAAATGAGTCGATGTCTCAGCAGATTAAGGTGGTGGTAGAGACTCAAGTTCTTGAAGATGACCAAAGATGATCTCCAGAGTAGGCAATGTTGTAGCGGTCAAAAATTGATCCTTCACAGATTTATATCGAGGATGTAAACCTGATAAGAAACGATATACATGCCATTCTGCTCGCTCCCCTACCTGCTTATCAAAACTAGCCTGTTGAAAAATAAGAAGCTCCTCAAATAGACATGTCAGCAACCTGTAATATTCGATCCAGGATGTATCTCCTTGATTTGTAGAACAAATCTTAGTATATATATCTGAAAGCCTGGATTTGGTTGTTTTCTGCGAATAGGTATTCTCAAGACTTTCCCACATCGCTTTGGCAGACTCCTTGTACATGAGATTGGATGCAATAGATGGATCAACGTTGTTTGTCATCCAAGTGATGACCTGACAGTTATCAACGCACCAAATGTCATAATATTTATTCGTCTCTACGGGCGGAACTTTGGTAAGAACATAGTTCTTACACTGGCCACCAATGAACACCTTAAAGGATCGAGACCACTGCCCTAAACCATATCGAAGAGGCTGGGTACAGGGGCTTGGAATCCACAGATGTGGGAGTAGATGCCATGGCGGTCGCACAGAGCAAGAAGAAAGGAACTAGATAAAGTTTGTAAACTCAGAGAACATGAGAGCTTAGTAGATCATCACCAGCCGTGCTTACTGACGTCACACTTTTCTATGTCTTTGTAGATGGGATGCTTGATAAGGCGTCACATGGGCTTAGATGGCCATATGTGCTGCTAGTGGTCGTACAGCATGGAGGTACCAGCAGCCTGGGCGTGCTTGATGGCTTGGCCGGTCGGAGCAGCAGCCTGGTCGAGCGGAACACCAACTTTGGTGGGTGGAGCAGCAACCTGGGCAGGGGCTACAACCTAGGAGGTAGGCAGCGACCTGGAAATAGAGGGGGGGCGTCGACCCAGGAGGTGACAGGCTAGGGCACTAGTAAAGCGTGGGGTGACTGGTTTCCAGATGGGGATGGGAGAGTGGAAGGTGGGGACGATCTGGGAGGTGGACGTGGGGGGCGGGGCGTTCTGGGGCGATGGGGGGCTGGCGATGGGGCGATGGGGCGCGTACGTTATTGGGTGATGGGGAGTTGGCGATGGGACGATGGGGCGCGTGCGATGGGATAGGGCGCTAGGGACAGGGGCGATGGGGGCATGGGTGTTCTGGGGCAATGGGGGGATGGCGATGGGGAGCGGATGATGGAATAGGGCACAGACGATCGGGCGTTCTGGAGATGGAGGCAATGGGTGGGAGGCGTGGGTTGTCGATGCAGTCTGGGAGGAAGGCGATGGCTGCGGAGGCGATGGGGGGAAGGTGGGTGCAGAAGGGGAGGGGGCGTGTGAGGACGTGAGAGGCGACCTAGGGCGGATGTGGTGGCTCTGATACCAAGTCAGAGATAATGTAATGACTTGATTATTCCAATAGGTTTAGGGGTCCTTATATAGGATAAACCCCAAAAACCCTAGAGACTACAGGGAAGGAGAAATACATAAATACCCTCACAAGGGTTACAATGAGTAAAGGCATATATACGCTATATTTAATCATAACAAACCTAAAATCTAAAAAAAGTAGTTCGTTGGAGATCTAGACTCTAGCATCTATTCACAGTGATCCGACTATTCTCTGACCATCCAGATCACTCTCACATTTTTGTCTATCTATATTCTCCTGCCCTTAGTAGTTTTTACCCTAGATCTTGTTCAGATTTGGGAGATCAATACTCTTCATCTTCCTTTTATCGTAGTACTTCTGCCACCTTCATTTCACCACCTTTTTAAGTGGTTATTGGGTCGAGGAGCTTCACCCTCAACCTAGGAGTCTTCTCGAACAAGAAGGAGCAACAGACATCCCCCTTTTGGGGCTTGATTTAGTCTTAGATAGGAGCTCTGGGTCACTAAACTTCATCAAGATTCAGATCTTTCAATAGTGAGATATGTATTCATCTGTGACCTCAAAAAGACGGGGAATCGTGCAAGGAGCATTTTGAGCCACTCAACAAGCTAAGAGAACCTTGGGATTAGGAGTTTTAGCCGATCGAAGCTCGCCTTGTCAATCCCTCTTCCATGCACTTCCAAGTCCTCTCCCGATCGTTGGATCAAGAACAGTCGCCCAAGTGTGTTGGAGTCGTACAATCAAGTTCCCAAGAGTGATCAGATAAGAGGGTAGGATCTATTCTCTTCCCTCTATCTGTGAAATTGCATCATTTGTCTGTTGTGCGCCATGTGGATAAGTAGCTCTCCATCTTTCGTCTGTCCGCACCTATTGAGGGGTATATTGCGCATTTCCCTGATGTTTTTTGTATTTTCTATTCAGTACAAAAACTTTTAATTAAAGTTGTAACTTTTTGGTATTATTTGCATTAAGGACCCTAACTTTATTATATTTGCACTTTAGTCCAATCCACATCACCTCGCATGCTTCTGCGCGCAAGGGGGGGGGGGCATTGCTTGCATACCCTTGCGAGTCTGTATATTTATATTTGGTCCATAAACGTTGAATATCAATGTATTTAATTTTGGTAAATTTTCATAGTGGACCCTCTTGTTTTCATTAATTACATTTGTACCGTACTAGTGTTGAATATGTTCTAAAATGTGTAAAAGATTAATCTAGGCCCTTGGATTTTGTTTTGAAGGTTATTAAATGCTCTGAAATATTATACAAGTTGCAATCAGATCCTTATATTATCGATTTAAGATTGTAGTTGTATTTTAATTATTAAAAATATTATTTTGCATCTCTCCTAATAGTTTGGAATCATATTATATCACATTATTTTTTTCAAGGCAATTTAAATCATTTTCCTATTTATAAATACAAAAACATTGCATTTTCTCCTATTTAGCATTTAGAAATCCATATAAACTATAAAATGCTTTAAAAAATAAAAAAATCTATTACATTTATTTAGCCATATTTGATTTTGTGACCATGTTTTTTTGAAAAATATCACCCAAAACTCCTAAAAAATGAAAAACACAGAAAACCTAACAAAATTTCTAAAAATTTAGTGGAAAATCAAAAGAATAATTTCTAAATTTATGAATATATTAGTACACTTGAAAATTTAATTTTGGCTCAATATGATTTGATAGATATTTATTATGCCCATTTCAAGTTGGCTATTTTCAGTTTTTTTATTTTATGTATTAATTTATTTAAAAATTTATAAATATTCTAAAAAGTTATCAAAAAATACCAAAAATGGAAAATTTTTAAAGCCTAAAAATATTTTATTTCTGAATTTTTTAGTTTATTTGTTATTTTTAAAAATCAAAAAACATCTTCTTTATCCTTTATATATATATATATCCTTTATATTTATCAGTTATATATTAATCGACAATGTATTTTATTTTTAAATCCAAATTAAAAATTTGCAAAATAAAAAATATAAAAATATATAAAAACCCTGAAAATTTTATTTGTAAAATTAAAAATTTGAAAACATTCTAAATTGTCTACTCATTTTTGTTGCTCTACATCGTGTGCTCGTTTGTGGTTTGACCCCTGCTACTTGTGTACTATGCATATTCTTTACTGGGTATACTAAATTTTTTCTTACCTACATTTATTTGCTTAATCATTGTTGTGGATTAATTGTTGATTAACACAGGTTGTTGAGAGTTGAGTGTTGAGAGAGGTGTCGAAACAAAGATTGCCAGATCTGATTTGTCGGACACCACATGCCCTCCATGACTGGACGTTAGGTACATCATTGACCCGCTCTTTTACCCCCCCCCCCCTACCTAATCAATAAATCTCCATCAGTTCCTTTGAGGTTTCGGCTTCCAGATTTGTATAAGATAGAACCCCACATATACTCATTTGAGAGTATTTGGTTGTAAATCATATGTGCATGTACCAAAGGAACATTATGGTAAAGTAGTGCCAAGAATTTTCACTGGATATGGTGATCATGAGTATGGATACAGACTTCGGGATCTAATAATGAAAACAGTCATCAAGCATAAGGACGTCATGTCGTATGAGAACTAGATCAGAGAGATTTCATCAGTAAGATGACGTGGAAGGTTCTGCATGTTACATTTGTTGGTTTCTACACCCCACGTGGCCACCAGATGATGGTGCAAGTGGATCGAACTAAATGATCTAGATCGTTGCAATCATAATAATCTAAAACAAGCACAACATTATGTAACACTTTCAATTAAAGATAAACAACAAACAACAAGTGCACATGTATTTAACATGGAAACCCTCCTAGTTAAAATGACAACTCAAACATCTAACTTGATCCACATGGGCCTTACCACTAAACCAAATGGCCTACGTGAACAACCCAACTATAATACAAACTAAGTTGATTAAGTAGTCAACTCAACCATATAAAAGTAAACAATCCTAATAACCTTAATATCAAAGTAAACATGAAATAAAGAATGTGATTCAAAAACGAGAATGATCTTACAGAGTGGCAGAGTGCTCGTAAGAATTGAATGTAGAGAATCAGAGTTGTTAGAATGAAGAACACAACAGAAAATGGCTCTTCGATCTTTCCATCTAAGTATAGAGTGGAAAGAAGAGAGATGAAAGATTGTTGCTCTTTGTTGTGTGTTGTAGATTGAGGTATGGGGTCGTATATATAAGGCTCCAAGAAATACAGCCACTGGAAATAAAATAGCGAAGAAATCAGCTCCAAAAATATTCTTGAAATGAAATATGATCGATCATGATACAAAGGCGATTAATCAAAATCAAATGATCGATATGGAGGATTTAGGGCATCGATCAAAAATATAGATATTGCAATTCAAATAATGATCGATCATAAGAGAAGAGAAATCGATCATGTGAGAATGATTGATTGATATGGCTGACTCTTTGACTTGATATTCAAAGTGTTAAATTGCAGTATGCATGATTTGAGGTCTTTTACATTCGAATACAATTACAGAATATAGGACTGAATAAAAGAAAAGACTTAATCTTCTTCTTGAGCTTGAGATCCTTTCATCATCTTGATCTAAAGTTCCCATACTTTGAACTCCTTTGAGCTTATTCTTCAATAAAGATTGAGCTTCTTGCTGGTCAGTAGCTTTTCTACTCTTCACCTAGTGATGAATTGCGATTCAACTACCTTTATTCTTCCATTTTGTATTTAAATCCATAGCAAAACACCTGTAAATAATACTAATTTATGAAAATTAACATTCATTAATTATCTGTAATTAATAAATAATGATTTGTATTTAAATCTAAAATAAAATAATAAAGAAAAGAAAAGGAAAATAATTGTAGTATCAAATATATTGAATGAACATAAACCCCTATACCAAGCCAATATGGACTTGGTCCACAAGGAATAAAGTAGAGGAGATAAGGGCCAAATATTGTATATAAAACCCTAATCGTTCATACTGAAAATACCCATTTTTACTCTATTTTGTTCACACATATGGACACTTCAAATAGACATTTCAACAAGAAACTTGTACATATTAATATATAGAAAATAACTCAAATAATTGCGAAGAAAAATAATGCACAATGCAACTAGGGCACATAGATGAAAATGCCACAAACCTAACTTCACATACCAATATATTCTCCATATGAACTCAAATTAAACCAAACTCACCTTCATTCTATTCCAAATTATATTATCTATTTAATGAAGGTAGATTCACTATATAATGTTAAGAAACAAAAGCTGACTTTATAAGGTATTCGTGTACTATGTATATCTATATAATACTATTATATTTTATTTCTCTATATTTTTACTTTTATTATAATTTTAAATTATTGTATATATTATTTTATACATATTAAAAATGTAAACACACAATAAAACCATTAAAAAGATATTAATATAAATAATACATTATAACATAGAAGTATATAATACCTATATTATATATTTATTTTTATATTTAGACAAAATTAAAAAAATAAAACAAAAATATGTAAATATGTATTTATTTATATCATAAATATACAAAAAAGTAAAAAGGATAATAAAAAATAAAAACACAAAATAAAAAATAAAATACCAAAATGTAGGTAAATATACATATAAATATACGTGTAAAACTTAACACCTAATAAATCAAGCAGTAAAAATAAAAAAATCATGATATGATATATTGAAAAATAAGAAATATTTTTTATGTTTGAAATTTTAATTAATTAATAATTACTAGTTATTATCAAATTAATAAAGCATTTAAAATCTATTTTGTCCTCATCTGGTCCTACGTTAACCAATAAGGCTCCTTCATGTGTTAACCGCACGATTCACTGTCGACTCTCCATTCCGACTCCTGTTAGAGCATGTGATTGTCCCTCTTCTCCATTTTCTAACCCATCTCTCTCAAGTCCATATCCCTCAAACTCCTTGCCTTTGTGAAACCCTCGTGTTACTCTTCCATGCCCACACCTTAGACCTCAAGAACCCCCAACTGATCAAATGCTACCACAGTCACAAGATTTTCACTATCCAATTGTATAAAAATCCACCTCCACCTCTTTTTGAATTTTTGATCCCCTTGATCCATTTGTATCCCAAAACCTATCTGTTCTAGATCTTCTTGGTGACAGTAGGAAGATGGCTAAGATATTGGTGAGAAGAAAGAGAGGTCGTAGGTGCGATCTAGTCATTGATGAAGCTCGCTCAAGCATGGTTCACATATGATCTAGGTACCCTATCGAGCGGATAATTTAGGTCCTTTTAATCACATTTTCCTTCCTTAAGATAGTATAATAACTAGGTTATCTCTATTTCATGTTAATTAGTATAATTTAATCCACTAGAAGATCATTGGAACTTAGAGCTTCAGCAAATGTCTCTCGTACAATCAGATTGTTTCGGCTTGCAAATGCCTCCATCTCCTCCCTCGCCCTCTTCTCCATCGAACCCTTTGCCAAACCCACTTGATCCTACAAGGACTAAGATCCAGATCTCCCATCAACCGCCATGCCTAAGATCATCATTGATCACCTCATTCTCGTGTTTTTTATCTTCATCCCTAGGCCGAGAGCATAGCTATCAAACCTCTTTTCATTTTTTTTGTGCAGGTTTGGACACAATAGGAAACACTTGGGAGAAGAATCGAATCTATCCTTGACTCCCATGTCACCAGACTAGAAACAATCTTCCAGTCATCCCCCGACGAGGTCTGAACCATCTGAAGGCCACCTGCAGATGCATAAAGATCCCTTGAAGAAGAGCTCATCGACATGGCATGAGGAAGCTGAAGCTGCGAGGAATCAAGGAACGAAGGAGGAACATGGAACTATTCTTCCACGTTCGTGCTCATAGCCCTATAATCGGCCAATTGTGGAGCTGGCCAATATCTAATCTGGGACCTTTATTCACGTTGAACAATTGCCACTCCGAGACCGTCAAATCATAAGTGGCACCATGCAGAGGACCACAAATCATTGATTAGCGCATCATGCGGCTTCACGTGCCTCACCTGTGTAATTTTCAAAGTCAACCCATGTGCTATTTTGTATTTGGGTTTAGTACTGTAAATAATAAATATAGTGTAATATTTTAAGTGGTTATTTGCAATAGGGCCCCATTACTTTCCCTTATTTGTAAAATGGTCCATTTGTCTCACATGTTGCAACACGTGAGGCATTGTAATATTTGCAATTTTATCCTAGAGTTCTTGGACAAGTTCTAAAATACATTTAAAGTTTATTAAAATTGCAACTAGGTCTGTGTAACTTTGGCACTTTTGTTTTGTGTATATTGTCTTTTTAAATATTTTTATTTCTCTAAAATTTGTAGGAAAATTATGTTGATGCTTAAAGTAGTATTTGCACTTGCATAGTTTTATTTTGGTATTTTTAAATAATTTCCTTTTTTATAAAAACACCAAAAACATGTATTTATTCCTTGTTTAGCATAAAAACCCTTAAAAATAAAAAAATCATTCCAAAAACTCTAAAAAATTATATTATATACTAAACCTCATGAAATTAGCGAAAATTAAAGAAAAATTCGAAAAAAATAGTTCTCACTATTCTGTTTTTTATATTGTATACACTATATATTAATAAAAGTTTTGAGTTAATTTTGAACTTATTTTTATTTATTAAAGTTGAAACAATCTCATATAATTATTTTGTTCACTATTTTGCTCTATTTATTTTTTTTAAGATGCATAAAAATTAGTAATAATTCTATAAAAATTACAAAAAAATATAGAAAAATATAAAAATCACAAAATATTTTAGTATCTAGATTATGATTATACATTAGCTTAAATATATATATTACGTATTATCTATAATATCTATATTACTATATCTAAATATATATTTTATTTTAACAATAAAAAATAATTTAAAATTTTTCAAAAGTACAAATAAAATGTAGAATTCAAAATAAAAATAAATATATCAAAACAAGTAAAATTACATGAAAATCAAATATAATTAAAACCCATATAATGACAAAAAATTATATAAATTAGAAAGATATGTACATTATTATTAATTAATAATTATTAGCACACTGTTAGTTTACAATGTTCGATAATTCAGACTACTTATACATATACTGACTTATTTATTGAGTTATAATAAATTTTAACTCACACCACATTTATTGATTTACTATCTACTCATTTGTGGGTTGTGTGTTGATTGAGAAACACTTGGTCACGTAGCGATTGTTAACCGTCTTTGTGTTTGATTACCACACCAGTGTAAAAAGCTCTCCATCACCTAGCTACAAAGCTAACTACACAAGTTTTGACTAATAACACGAGTTTTATTGCCATCAAAATATGCATGCTCATACATTATCAATTTCTCTACTTATCCATGAACTCACAATCTCCACCTTTTTAAAGATAACAAAATATTTGAATTGTTTGAAAAAAATAATGTGTATCTAAGCAAATAATTTTTATAAAAACATATTTTCTCCCACTTTTCGACATAATAAAAAAGATCTAGACTGATACCAAAGGTCGGTTAATATTATTTGTTGGAAAAAAGATGTCTAAAATATCTCTCCCCTTTTCTATTTGAAAACCATTCTTTTTAAAACTGAGCTCCCATTAAATCTCACCCTAAGTCTTTACTTCAAGTTCTCCCTTAAAGATAAAAGTAGAGGTCTCATCATCAATACATGATATGCATGGTCAACGTAATAAAAAGGATAAGAAGTCACCTAATGTTCCTGGTGACGTACTTCTCTAGTCTTGAAAACATCTCCATGGTGGTGGCGTTTATCCATAGTTTTGAAATTTTTTTGGCCTAGGCGAGGACTACATTTGTTGTTGACGTAGGCAACTCCATTTTCATTGACCTTCAGTACCTGAATATTGTTTATTATCCTTTCTTTTTTGGGTCCTTCAAGGTTGGGCCACGCGGTTCCTTTCTTTCTTCAAACTCATTTTTTCTGGAAAGAAATAGAGCTAGAAGCATAACTTTCTATTTCTCTTTCTCTTTTATAAAAGAATGTATAAAACTAAATTTCTTTTTAAGCTCAGCACTTTTTTTCTAAACATGTATATTTTACTTTAAAACTACTTAGATCATGTTTTAGTTGATCTTTTTCCTTTTTAAAAACATCTAAGCCATTAAGTAGACTTGATTATTCTCTACAAATTTCTTGTTTATCTTTTTCAGTTTCATGAATTTTCTCAATACAGTTTGTGAGATACTAAAAAGTTTAGAATAAGAAAGTTTATTTACTTCATTTTTATTTTCAAAGTTGAATGAGTTTGATTCAACTATCCCAACAAAAAGCATAAACTTTTTTCTTCCCTATTTTTGAGCCATAATTCCATGATGCTCTAATAGCTTTCTTGTTGGATTTCTTCTCGAACTTCTTCTCATGTCTGAAATTCTTTTGCATATAATGGCAGTCCTTCTTCACATGCCCCACTTTTGTTGCATTAAAAGCATTTGATTTCACTTTCTTGCCTTCTTTTCTTCTCGAGGAAAGTCTTGAACTGTTGGATCATGAGTGTGATATCATCAATTCTATGAGAACCTTCTTGGGCATCCTTCTTATCTACGAGGGATAGATTTTCCTGCTACCTTTATCCTTATTTCTTCCTATTCTCTCGCTTTGTTTAACTGGCAAGAAGTTTACCTATGAGATCCTCCAGAGAAATCTTGTTAAAGTCGGTTGATTCTTCTATGGTCGTGACCTTGTGATCCCACTCCAACGTTAGATAAGTAATGATCATACTTGGAAGTTATCTTTTTAGGAAGATCATTTTTAAGTTTCTCAGCTGGTTCACAATAGCGATGAACTAGACATTCATATCTTTGATAGTTTTTGCCTTTTGCATTTGAAGGTTTTATAATCAGGAGTGAGCATTGGAAAGTGAAACTATTTTACCTTCATTGTTCCTTCATGTGTAGTCTTGTAGGCTTCCTTCAGATGAGATCCCTAATCAAATTATGTTTTTGACAGAGCACAATATATGGACTTTATCACTTTTGAATTCAGCATCATCTGAGCAAGTTCAGCAAAAGTGTAGCATGTCTCCTCCTTGGTAAATTTGAATTCCTTCCTCATCATATTCCTTATTGAGAAATCTGATGACTATAGTAAGATCACCATCTTTGATTTCCAATCAGAGTAGTTAGTCAACTTGAAGAGTGGTGGATGATCTACGGAAATTCCCTCTAACCGCAATTCTAAAATGATGGCGATGTGTGCATTGGAGTGTAAATTCTTTGGTACAGACAAGGCCCTTAAACCAAATGTCAGTTACTACACCCCATGTAGAGACCAGATGATGGTACGGGTGGATCAGACAAAATGCCTTGCATCTCTATATTCACAATAATCGAAAATAAGCACAACATTATGTAGAAAATTCAATCATAATATAAAAAATCAAACAACAAGTGCACATGTATTTAATGTGGAAAACCTCCTCGATAAAAATCTTGACCAAAGTCTCTTGACTCAGGCTTTTAACTTGATCCACATGGGTCTTAGCACTAAAGCAGGTTGCTTACATGGTCAACCCAAATATATTACAACTTGAGTTGGTTATGTAGTCATCCTAATTACCTCAAATCGAAGTAAATATACAATAAAGCGATTGAGGTAAAAGCCATAATGATCTTATAGAGCGAGAGCGTACTCGTAAGAATAGAATGTAGAGAACCAGAGCTATTGGAATGAAGAACTCAACAATAAATAACTCTTCAATATTTCTCTCAAAGTGTAGAGTAAAAATCAAAGAGATGAGAGATTGTTTCTCTTCGTTGCGTGTTGTAAAATGAGTTGTGGGGTCATGTTTATAGGGCTCCAAGATATATGATGGTTTGAAACCAAATAGAAATGAAATTGGCTCCAATAATATTTCTGAAGGGATTATGATCGATCATTGATTCAAATATGATCGATCAAAATCAAATGATCGATCACGTGGATTTAGGTGATTAATAGAATAAAAAATGATTAATCAGTGATAAAAAATGATCGATCAGAAATATAGTTGTTGTAATACCAATAATGATTGATCATAAAAGTAGAGTAATCAATCAGTAATGATCGATTAGGTTAGAATTATTTATCGATTACCTTACTTGAAAGTTAAATTCAAATGACTAAATATCAATAAGATAATTACGGAAGGCATAACTCAATAAAAGAAAAGACTTCATCTTCTTCTAATGCTTGAGCTAAAGTTCCTATGTTTTAAACTCCTTTGAGGATCTTCTTCACTTAAGCTTGAGCTCCTCGTGTTGGATCTTCTTCTGAGTTTAGTTGCTTTCCTGCTTATGAGTTAGGAACAATCTAACTTCAAAATATGTATGTTCATGCCGTACCAAATTCTCCACTTATGCATGAACTCACACTGTCAAGTGACGTTATTAAGTAGGAGCCAAATGCAAGAGAAGTGGAGGATGCACCACATGATGATGAGGATGGTGTCCATGCTGATGAGAATTCTTCTATTGCGTGCTACCACAATAGAGAATCGTGGCGGAGAGGGGTACCCCATTATATATCCATAACATGAGTATGTGTTACTGACATGTTGTGGTTAAAGTCTATGTGGTTTAAAGAAGGCTCTTCGATAGTGGCACAAGAAGTCAATGTCATTTATAGGGGAGCATGGTTACCCAAGACCACTTTTAATCATCACATTCAGTGAAGAAGTTCTCAATCATGATGACCAAGACTCATACAGTTTGACGGTTTGAAGTATGTCGTTCCCATGTTGGGTTGGAGAGGATTTCCTCTTATTGAGCTACTGAGAAAGCAATCTCCCTAAAGTATGTGAGAATGAGGATATTGATTGATAGTAGGTGGTATGTGATAACGCGGTCCCGACCTGCGGTTAAAAGATTGTCGGTGTAGAAAGCCGCAGAGAGGGAACCACGTTGAATCAAAAAAATTACGATATAATAGGAGAAAAATCCTATTTTATCGTGCACTAATAATTTTACCAGGTGAGTGTGCCTGGGTCGAACTCAAGGAGGCAGAATACTTAAACTACGGTTTCGAGTCAAGGAAAAAATTCCAGAAAATCCTCTTTTATTCTTTATTTTACAAATGAAGAATATCAAAAGAAATACGGCTGAAAATAAACTCAAGATGTCAAAAATCAAAACAACAAATTGAAGCAACAAAAAATACGAGAAAAATACTCGAAAAATGCCTTGGGTAGTTATCAAGCTACCCTAGAAAAATCATGGCAAAATACAAAAAATGCGAGGTCCAAATGGCCCCTACAAGCTAGGGGCCTAACTGCAAAGAAAATATATTGTTTTTATTACAGAAAGGTCCATGTAGGGACTGAAATGAAAAGAAAATTAAAAGAATTGCATTTATGTCCCTATGTGGGGACCTAAATGCAATTTTTTGAAACTTCTTGGAGCAGCTTTGATGATCAGGAAATTGCTGGGTTTAAGGCGCAATTTTATTACCGATTCGTTGTAGACAATCAAGATTAGAATCTGGCATGCGATCCGGATCGTCCAAGTACGCCACGTGTCGACAGCCTGTAGCCTCTGGTTGTTCTAACTGTTCTTGAGCTCAGGTAAACTGCTAACGACGGAGCTTTCGTCTCTAAATTTTCTTCGGTGAAGGAAAGATGCTTGGCCCTCCGACGTGGCCAAAGGGGTGACTCCTTCACCCCTCAAGCTCGCCCGCGGTGGTTCTCCTCCAAGGATGGCCGGAAGGTGATGCTCTCAGTTGATGAAGTTGGCGGTCCCAACTCTGGTCCTGGAGCTGTTAAGTCGATGCTCCTTCTTTGATTGGGAGTTATGTGCAGATTAAGAGTCCATTTGTCTTGAATTTTCTCCATATGAAAGTTGATCCTGCAAAGAATGAATTTATGTGCTCGATTTGCGAAGTAATCAGCCAAAGGATTAAGAATTATAAGATAAAAATGATGATGTTTCCTTGAATATTGAAGAACAACGTGTGAATGGGAAGAAAGAATATGATATTGGAATTGCTTTGATTGGATTTGAAGGTTGAATTCAATAGGGCTTCTAAGAAGAATGATTAGTGACCTTAATCACGCATTTATCAATCCTAATCAAAGCATGGAAATCGAGAAATAAAACAGTGAAGGGTGGACGAATTACCTATGGATAGAAGGTATCGGACCTCCTGATGCTCGCTCGATGGGGCGGCATTCCCGGAGCTCTACGCGGCGCTAGGGGCGATGCAAGGCTAGCTTTCACCTTGGAGCTTCTCCTCCGACATCCCTCTTCCATGCTAGGCTGCTTGTGGATGCTGTCACCACCGGAGGCGACCGGAATGAGGCGAGGAAGGAGGAAGATCGGTTCTGGAAGTGGTGGCTTTCAAGTAGTTGGAGAAGACTAACTAATGGCATCAACTTGATGATCTTTTATAGGAGAATTGAAGAGTTTGTTGTAAGGATCGAATGGTTGGCGAGAATGAAAGTTGTTAGGGGAAGAAATTAGATGGCTTAGATCGAGCAAGGAAGTTAGAGAGTGAGCTGGATAATTTGTTGAAGAAGGCCGGTTCGAATAGCCTCTGCACCTGGGAAGAAGAGTCAGGTGTTGACATGTGTTAGCACCTGGTTGGCCAGAGGTTAAAATACTTATAAACAACGTAATAATTATTAAATGATTTTATTTTAAATAGGTATAAAAATGAAAAATATAGATAATTAAATTATCTAAGTTATGATATAACTAATTTTTATGAATAATAAATATTATTTGAAATATAAATATTACATTAATAAATAAGTATAAATAATACTTAATAAATAGATATTCAATTTTTAATTCAATAATTAATTAATTATATATTAATTTTATAATTTCTTGATAATTAGAATAATAAATAATGCCTTTATGAATTTTAGTGGATTTTAATAAAATAATTGAGATATATTAATAAATACAAGTATAAGTTAGATAGTTCAATTTCATCTATAAATTAGGGTTTTGCATTTTATTAAAATAAAAATAAGCTCCAAAAATTCTGAAATAAATTATGGTAAAAAATTAATATCATGAAAATAATTAACAATTATTAAATTTATAAAACTATAAATAATGTGTTCTTAAATAAAAAAAGCCCAAAAACCCCATTGTCATTAGGTCCCAAAACTGACTATTCGCAAACGGGCCTTGATTTCAATGAAACCACCTCTATTAATCAGAGAATACTATTTTATGAACTTTAAAGGTGAGTAGAATGAAATTGGAGTTCGTATGAGGAAGTTATGATGTTTGGAAGTTGAGAATTTGACAAATTAAAAGGTAGGATTTCTTGGCATATATACAAGATAATATTTTTAACTTATTTTTATATATTTATATACATTTTTAGAAATAATTAGGAAAAGAGTTTGGTGAAAAATATGTTCATATGAATTAATTAAAAAATGAAGATTTGATAATTATTTGATAAATAGTGAACAATGTGTGGAGTGTTCTTTAATTATTTTTCAAGTGTTCTCCCCTTATCTCCCCCTACATGTTGTTTTGTCGACCAATCCATGCTGACTTGGTCTCGAGGGTTAGGTTATATCAATATATCTTTCAGCTATATTTATATTTTATGAGTCATATTGAACATATATACATATCTTCAATCTGTCTTCTTTTCTTTTCTTTATTTTTTTTATTATTCATTTATTTACATGTTTTTGATGCATAAAAGTGCATTTTTATTCATGAATAGAATTTTGATAAAATATGGAAATTAATGAATATTTACATGTATTTGTTAAGAGTTTTAAGATAAAATACGACAGAAATGTTAATGAATCATGGACTCATCAACCCCCTATACTTAAACTTTGCTAGTCCCTTAGCAATCACTTATTTGAAAAGTAATTGAAAAAGAATGAAAGTTAGAATGATTTTTTTTCCTAAACCAATTCATGAGAACAGACAAAGGACAGAGCTCGATCTGGCCTGAAACAAGCATTTTGTTGGATCCTTAACTAGGATTTGGATTTTATCCTCAACAATCCTCAAGTTCCACAAATCCTTATTCAAGATCACCTCATCAGCTAGTTCAGACTCACTTATTCATATCGCAAACTCTATCAACCTTAAAGTCAATTTGTACAGTGTGTGAATTGTTTTAGCTCTTCCTTCTTAAAGAAGCGAAGAAACCGTCCATCCCAACTATACACTTCCATTGATTCCTCATCCAGCTACTCTTTTTGTGGGGAGGGAGGTATTCCCTTCTGAGGTCAGTTCGTGCTATGTCCACAATAGAATATAGAGAGAGAATAGAAGAATGAGAAGAAAACTGGAGTGCGACCAGTGTAGACGCATCTCCTTGTGAAGCTCAACCGGTGTAGCTAAATCTCCACTAAGATGTGCAGGCATTTTTAGTGGAAGCTTGGACCATTGTGGTCGTATTTGTATTTGGTGGCTTCTTCTTTGCTTTGGCTTTGTAATTTGCTTGCACTGCATTCATCTTTTTGTGCCTCGGCGGATATAGCATCTTTTGTTTCGTCCCTCTTTTGAGGTCTTAGAAAAAATTGTGTCAGCAGATCCATTCCTCATCCGAAGCGACTATCGCAACCCCAATCTCTCCTGTCTTTAGATGTCAATGCTGCAAAGACAAGGATAGAAACACACTACCAAGATATACTATCCTTCGCAACTCCATGCAAGTCGAGCTAAGTGTAGAGTGCATGTGTCCAAGATTGGTTCACTGGTGCAGAGTTGTACGGATGACACCAAGTGTTCTACTTAAGCACATGTGAATTAATTTCCCAAATATGGCCTTATGGAACCCAAAGATTTTAAGTCAAAGACCTGAAGAGTATAAATTCCAGATCCAAACTAGGCTCCTTACAACGAAAGTTAAAGGCCATAATCAAGCTCCATCCTTTAGACTAGACACAATCCTTAGTTCCAGAAATCAAACATATTCTGAAAAAAATGCGAATGCAAATGTAACAATGTTTTCGTGAAGTATATTTTCTGAATTTTAGTCATTTTTGTGGATTTTAAGGATTTCGTATTTTTTATGGATTTTAGGACTTTGTATTTTTTTAGGGATTTTCTGATTTTTATAAACAAGTATTTGAACAAGAATTTTACAAGGTATATTTTATTTGAATGAAATATCTAATGTATTTTACTAATTTTATTTACAGAGATTTTTACAAGGATTAAATGATTTTTACACATATTTTAATAGATAAAATTTTAAATAAGTATTATACATATTTTAAATACATATTTTAAATACATATTTTCATTTAAGTATTTTAAATACATATTTTAGACATATTTTACTTATTTACAAGGATTTTATTATAAAAAGATAAATAAATAGATGGATTTTAAGTTAACCTTCACCCACTTTTTATGGATTTTATAGATATGGAAAATACATAAAAGTACGAGTTATGGGCAAAAGTATATATACAATATATACGCACCCCCCTATACTTAGCTTGAGCTCTGTCCTCATAGCATCAAAAGAGAAAAAGGAGGACATAACTCGTGCTAAGTAAAAGTGGGTGAAAAAGAATAAGAGAATAAAAGTCAGTCGTCCCCCCCTCATACTTACGATCTGGTCATCGTAAGTATACTGGAAGAGCAAAAACGAGGTGAATGAGTGAAAAGAATTTACAATGAAGGAACAAAAGAAATAAAGATCACGAGATCAACGAAATCACTCGGTCCCCCTGATGAATCTCAGATTCATCACTCTAAGTCTCATTTATTAAGCTCAAATCCCTCAAAATCAACAGCATATTTGCATCTATTCTGCATAATTAGCATTCATGCATGTTTTCATAAGAATTGTATTTTATCCATAATTTCTACACAAAATAAGAAGCTAAAAATCCAAGCCTGTAAATAGCCTAACTTCCCAGATTTTAAACTCCTTCATGCTAACTTCGAATGATCCAAAACCACCTCCACTGTGTACATATCACTAACAAGAATAAATGAAAAATACAAAAAAATCACTAAACCTGTTATGTGGACCAAAAACCCAAACCTTAGTTTCAGAATTTTCAGACTAAAAGCCCCATATCTTACCCATCTAGTGTCCAATTTGATCCTACTCACTTTTGAACTAATGTACATTCAATTACCTTCAAAACAAGACTAAGTTTAAATGAATCGGAGCTCATATTTGAAAGTTGGGTTTTGGGCCTCTTTTGTACATTGTTTATTTTAGCGGTTTTTGACCCGATATTTTTGTACATATTTTCTTAATTAATAAAAATCCAAAAAAATAGATTTAGGTGTCTTTATTTATCTTTGATTTTTTCCGTATTTTTTCCGGATTTTTTATATGGTTTAAAAATGACAAAAAATTACAAAACCCAAAAATCTTGGTATTCTATATACATGGGATACCCCAAAAATATCACTTCGTGCTTTTGATCGATATTGGTTTTGATGTCTTCATGAAATTTGTAGATCTCATCGATACGAGCATTGTTCGTGAAGGAACTTTTTCGATCCGAGGTCGTTTACTATTTCTTTTTGATTTTACAAAATCTTTAGCTTCGATTTTTCTAGTGATGACACGTGGCAGCCCCTGGGGCCACCACGTGTCAGCATTTTTTGTGATTTATATTTATTCATTTTTATTAAAAATGTTAATTAAATACACACAAGTACGAGGCACGTGCCCCCAAGCACCCACCAAGCACGTGCGCTCCTCTCTCTCCGCTCGTCGCCACATGGCGCCTCCACAACCATTCGATCAGCGACCGATCGAACAGCTGCTATGCTTCTTCAACCTCCAACGCCCCCCTGACTTCTCGGCCTTTGACCTCATCTCCTCCACCGTCCCCTCCTTCGCCGCCAACGGTTAACCGCCGCCCCCCATATCTCGCGCCGCCAAACCAACTCCACATCTCGCGCCACCGGCCGCTCAAACCCTTCTCCTATTTAAGAAGAAGCCCCTCCGATGTCCAACCCATCCGCTGATTGCACCCTGGACACCCGTCGCGGCGGTGACAGCACCGCTTCTCCTCCCCGGCGAGATCCGAGCAGTCCAAGCTCGTTGCAGTGGCGTTCTCAGCCCTCCTGCCTTTGCTCCGGTCTCCGCCTACCGTCGAGCCAACGTCACATCTCCACACTTCGCCGACAGCCATCTCTAGCAACCTACCTAATGTCGTCGCCTCTTCACCGAATTATCTCCAACCACATCGCCTTCTTCGACAAATGTGCTCCTTCATTGGCGGTCACCTCATCAACATCATCAAGCCTCGTCGCAGCCACAACAGAGTAACGCCTCCGCTCCACCGTCCCCTAGGCCGTGTATCGGCCAGAGGTCGGCCGACGCGTAAAGCTTCTCCAATACCTCACCGCCAGGGCCGACCACCTCTCCAATGCTTCACCCTCGCACTGACCGGGGGCTCAGCCGCCAGCCCTCCTGCCAGCCACCAGCCGCGGCCGGGCGTTCCAGGCCCGAGACCCCCTGCACGTATGAGGAACGTGCCCAGGGGCGACGTCAGTGTCACGTCCGCCTAGGTCACGTGTGTTGCACGTGATCGGGGAAAAATTACAACCAGCCCCCTGGAGGTTCACTTATTTGCACATCAAGCCCCACCTACCGGGTCACGTGCCTAGAACGTGACCTGTTGGTCATTTTGCAAATATTACCCCAGAGTTCTAGGTAATGCAAGTAGGTCCCAACTTAATTTTTTTATTTATATTTATTGCATTTATACCCATGTGTTCCTCATTACTTTTAGATCTCCACAAGACTTCATTTTATTTATACAAAAATAACATGATGTTCTTCCATTGATTCTCTATGTCTTGACATACTGTGGATATTTTTGTGATTGACGGTTAATTAGTAATTAATTATTTTGTGAAAAATTGTAAACTTTGCCCATTTTATGCTCTTAATTTTACTATTGATCAACTGTTGCTCTAAAAATTCCCAAAAAATCACGTATTGTAGAATAAATTGTGCTTGACATCGTGCCAACAGTGAATCACACTTGCATGCATAGTTTGCCCTGTAAAAATCATTTTGCATATTTCAGTGTTTGATTTTTAATAGGTATTAGATCTCACATTTTCAAGGTTTAGGATTTTTCTAAGATCCATCACCTAGTGATAGATCTTAGATAATTTTATCCCTTGAAAACAAGTAGATTTAATATTTATTATAATTAAATATTGAAATCCATTTTGTTTGCATTTAAAAATTCATAAAAAAATTCATAAAAAAATTCATATTGCATCCAAAAATTCCAAAACAATCACAGTGCATTCATTTCGTCATATTTTGCATCGTGGTCAAGTTTCTTTTTTTTCAGACATTGTTTGATCGTAATTCACATTTTAGTCCCTAAAATAGGCCGAAATTGCATTTGCATCCTTTATTGCATTAAAAATTTCAAAATAGACCGCCTCGAAAACCGCGCATGAATTTTGATAGACATAATTCTTGGTTGTTCCTTTACCTCCTTGTGTTCGACCTTGAGACTTGTACAAGTAAAATAAACATAAAACCGCATGGATTAAAATTGACGAATATTTTGTGTGGTTATTTTCTTGACCGATTCCAATCGCCGCCTACGACGAACAACAAACCATATTTTTTTATGCACGAACAAAAAAAACATCTCTCTTAAAGCCGTGATTCCAGAATCGTCAGATGGCGCCGTTGCCGAGGAGGCAAATGGCTTAGTTTTGTGTTTTGATAATTTTTGTTCGGTTTTCCGCATTTGGGTAGTCCGACACCCGAATTTTTCATTGTAAATTTCATTTTATTTTCCCTACATTTATTTTCAGCATTTCTTTCTATTATTTTATTTTTTTATTATTTTTGAGTAAATCTCTTACATCTTCTCTCTTATATTTCTTGCGATTGGCATATGTGGAGCGGTTTTTAAGAAACCGAAGCATCTTCACCGACTTCTGAAAAGCCGCAAATAAATTAAGATCGAGTCGAGTCGTGAGAGAGCGTAAAGTCTAGATTTTTAATTTCTACAATTTTTTTTTCTGTAATTAATTTCTCATTTATAACGGTGTCCGTTTGGACTCTCACATGTGTAAAAAGACTCTGAACTCTTTTATGGTGTGTCGTGGCCTGTTTCACTCTCCGGTGAGGGTGGGGCCCGACTTGAGTGGCGATTAGGATGGACCTGCACATACGGCTCTAAGAGTATTTATATTTTTGATTGTGCTCGTAGGATCTAAGGCCACACTACACATTAACTAAGAAGCACATAGATCGTTCAATTTAGCCAAAATTTAACTTAATTCTTCCCGCTATTAGAACTTTCTGCTTAGGTGCGGTTTTTCATCGGCTTGCATTCATTTAGAATAATTTTTCAATTCTATCTAGCTTCCCACATGGAGATTGCGAGGATTCACTTTATGTCTTCTAACTGAGCATTCATCATAGTTTTCCGTGTGCATCGATTTTTCCAGAATTTCTCCATCTTGTTTTATCACATAACTCCAAAGGAAATTGGGACTGGACGGTAGACGTGTATTTGTGTTCATTTAAATTCTTCAGTGATCACCTAATTAAAATTAGGACTGTCAAATATAGCTGGTTTTAAATTAACCCATAAAATCAAGAATTTCTGTGGGAGAGCAACTCCGATCTTGGATGTTTTTATTTTCTGAGTGAGTGAGAGACGACTCTTAAGGCTAGATCCCAAACCCGGATTTTCATATTGACTACTGATTCTATTAAAAATGATTAGCTACTTCTCAGTGAGGATCTACGGGTAGCCGGTAAATGGTCCGGATTTCCTTAGCAGAGTGGGTGGTTTAGAGGACACTACGTAAGGGTCCGTCCTCAAGTAACACAGGTAGCCGTTCTACGGTCCGTACATACACCCATACTGGCTGAAAGTAGGTGCAACAAGTCGTAAGAATTCGGGACATTCATTACGAAAATTCCGGCACCTAACAGCTCGCTAAACTTTTTCCATGATTGTTTTATCACCAATTAAAATCGAAAAGACAATAGCCGAACTCTTACGGCTTCATCGTGTGAGTTGGTGAACTTGGGGTTTGATTTGTGTTTGCATTAGTGTGCCTGAACCGATATCGAAGATCAAATGCCGCACATTTGATAAAATTTCTTTTGGCTATCCTGTGCAATCATCTCTCTCCATTCTTGATTTAAACCTCATCATGGAGCTCTTGTCCAAAAACTCTTGCAAACCCAAACCATTATTTCTTTCAGCTCTTTCAAAAATGATTGAACATTTATCTGAAAATCCATCAGAGCTATACTATGAAAATGACTTTGTCTCGGTTAGACCCAAAACAACTAAATCCTCCACTTTCAGTTATCCTCCAATATTTGCGAGAGACTTTCACCCGTGGATGAATTCGGCCTCCTCATCGAATTTATACTCCAATCATCCGACCACATATGACCATCTACCATCTTGGACTGAATCTTCTTATTCTTGGATTCTCGCTGATGAGCCATTTCAAGATCAAAATACCTTTGATCTCATGACTGGCCGAGAAACCAAACCCAGATGGAAAGACCTGCACTTAATGATCATCAGCGTTGGATTGACCATGACAAACCCTTCTTCAGACATGATACTCATACCGAGGGCTGGACTGATCATATAGAAACACATAAACCATGTATGATGACTCCACAATATCAAGTTCTGTCCAATCGTAGGATGGAACTTTACTCAGACCAACTACACATGCCTGGACCATATGAGTGTCCTCCTTCCATAATTTTTGAGGAGAAATTTTCATAAAATAAGGATCATATAATGTATATTCTAAGAAACTCTCCTCTTAACACATACAGGAAAATGGAAGATGAAATTATTGAACACACACCGGCTGCTCCCATGATTTATCATGAACAAAATTTTGAGGATAAATTTTGAGGATAAATAAGAAATTTGAATTAATGGAAGAAAAAGTTAGAAATTTTACTGACCGACTCAGTTTATTTTATGGGAGCTCAGACATAAAAATGAACGGGGAAATGATTGGATCTCAGGCTGAAAATTTTGAGAATGTTCAGAAACCTTGGAACGATTCCGACATCGACACCTATGCATATTACTCCCCTAGAAATAACTATGCCTCTGACTCATACTCTGAACATCAAAACCCCTTCTCATCTGAGGAACTAACCACATCACCACACCACACAGAAAATACCAAAATTTTGAAAATCTCAAAAAATACATAAAAATTGAAACTGAAGTAAATATGAAGAATTTGGATCCTGTTGTATGGGAAGCACTAGGAAAGAAATTGATTTTTAAACTTCTCTTTCTACAAGCCATTGAACACTTCTCCAACCTTAAAAGATTTGTAATAGACAAATTAACTATGAAAAAGTCAGGCAAGATTAGAACAAAGACCGAAAGACAAATCTTGTCAATGGCCTTCACCTTGGTGTTGAGGAGAAAAACCAAGAGCCACATAGTGAAGCAGTTGCCCAGATTTGACTGTGAAATCAAAGACACAATTTTCACCCATGCTTGGATTGATGATGATTCACCGATCAATATCCTCCCAACCTCTGTATTTCACGAAAACAAACTCGGACTGATCAGGAAATTATGAGAGATCGTTCAATTGGCGGACCGATCGATAAAACGACCAAGAGGAATCATTTCTGTCATCATGAAATTCCAAGGTGCTCTGCTCAAAGTAGAATTCACGATCATTGATATTGAGCATCAAGGCGAATTCACCCAGTCTCCAATCATTCTCAGAAAGCCGTTCTTATCATTGGCTAAGGCAATTATTGATTGCGAGACTCGAGAAATAAATTTCAAAGCATTGGAAGCACTTAGATCTGACCTTGTCTTTGAGAAATCACGATCTTCTGAGGCAACCCACGAAGTCCTCGACAACCGTAAACATGAAGCGATAGAAGAGCCCTACCCCGCAACCATACCTGAGATAGTTGTTGTTGATGAGACTATTGGTTTAGAGAATCTCCCCCCTGCTCCATTCCCAGCTGCTCTTACCATGGAGAATCAAGTACATGAATCATATGATCCGGAGACTTATGCATGGGCACACCCTGGGTCTACCTACTCTGACTACATTGATTACATCAACTCGATACAGGAATGCTCCAACATCGAATCAATTAAAAACGAACATGCAGAGACTCTCCCCAGTATTTCAATTCCCGCGGATCTCAAAATAGACAAATCCTTCTACTACGATGCTGAGACATATGCATGGTCGCACCCTGGAGCAACCTTCTCTGAATACCTTGACCAAATCATCCCAAATCGAGAGTGCACCAACATTCAGAAGACCAAGAACAAACAAACATGACGCAAACCTACCAAGGAGAAGAACTCCAATGGCTACACATCTGGATACACAAGTGAACCGACACCTTCATGAAACAAGAAAAAGAAAGTTACCTTTGACCTTTCGGAAGAGGAATCAGCTGATGATCCCTCATCAGGTCCGGAAAAGGTAGTCTACATGAGTGAAGTCAGTTCGGTAGCTCTAAAGCCATATCTTCGCAAGGATCCAAAACTCAATTCTCATTGGACAACTCCCGTTCCTAACTACTATTCATCCAAAGTTGATGCTCCTGCTCTCCTCAAATACACTGGAATTATTTCTTAGGAGCTGACTGAGATCGGTGCTTCTAAGTATTCATCCGAGGACAAACCGCTTGACCCCAAGAAGGAACAAATTCTTAGGAAATAACTAAAGAAACAAAAAGACATGAATATTTGGAGTATGTACACTTTCGAATACTACTCCTCTGAGGATAATTCCGATGATGGATATCTTTCATATGACTCAAACGCTTCATCCACTATCCATCATGATTTTTCTGAGGATGACACTGATAATAGTTGGGAATCATATGCTTCATCTCCATCCCGTTACTCCGATCTCCCATCACAGGCTCAAAAGAAGATCAGCCGAAAACCGCCTTAATCAGCTACCCACCCTCCCTCCCGACCACATCGGTCTCCTTATACAGCTTCTTCCTCTACTTAGGCCAAGGACTAAGTATAGGGGGGATCGATGCCATCTGTATATACTGTCTTCTCTTTCTCCCGATCACTTCACTTCCACCCTTCTTCTATACTTAGGTTGACCGGAGCCTAAGTATAGGGGGAACCAACATCCACCTGTATACACTCTCCTCATTAACATATCCCAACCGTTTCATTTCTTCTCCGCTCCTCTTCTATACTTAGATGGGTCACAGTCTAAGTATAGGGGGGCAGTTCTGTAAATCTTGTTCTTTTTCTTTTCTTTTTTTTACTCTCTTACGCTTAGTCCGAGCTATGTCTTCTTTACGGTTCTTGTGCTCTGAGGACACAGCACTCGCTAAGTATAGGGGGGTCTGTGTATATACTTCACATATATTTTACCCATATCTCGTACTTTCGTGTAAGTCTATATGTATTTACGGGGTGGGTAACTAATTTAAAAAAAACAAACAAAAGAAAAGAAAAAGAAAAAGAGTTTTGCCACTAACCATGGCCAAATTATTTTGAAAAAAATGGCTTCTTATTTCATTTTTACGTCAAAAAAAAAGTTGTGCCTGCATTTCACACACCTGCACTTCATCCAGCATCGCATTCATTTGCATCTATCAAAAGTCATCGGGTTCTGAACCATGTTGTGAGCAGAAACTGAGAGTGGTCTGGACTTGACCTTAATCCACCTAATTTTCAGAGGAACTTCATCGAGAAATATGATTTTAAGAACATCAAGTCTTTTAACTTAATTCTTTAAGTTCCATATGACAATGTGCAACGTTTGACTCTTAGTGTCTAACCTAGTCTCTTCATTCTGGGTACAACTCTGGAATAGGGAATTAATTTGTACTCCCGCACTATGCACTTAGCTCGACTCAGACGGGATGTTGGAAGACTGTATGAGTCTTTTTTCTGGTAGCGTGGAAATCTAAAGATCGGAGTACGAGTTGAAATAAAGCTTCGGAAAAGGGATGGATGGCTGGGCACAATTCTTTCTAAGACCCCAAAAAATGTACAAAACAAAAAGATTCTATATTCGTAGGGGCACAACAATATGCAAGCAGAACCACCAAAAATTCCAAATACAAAGAAGCAACTACCAAATAAAATCCGACCAAAAAGATCCAAGCTTCAAGAAAACCTGCAAATCTTGGTGGAGACTCGGCTACACTGGCCATCTTCACAAGGAGAGGTGACTACACTGGCCACCCTCCAGTTCTTTTCCCCTTCTTCTAACTTCTCCTTCAATTCGATTGTGAACACAGCGCGACAGACCATAGAAGGAAATACCTGACACCCCGAGGACGAGTTACTGGAGAGGAGAGAAGCATGGTAGTCCGGCATTCTGGATGGGAAGAGCTAAAACCTTTCACACACATGAGTCGGTTATTCAATGTTCATAGGGTATACTTTGGGAAGAGGATTGATCTAAGATGACTTCTGAGCCGAAACTGTGACAATGATGTGTAGAACTTGAGGGCTGTTGATTGTAAAATTCTAAGTCTCACAGAAGTTCTGCCACACTAATAATCCATAGGGCGAGTCTAGTATCATTTTTACCTTCAGCTCATGATCTTGGTATGGAACCCAATCTCATTTCACCCCATGGCATTGCTTTTCGATGCTCAGGGACGAGCATGTTTTAAGTATAGGGGGATGATGAATCTCGGATTCATCACTCTATGTCTCATTTATTAATCTCAAATCCCTCAAAATCAACAGCATATTTGCATCTATTCTGCATAATAAGCATTCATGCATGTTTTCATAAGAATTGCATTTTATCTATAATTTCTGCACAAAATAAGAAACTAAAAATCCAAGACTATAAATAGCCTAACTTCCCAGATTTTTAACTACTTCATGCTAACTCTGAATGATCAAAAACTACCTTCACTGTGTACATATCACTAACAAGAATAAATGAAAAATACAAAAAAAACACTAACCCTGTTAAGTGGACCAAAAACCCAAACCCTAGTTTCAGGATTTTCGGATTAAAGGCCCTATATCCTACACATTCAGTGTCCGATTTGATCCTACTCACTTTTGAACTAATGTACATTACATTACCTTCAAAACAAGACCAAGTTCAAATGAATCGGAGCTCATATTTGAAAGTTGGGTTTGGGGCCTCTTTTGTACATTGTGTATTTTAGCAGTTTTTGACCTGATATTTTTGTACATATTTTCTTAATTAATAAGAATCCAAAAAAAATAGATTTAGGTGTCTTTATTTATCTTTGATTTTTCTGTATTTTTTTGGATTTTTTATCTGGTTTAAAAATGACAAAAAATTACAAAACCCAAAAATCATGGTATTCTATGTACGTGGGATACCCCAAAAATATCACTTCATGCATTTAATCGATTTTGGTTTTGATGTCTTCTTGAAAGTTGTAGATCTCATCGAGACGAGCATTTTTTGTGAAGGAACATTTTTTATTCGAGGTCGTTTACTATTTCTTTTTTTATTTTAGAAAATCTTTATCTTCGATTTTTCTTGTGATGACATGTGGCAGTCCCTGGGGCTGCCACATGTCAGCATTTTTTGGGCTTTATATTTATTCATTTTTATTAAAAAAATAACTAAATACGCGCACGTGCAGGGCACGTGCCCCTAGGCATGCGCCAAGCACGTGCGCTCCTCTTTCTCCGCCCGTCGCCACGTGGTGCCTCCACGATCGTTCGATTAGCAACCAATCGAACGGCTATTGTGCTTCTTCAACCTCCAACGCCCCCCTCCCCCCTTGACTTCTCTGCCTTTGACCTCGTCTCCTTTGCCGTCCCTGCCTTCGCCGCCAACGGTCAACCGCCGCCCCATATCTCGCATCGCCTAACCAACTCCGCATCTCGTGCCACCGACCGCTCAAACCCTTCTCGTATTTAAGAAGAAGCCCTTCGACGTCCAACCCATCCGCCCATTGTACCCTGGAGACCTGTCGCGGCGGTGACAGCACCGCGTTGCCTCCCTGGCGAGATCCGACTTGTCCAAGCTCGTTGCAGTGGCGTCCTCAGCCCTCCTGCCTTTACTCCGGTCTCCGCCTACCGTCGAGCTAACGTCAACATCTCCACACTTCGCCGACAACCATCTCCAGCAACCTACCCAATATTGCCGCCTCTTCACCGAACTATCTCCAACGACTTCGCCTTCTTCGACAAACGTGCTCCTTCACAAGGGGCCACCTCGTCAACATCATCAAGCCTCGTCGCAGCCACAGCAGAGGAACGCCTTTGCTCCACCATCCCCTAGGCCGTGTGTTGGCCAGAGGATGTCCGACGTGCAAAGCTTCTCCAACGCCTCACTGCCAGGGCCGACCACATCTCTGGTGCTTCACCTTCGCACACCACCGGGGGCTCAGCCGCCAGCCCTCCCCACTAGCCACCAGCCACGGCCGGGCGCTCCAGACCTGAGACCCCCCACACGTGCGAGGCACGTGCCCGGGGGGAATGTCAGTGTCACGTCAGCCTAGGTCACGTGCATTACACGTGACCGGAGGCAAATTGCAATCAACCCCCCGAAGGTTCACTTATTTGCACATCAAGCCCCACCGACCAGGTCACGTGCCTAGCACGTGACCTGTTGATCATTTTGCAAATATTACCCCAGAGTTCTAGGTAATGCAAGTAGGTCCTCCCTTATTTTATTTTATTTATATTTATTGCATTTATACCCCAGTGTTCCTCATTACTTTATATCTCTACATGACTTCATTTTATTTATCCAAAAATAGCATGATGTTCTTCCATTAATTCTCTACGTCTTGACATATTGTGGATATTTTTGTGATTAACGATTAATTAGTAATTAATTATTTTGTGAAAAATTGTAAACTTTTCCCATTTTCTGCTTTTAATTTTGCTATTAATTACTAAAAATTCCCGAAAAATCACGTATTGTAGAATTAATTGTGCTTGACATCGTGCCCAAAAAGAATCGCATTTTCATGCATAGTTTGCCTTGTAAAAAACATTTTGCATATTTTAGTGTTTGATTTTTAATAGGTACTAGATCTCACATTTTCAAGGTTTATGATTTTTCTAAGATCCATCACCTAGTGATAGATCTTAGATAATCTTATCCCTTGAAAACAAGTAGGTTTAATATTTATTATAATTAAATATTAAAATTCATTTTGTTTGCATTTAAAAATTAATAAAATATCATATTGCATCTAAAAATTCCAAAAAAAATCACAATGCATTCATTTTGTCATATTTTTCATCGTGGCCAAGTTTCATATTTTTCGGATATTGTTTGATCGTAATTCACATTTTAGTCCCTAAAATAGGCCAAAATTGCATTTGCATCTTTTATTGCATTAAAAATTCCAAAAAAAAGACCGCCTCGAAAACCGCACACGAATTATGATAGACATAATTCTAGGTTGTTCCTTTGCCTCCTTGTGTTCGACCTTGGGACTTGCCCAAGTAAAATAAACATAAAACCGCATTGATTAAAATTGACGAATATTTTGTGTGGTTATTTTTTTGACCGATTCTGATCGCCGCCTACAACGAATGACAAACCATATTTTTACGCAACAAATATAACATCTCTCTTAATGCCGTGATTCTTTAATCGCCCCCACCCTATACTTAGGATAAGGCATCCTGGGTATAGAAAAGAATGTGACCAAAAATTAGGGATGAGTGATTTGTGAAAAAGAAAGGATATACAAAAGACAAAGAACAAAATAGAAAAAACTAATCAATGAACAATCCGTCCCCCTATACTTAGGATCTAGTATCCTAAGCATAGAAGATGAGCAAAAATGGGGAATATTGTGGTCTACGAAGATTGTACAAGTGTTGTGAACTCCAAAAATCGAATGGCTCAAAAGTCTTCGTACAGGATGAGATAAAGTGAAAGAGTAATCATGAGTCCTATATAAAATAGATCACTTCATTACAGGCCAGATGATCAGTAGTCTCTACAAAGTGCTCCAGCATCTGCCCATTCACTACGAACGGCTCTGCACCAGGTGACACATCTGATATAGCTATGCTTCCATTGTCGTGCACCGTTCTGACTATGTAAGGTCCTTCCCACTTGCTTTTCAATTTGCCAGGAAAAATTATCAAGCGTGCATTGAACAAACAAACTTTCTACCAAGGGACGAAGATGTTGTGCCGAATATGTCTATCGTGTCATTTCTTCACGTTATCCTTATAAATGAGTGTGTTCTCGTATTCTTGATTTCGAATCTCCACTAGCTCATTCACATCCATCTTCCTCTTGATTCCTGCTTCCGTATATCTAATGAAATTTCTAGGATAACCCATTCAGATTTGTGCATGATCTCTACGGGCAAATGGCATGGCTTCCCATAAACCAGTCTATACGGTGAAGTACCTAAGGGAGTTTTATATGCAGTACGATATGCCCAAAGAACCTGATCTAGAAGTTGTGACCATTTCTTCCTATCCGGTCATACTAACTTCTGAAAATTTGATTTCGCCTATTTGAAAATTCACCCATGTCGTTCGTCTTTAGGTGGTAAGGAGAAGTTACTCTGTGATCAATGTAGTATTACTTCACTAGCTTTTTGACCTCTTATTAATGAAATGGCTACCCACATCTGAAATAAGATTA
The DNA here is from genome assembly GCA_037367405.1 of Ottelia alismoides. NCBI lineage: Eukaryota > Viridiplantae > Streptophyta > Magnoliopsida > Alismatales > Hydrocharitaceae > Ottelia > Ottelia alismoides. The sequence continues at coordinate 848,939 of JAZKJV010007240.1, read as the reverse complement.
CGTGGAATCCCGAACCGCGAAATAATATGTTCCCTTAGGAACTTGAACACTTTTTTACTGTCTGCAGTTTGTATGGGTATAGCCTCCACCCATCTACTAATATAATCTACATGAAGAAGAATGTACTCTCAAAGCTATTATTGGAAGGGAACGGTCCCATAAAATTTATGCCCCATGCGTCAAAGATCTCGCAAATAATAACAGGTCGCATAGGCATTGCATCTCTAGCGCTTACTGTCCCTATTGCTCCCTGACAATCCAGGCAACTCTTCACGAATGTACAAGTATCTCTAGTAATAATCGGCCACCATAATCCACTATGAAGTACCTTCTGCGATGTCCTCTTCCCTGAATGATGTCCCCCTGCCTCTAAGGAATGGCACAAAGTAAGGACACTATTATATTCTTCCTGGGGAATACAATGCATGTAAACACAATCCGATCCCTCACGAAAAAGATCGAATCCTCCCAATGGTAGTATCGTGCCTCCGAAACGAGTCTATCAACTCGGTCCTTTGTCCAACCCTGTGGACTTTTCTGTGTAACCAGAAAAATCACTATATTTTCATACCATGGAAAATCGGTGACTGCAAAGATACTCTCGTCTGGAAATCTCTCTACAATCTCTAGCGTGTACTCATCTAAAGGATGCTCTATCTGTAATCGGGAGAGGTGATCAGATACCACATTCTTTACTCCAAGTTTGTCTCTAATATCCAAATCGAATTCCTGAAGTAAGAGAATCCATCTAAGAAGGCATCCCTTGGCATCCTTCTTCTCCATCAAAAATCGGATTGCTGAATGATCTGTGTAAACTATGATTTTGGTGCCAAGAAGATAAGATCTGAATTTATCCAATGCGAATACCACTGCCAACATCTCCTTTTCTGTTACTATGTATTTACATTGAGCATCATCTAAAGTTCTGCTGTCATAGTGGATAGCAACAAGAAGTCCATTCCTCCTATGTCCTAATATAGCCCCGACTGCAAAATCTGAAGCATCTGTCATGATCTCGAAGGGAAGAGACCAATCAGGTGACTATAGGACAGGAGCATTGATAATCATCTCCTTTATTATGACAAAGGCATTAAGAAATTTTTAATCTAACAAAAGCTCGATGTCTTTGCCTAATAATTCAGTTACCGGTCGGCCAATCTTGGAAAAATCCTGAATGAATCTTCTGTAAAAGCCGACATGACCTAGAAAAGACTGTAACTGCTTAACGTTGGATGATGGTTCAAGACACTTGATGACATCCACCCTGGCAGGGTCAATCTCCATGCATTGCTGGGAGATGACGTGCCCCAACACGATCCCATGTGTAAACATAAAATGGCTCATTTTGCTTGACAGAACGAGATCTACCTCACAACATTTCTGAAGAACCTGGTCTAGGTGAGCTAAACAATCGTCAAAGGACTCACCATAGACCGAAAAATCATCCATAAAGACCTCTAGAAAATCACCAACCATGTCTGCAAAAATAGAAAGCATAAGCCTCTAGAAAGTAGCAGGGGCATTGCACAATCCAAAGGGCATCCGTCTAAAGGCATACATGCCAAATGGAAATGTGAAGTGGTCTTCTCCTAATCTTCAGGAGCAATAGTTACCTGGTTGTATGCGCAATAATCGTCAAGAAAACAGAAGTATTCCTTCCTTTCCAACCTATGACCGGATCTATAAAAGGCAAGGGGAAATGATCCTTCTTTGTCACGGCATTCAACTTCCTGTAATCAACGCACACATGCCACGATGTGGTTACTCTCTTTGGAATCTCCTCTCCAGTCTCATTCTTAATCATCCAATTCTTGAATTCTTCGGGACAACATGTAATGGGGTGACCCATTCAGAGTTTGAGATGGGATAAATAAACCATGCGTCACACCATTTTGTAATCTCTTTCTTGACAACATCTCGTAAAACTGAATTCAGTCTATGTTGAAATTCTCTGAAAGGTTTGCTATCATGATCGAGATATATATGATGAGAACAAAAAGCAGGATTGATCTTGCGGAGATCGGATACAGCCCACCCAATAGACTTGTGATTTCTTTCAAGAACCTCCATCAGATGAGATTCTTGTTCTTCGTTCAAAGATGAGCTGATAATGACCTAAAACTATCGATGTGGACCCGCAAGGAAAGCGTATTTCATGTTTGGTGGTAATAACTTCAGCTATGGTAAGGTAGACTCTGGATCTGTGATAACTTCATATGTATGTATACTGGGATCTGTATCAGTGGTAGATATATCTATTGTATGGTTGTCCACCGTATCAATATGCTCTAGAGTCGGACTACAAAAGATGTCTAAAACATCATCTGACTCGCTACTATGCTCATCCTCAGAATGACTAGAGGAAAACAACTCAGCTAAATGAAATTCAATCTCTTTATCATCTGAAGTGGAGGAATTATGTAAACACTTCGAATCTGAAAGATGTGCAATAAAATCCTCAAAAATCTGATCCATTTGCTTCTCGTCATCGATACTGAAATATAAACTACCATTAGAAGAACTACCAACTGTTGTCTCGGACGCATCCTCTACTAGGAAATCCTGGGTCTCTACTTGATACCTCTCAAGGTCGTCAAAATGAACCTCATCCATGTAGTCACAGGTGGCTAAAGAATTCAAGATATATGTAGATGCATCACTGGATGTGTGTGATTCTATCGCCAACTCTATATGTAGCTTCTCTCCCTCAGCGCGAAAAAATACCTTCCCTGTATCATAATTGAAGAGAGCCTTTGCGATCTCTAAGAAAGGCCTCCCAAGAATGATTAGGGTAAGGTGCAACTATGCAGGCCAATCCATGTCCAGGATAGTAAAGTCCGCTGGGAACTGCAGGCCTTGTACGGTTACGATAACGTTCCTCAATATGCCCCTACGTCTCTTTATAGATCTATCAGCAAACTGAAGGATCACGCGGGATTTGTAAAGAAGACCTAACTTGAGCTTGTCGAGTAAAGAAAATGGTATCAAATTGATCGAGGAACCGTTATCTAATAGAGTGCGATCGAATGCGGCATTGGCAATATCGCATTTGACATAATGTGCTCCTAAATCCTTCTTCTTAGGTAACTTGTTCTGTATGGCGCAGGATGTAGCCTGGGTCAAAACATGCTTTTCTGTACGTGATCTCTTTATCCTACATGTGGTACATCGATTCTTTAGTAGATTCTTGAGCATACGAAAATGATCCAAGGCGTCGTAAAGTGGGGTCTTCAAAAAGATGTGATCTTTTAATAATCATTCAGTGTCTGGAGTCACAACATTCTTTTTGATATTTTTCTTTACTTTTCCAAACAAGGCATCGGGAAAAGGAACAATATCAGGAATGAGAAAATCAAGCTTTTTATTCAACTCAGAATCAGCTTGTACATCGAGAGTTTCGGAATTATGTAAAAAACTCTCTAAAACAGGGGAAGAAAAATTTTTGTCGGGACTATCTGCCTGGTCTGGCTTGATATCATCGTCTGACTCATCGGTATCCATGTCAATTGTTTCGGAATCGCTCCCTTCTCTCTTCTCATCATGATGGTCCTCATTAGTGTGTCGGTTCTCCTCCTCAGCGTCAGAATGTGACTACTCATGGATTAGCTCTCGCTCCTCGTCAAGTGCCATCTCCTCTACTCTATCATGTGCTCGTGGTGATCTTATGCTCCAGAGATGAATGAACTTAGATAAAAATTTAGGAAAAGAGATCGTACCTGTAGTGGTATCTACCTGATCTGGATGCCTCCTCTTGTTATTCGGATTCATCTAAGGATGAGCTGGGAGAGTGATCTTTGGTGCGGTTAACTCATCTAGACGATGGTTAACCTTCTCCATCTCTGTTCTGTGTGCAATTTGGAGCGTGCTCAACATATCCATGATTTGATTCAGTGCCTGGGCCTATGACAACATCTCAGATTCGGTGTGGTGACCCAGACTTTCTACTTTCTCCTGCCTTGGCGTGTACTACTATGAGGTGTAAGGCTGGGAAGATCTGTGCAGTGTAAAGGAAGACTACTGTTGCTGTTGATAATAATATGTCTATGAATGGTTGGTAGGATATTGATAAGAATGTGGTCTCTGATATGCATGCTGATGAGACTGCTGCTGCGTGCATGGCTGTCGGCGTTGGAAGTGTGGACATTCATGCTGCAGGTGACTATACTATTGCTGTTGATGATGAGGTACTCTCGGTTGCTGAATAGGATTATACCAAATCCCGTCCACAACACTAGTGATCTGATTGGGATTGGCATGAGACTGATCCTCGTGCCAATCAATCTGTGGTGTCTCGGGCTCGCTATAGACGAGAAGTATCTGTCAGGTGGTTGGAGTGGGTAAAGACCTCCATGCAGGTTGTGAAGTCAAAGAGGATTGGTCCTACTGATACCGATGTTGTTGCTTTGTTACCTTCTTCATGAGATCACTCAGATGCTGAGGCAGAGATGAGAGTTTCTCCAACTCTCGCAGCGGTTGTACACCCTGAACATGCTTCTGAATCACATCTACCAACGTTAACTTCTCGCTAATAAAGCCCATGTTGGTGTTGGATTCAGACTCTGAAATATTCGCCACCTTATTATGCTCTCAGTGATGTGGTGGTTGAGGGGCCTTCTGGAATGCCCGAGTAGAGTAAACGACTCTCGAGTTCTCCGCCATCCCTTCGAAGACGGACCAGACTGACTCGACATCCTTATTCAGATAACTGCTGCCACATACGGCACTCACCAGCCCCTAAATGTCCAGCTGGAGTCCTCCAAAATAGTTTTGCACAAGCACTTTCATTGGTATCTCATGATGCGGGCATCTCTCCGTAAGATCCTTGAATTGATCTCATGCCTCATGGAATGATTCATTTGGTAATTGAGTAAAGTTGGAGATCTGACTCCTCAACATGTTCATCCTTCCCAGAGGAAAATACTTACGCAGGAATGTGGACTTTAAATAATCCCATGTAGAAATTTTCCTTCCTAAATGACTCAACCAGTAAAGTGCCTTATCTATTAAGGCGAAGGGAAAGGCTTTGAGGTGAACAGCCTCCTGTGTAACTCCTGGATAGCTTGTCATACCATAAATCTTCTCGAACTACTGCAGAAAGGTAAACGACTCCTCTGTAGCATTCCTGTAGAACTTGGGAATCAAAGAGATGAAGGACGGTCTCAGGTCTTATGGCCCTTGATTCGGCGGAAGTCGAATCAAGGGATGTAGCGTTCTCATGCCCAGGTCATACTCATCTCGTAAAGTGGCGGGAACCACTGCAAGTGGTAAAGGGTTCCCGACTCCTGCTCTTAGCGTGGCTATCTCAGCTCGCAACTCGTTCTGAGTTCTAAATTGTTCTTGAATCTGTATGTTCATCTGTTGTAATGTATCAAGAATTCCTGTCATGATATCTGCGGTTGGATCTGATCTTCCCTCAGCTTGGTGCTCCTTAGCTGTTGGCGTCTCCTTTGCTAGTCCCTTTCCACGAGCCATGTGCTTTAGAACTTTTGTGAAAGAGAACTTCTCATAAGAACTCAGCGGAAAATCAGCTGGAGAAATTGATGATATATTGAGGCAAGGGTTTGCCTCAAAAGACTGGCTGGGAGGTGAGGGAGTCTGGGTCTGACTCTCCTCGAGATTAGATGGGACCAACTCGGGAAGAGGGTAATCCCGAGTTTGTGAAGATGTACGACGGATGGTGAATAATTGAGGGCTCACGGAGTCTGAGAAGAATAGCCGTCGAGTCATCATCTTCGATGTCAAGAGAATAATCAAGAGAGTATGGTTAACAATTCAAGAGAGATGGAAAATATGTAAAAGCCACGGTAACTCACGCCCCGTAAGCAAATACAAAGCGAACTCCGTTTTCGTCAACATAACCTGATGATGACCATAAGAGTTCGATCGTTTATCTTGTCGGTTTTAGGATTGTATTAGCATACAAGTATAATCCCCGATTAACGTGAGCTGATAGGTGCTCGAAGTTCCCCGCAATACTGTCCTGAGTCTTTACATAGAACCACTTGCTCTCAACCAGTATGGGGGTATGTAGGGACTGTTTCCGGCTACCGGTGTTACTTGAGGACGGAGCCTTACGCAGTGTCCTCTAAACCCCCCACTCTGCTAAGTAAACTCGGAATGTTTTCGGCTACCCGAGCGTATCCACTGAAAAGCGGTGATTAGGTGTATAGAGTAAGTAGTATTTTGAAAGAAATACGGGTTTTGGATTCTATCCTTAAGGGTCGTCTCTCACTTCGTGAATTCTGAGAAGTACCTGTGCGGGGATTACTCTCCCATATCACTTGATCCTTACGTTTATTTTAGATCATATACTTAAGCAGTCCCAATTTTATTTTTGGTTATATATTTTTTTAGGGTTTTTTCAGACAAGCGTCTAACGATTGTCTTTTTTTTTTGGAAATACTAAAATCATGCACCTAGGTTGTGAGTCCTAGGACTAACTACGAGAGCGAAATTAGATAGGAAAAAAATGAAAACTCCTAAGCAAGTACCTAGCCTCGTGAAAAGCTGCGGAAAACCGACGATGCGAGAAAAACCGCAGTGGGTGTCCTGATCCCTGAATGCACGGCACTCAATAAATCAAACCCCAAGAAAAAGGGGAGGGGAGGTACAAGTCGGGATGTCCTTATGGGGCCCATTTCTAAAAAAACAAAAACACAGGCAAGTGCCCTTTCTTCTTTTTTTTTCTTTTTTTACAAGAATAAAAGAAAAATACAACACAAACCCTAACTAACCCTACCCTCGGCAACCGAGAATCTCGGTCTCTGCACTTTCAACTGCTTTGGCTTCCGAGGAAGCCGGCTCAACCTGTAGGCCCTGCAAAGATTAGTTAAGAAAGAATAAAAAATACTTCAAAATTGTAAACAAAAATTTCAAGGAAACACGAAAAATTCGTAAAAACCAAAGAAAAATATGTAAATTAAAAACCGAAAGAAAATAAAATTTGTAAAATCAAGAATATGAGAGAAACTCGGTTCAAAAACCGTTGTAAAAACAATGCCTCCCCAGCAACGGCACCATTGTGATAACGTGGTCCTGACCTGCGGTTAAAAGATTGTCAGTGTAGAAAGCCGTGGAGAGGGAACCGCGTTGAATCAAACAAGATTATGATATAATAGGAGAAAAATCATATTTTATCGTTCACTACTAATTTTACCAGGTGAGTGTGACTAGGTTGAACTCAAGGAGGCAGAATACTCAAACTACGGTTTTCGAGTAAAGGTAAAAATTTCAAAAAAATCCTCTTTTATTCTTGATTTTACAAAGGAAGAAAATTAAAAGAAACACGGCTGAAAATCAACTCAAGATGTCGAAAATCAAAACAAAAAAATGAAGCGACGAAAATTACGAGAAAAATACTCGAAAAATGCCTTGGGTAGTTATCAAGCTACCCTAGAAAAATTGCAGCAAAATACAAAAAAGCGAGGTCCAAACTACCCGTACAAGCCAGGGGCCTAACTACAATGAAAATATATTGTTTTTGTTAGTGAAAGGTCTCTATAGGGACTGAAATGAAAATAAAATTAAAAGAATTGTATTTAGGTCTCTGCGTGGGGACCTAAATGCAATTTCTGGAAACTTCTTGGAGCGGCTTTGATTATCAGGAACTTGTTGGGTTTAAGGTGCAATTTTTCCATCGATTCACTGCGAACGGTCAAGATTAGAATCTGGCGTGTGATCCGGATCGTCCAAGTACGCCACGTGTTGACAGGCTGTAGCCTCTGGCTGTTCTTGAGCTCAGGTGCACTGCTGACGACGGAGCTTTCATCTCTGAATTTTCTCCGGCGAATGGAAAGATGCTTGGGGCTCCAGCGGGGCCATAGGGGTGACTCCTTCACCCCTCGAGCTCGCCCGCAGTGGTTCTCCTCCTAGGATGGCCGGAAGTGATGCTCTCAATTGATGAAGTTGGCGGTCCCAGCTCTGGTCGTGGAGCTGTTAAGTTGTTGAGCCTTCTTTGATTGGGAGTTGCGTGCAGATTAAGAGCTCCATTTGTCTTGAATTTGCTCCAGATGAAAGGTGATCCTGCAAAGAATGAAATTATTTGCTCGATTTGCGAAGCAATCGGCCAAAGGATTAAGAATTACAAAATGATGATGTTTCCAGGAATATTGAAGAACGACGTGTGAATAGGAAGAAAGAAGATGATATTGGAATTGCTTTGATTGGATTTGAAGGTTGAATTCAATAGGGCGTCTAAGAAGAATGATTAGTGACATTAATCATGCATTTATCTATCTAATCAAAGCACAAAAATCTAGAAATAAAAATGTGAAGGGTGGACGAATTACCTGTGGATAGAAGGTATCAGAACTCCTGATGCTCGCTCGACGGGGTCGCGTTCCCGAAGCTCTACGCGGCGCTGGGCAGCGATGCAAGGCTAGCTTTCACCTTGGAGCTTCTTCTCCGACGTCCCTCTTCCACGTGAGGCTACTTGCAGATGCTGTCACCATCAGAGGCGACCGAAATGAGGCAAGGAAGGAGGAATGTCGGTTCTGGAAGTGGTGGCTTTCAGGTAGTTGGAGAAGACTAACTAATGGCGTCAACATGATGAGCTTTTATAGGCGGATTGAAGAGTTTGTTGTAAGGATCGAATGGTTGGCGTGAATAAAGGTTGTTAGGGGAAGAAATTAGATGGCTTAGATCGAGCAAGGAAGTTAGAGAGTGAGCTAGATAATTTGTTGAAGAAGGGCGGTTCGAACAGCCTCTGCACCGGCTTTTTTATTCTTCATTTGTTTATATGTTTTTGATGTATAAAAGTGCATTTTTATTCATGAGTAGGATTTTGATAAAATGTGGAAATTAATGAATATTTACATGTATTTGTTAAGGGTTTTAAGATAAAATACGACAGAAATGTTAATGAATCATGGATTCATCAGTATGCTCCAAGTGCACCTAACATGATGTCCAGCCATTACATGCATACGATCTTGATAACAGGTGATCTCCCTATGGGCTGGAAGGTGGAGATTTATTAATAATTGGTGACCTACTATAGTTCAAACTTATGGCGAAGGTGTAGTAGGTGCAACAAGAGCACTGTATTAGGTGCAGCATAGTAGCAGCAAGCACAATAGGTGTGTCGCACCAGGTGTCGTAATGCTACAACCGGTTGAGTAGGTGCATCATAATAGGTGGTGATGTGGGAGATGATATAGTAGCAGAAACCGTACTTGGTGCATCTCAAGAGATGTAATAGGTGACCTGATACGACATTCACATCATAGCATATGCATCACAAGTTACTGCAGCAAGTGACATGTTATGGCGCTCATGCCATAGAAGGTGCTTCACAGGAGATGCAATATGTGACATGCTATGGCATTCGTGCCATAGCAGGTGGCAGATTATAAGTGTGGAAATTGGCTTCCAACACTTATGAAGGGAGCTTCTAACTTGTCCTTATCCACACAACAAGTGGAAGGGCATCACACGTCTCTTGGGGCTTACTATACTTATTTCGTTCTCTCCAAAGAGTAGAACACCTCACGCAACTGTGGATATACATGAGAAAAGTATAGAGTAACAACCTTGTGTGCCATAGCTAACTATACTTTGATCGTCCATGTTATGCTATGATAAAGATCTTCAGTGGTGTCCTTCAAATCCTGTGGTGTGTGGCTCATGCGAGAGCGTAAAAGAGGCAACTAAGAGGGCAGTTAATTTGGTTCCAACATTGGGTGATCTTATTTCATCTCCTCTTGTTATCCTTGATTAGTGGTATTCCTTGGTTAATACACAAAGAAGAGGGTTTGGTTTTTTTGAGTGCCATTGTGAGGAGAATGAACTTATCACCAACTATATTGAAGAATTTTTGGTATATAAGGCCCATCATTTTCCACCTTACATTTTGTGGGGTTTCCACGTTAAAATATATGTGTTTTGTGGCTGCTTATTATTTGTACTTTGTTTTATTTGATTATTTACTTGTGATAGCTATTCGGGGTTGTTGCTCATCATGGTTAGAGATCTAAGTTTCTGTCCCACACACGCTTCAACAATTAGTCATTGCTTGAGTTTAACTACAACATGTGGAGTAAGAGCCGCCCTTTTTCCCAACACATCTAATGACGACTTTTCTATTAACTATTAATTATATAGTAATTTTTGCTAAATGTAACAATGATTAGAAGAAAACATTAATGAATAATCATAGTTATATGACTTGTTGTGAGGAAGATAACAATGAATATAATATTTGTTGCCAAAATAATGAACAATATTTGTTACTACAATTTTAATTTTAGAAGATATAGAAATGGATAGTAAATTATGTGTTAGCTTACGTCAACTTTATTGTAGTGTTGGAGAATTTGTTCGAATCTTATTTATTTTGTGATTAGAGGATCCAAACATAATCGGGTACTATATAAACCCTCATAGGGTTAGAATTTTGAGCCATCTTCTGTACTATAGTTGTTCCACCATACAGAGACCAATACATCCCCGCCACCATATGTGAAGTCCATTTACGGGAAATAATATAAATCTCATTTCATAGTTGTTTCAAACATTCTTGTTAATGTGCTTGATTTTCATTTAACTCCCACTATGCTCAACAATCTAGTATCACAATTGTTAGATCCATCTATCTAAAATAAAGTGGGATGAAGTTACACAATATGAAGATCGATAAGTTCATATGTAGGAACTTCTTTGGTCTCTTATAAGTCAATATGCATGTCCTTATCAATCAGAGAGGCACATTGCATTGTTACAATGCATGGTAAAAGCACTCGAGCCCTCAACGTTTTTAGCGCACAATGAAAAGGTGTGCAAGATGTAATGCTATGGTTGACTAACAAGATATTTTATGCACATCATTAATAAGTTGTCAGAAATCTGAGGTTGAGACTAGACAATTTGCACTTTGTGAAGTCTCTAAGTTTATATGTGTCATGACCCGTCCCGCTAACCAGAACGTGCCACGATAGAGATATTTCTTTTCCTTTAATTTTTTTCCCTCAAGTACACATGTGGCAATCTCATAAAACATAACATCTTTCTATTTCAAGTTCACAACACCAAGAAGTATATTACACGAGTTCTATCTATTACAACTTCTTACAAAAATAACACGGACAGTACAAAAACAAACAAAAAAAGCAAACGACACCTCCTCCTAATTTGTAAGCGGTCCTTTTCCCTGCTAGCCATGATTCTGCTGATCTGTACATAATTATAATATAAAGGGATGAGTCTAAATCCATTTATGAGCTTAGACCCAGTGAAAGGATCTCAAGCTTTTTACATATAGCTAAAATCTGAAATATGAGCATCATGACAAAAATTTATGCTGAATACTGTGAAATAGCTTGAAAGAGACCTTATGACAGAAATTACATATAACAACGTGCTAGTTTTAAGAATGAACGCTGAATCACTTCAAAAGCAAATAAACTGAAACATAATCATCACTATCAAGCTGTTTGTACTAATCATCACTGTGGCTAATTTATTGACTCATGAACGCTGAAACAAAGCTAAGTCATACGCGCAGACGGTCCCAAAGAACAAAAATACCCTGCATACAGCCCAAAGCCTATATGTATATAGAATGCGGACCCAAAGTCCTCTTGATACCATATCTAATAATTTGCCATATCTAATGGCGGTTTCAGGGTCATATCTAATGACATCACCATATCTAATGGCTAGTTCATGATTTGCATAAAAGAGCTACTGTGGTGCTTATCTTCTGATTCTGATTCTTTGTTGCCACTAATAAACCGTAAACTTGCTAATTCAAGCTCATAACAGCTAAATCATGAACATAAAACAATTTTGACATAACATACATATTCTGATAACTAGAACTTATTAAGAACTAGCAAACCGATCCATAATGCATAGTAACCTTGCAAAACATAATTCTTCACGTAAAAACTCATATCTAAGTAGTGAAACTGATGCTTCTTGTTCCACAACGAACGAAATGCTTAAAAACATGCTATCATGATAAAAACACATGAAACAACATCTGAAATACGTTCTAAAGCCCTGATTTCATATTAACTGTATGGTACTTGTAATTCATGCGTAAAAACTTTAGAAAACATGATTTCATACTAACTACTCAAACCACGCATAAAAGCTAAAGACTAGTGCTTTAAAATAGCGCTTGAGAATCCCTCACCTGATTGTTGTCTAACTTGAGTCCGAAACACCTTCTTTAGTGAAATCTCCCCTATAGCCGTCTTAGATTGAATACTACGGCTTGATGCGGACAGAACTTCGTTACGACTTCAAAAACGCTCTCGATCACCGCCAAGGCTTCGTCGTGGCTCCTCTCGTGCTCCTCTCGCAACCTCGGCGGCCTTGCGGCTCTAAGGTGGAGAGATGGGCGTGGGATGAAGTGAGGAGGAGTATGGGGGTCATGGGTATTTATAGGCCTCCACCCCCTTTACATGTGTGACATGTGTCAACATGTAAGGGAGCCTCTAAGCCACAAGTTTCCTCTCTTCCATGTATGACGACACATGGCATGCCACATGTCTTATTCATGAGAAAACTTGGTGCCCAAGTAATAGGATTGGTTTATCCATGAGATAACTTGTTGCCCAAGTAATAGGTTTGGCTTATCCACGAGATAACTTGTTGCCCAAGCAAGAGACTACACCATGACATGTGTTAGTCTTAGGATGATGAAACATGGCACTATTGAGTTTTTGACACTTGTCCTAACTATATAACGACACGTGTCCCATGATTTCCTCTCCATGTGTCCTACTTTTGTTAATGACGCTTAATATTATCATAAATGACGGGTAATTAGCATTAATCATGCTTAATTAGTTTTAATGATGTGATTATGGCTAATGAGTGTAAATCTATACTAATGACGCTTAATTATCACTAATAACGGGTAACTAGCATTAATCATGCTTAATTAGTCTTAATGATGTGATTATGGCTAACGAGTATAAATCTATAACATTATGGGCACTATGCAAGTAGTGGCTTCTACTACTTATAAGGTACTACCAAAATTCCAGATTAGTAGATGTGGTACTATGTTTTGAGGTGCTACACAATTCAGAGAACCTTTTGAAATCCATTTTTATACAAGATGGTCTCTGATATAAACACAACAAGTTTCAATGAAATCATTGCATCAAGGAGAATCTATTGACTATGGTATCTGTAAAGTGTGAACACTATCAATCCAATATTTCCTTTAAACAACACTTGATAACATTCAAAGGCATAGTGTACAAAACGCGTATTACAATTCTCCACTACTTGCAATAAATTTTGTCCTCGAAATTTAAGTACCTTTGCTAGCTTGAAAATAAGTGGGGATATTGAGATCTCATTTCTTCCTCTCGTTCCCATGTGGCTTCTTCTATTGCGTGACTCCTCCATAAAACTTTAACTAAAGGAATCTTCTTTGTACAAAGCTCTTGTACTTTATAATCTAGAATTTCCACTGGAACCTCCTCGTATGAAAGATCTTCCTTCAATTGAATATCTTGATGTTGTATCATATGGGTTGGATCTGAAATATACTTCTGAAGTGTGGAGACCTGAAAGACATTATGTATCCTTGCTAGTTCAGATGGAAGTTGAAGACGATATGCCACACTACCGATTCTCTCCGTGATCTCATAAGGCCAATGTATCTAGGGCTTAGTTTCCCTTTCTTTCCAAATCTGATTAGGCCTTTCCATGGAGATACTTTTAGAAACACATGGTCTCCCACTTGAAATTCTAAGTCTCTCCTTCGCTTATCTGCATAACTTTTCTGTCTGCTTTGCGCTGCCTTTAAGCATCTCTTGATTTCCTCAACTTTTTCTATTGTGCTTTGTATTAGTTCAGGTTGAACCAATTTTCGTTCTCCAACCTCACTCCAACAGATAGGTGTTCTACATGGTCTTCCATACAATGGTTCATAAGGTGCCATCCCAATACTAGTATGATAGTTGTTATTGTATGCAAACTCTAAAAGTGAGAGATGTTCATCCCAGCTTTCTTTAAAGCTCAGTGCACAAGCTTTAAGCATGTCTTCTAGAGTCTGGATAGTTCGTTCTGATTGGCCATCTGTTTGAGGATGAAAGGTTGTACTAAATGCTAACTTTGTTCCCATAGCTTTATGTAAGCTTGGCCATATCTTAGAAGTAAATCGTGGATCTCTATCAGAAACAATTGACACAGGAGCCCCATGACGGCTAACTATCTCATTAACAAAGATCTTTCCCAAAGGGTCTAGACTGTATGTCATGTTAATGGCTAAGAAATGTTCATACTTAGTTAATCTCTCCACTATGACCCATATTGCATCATGACCTTGACGGGTCCTTGGAAACCTGTAACAAAATCCATAATGATGTGTTCCCATTTCCATTCTGGTATTGGAAGTGGTTGTAATGTCCCCGCAGGTCTCAAACGCTCTGGTTTTGTTTGTTGGCATATAGGACATCTAGAAACATACTCTGCAATCTCTCTCTTCATTCCAGACCACCAATAGTAGCTCTTAAGTGTTCTATACATCTTATTACTTCCTGGGTGCATAGTATATATAGAGTTATGTGCCTCCTCCAGAATCTCAGTCTTTATATCAGATTTCTTTGGAACACACAATCTTCCTTTAAATAATAAGACCCCTTGATCATCTATTGTATGCCCGGCTTCATCTCCTCCCTTAATCTTTTCAATCATTCTAATGATTTCAGAATCATGGACTTGTACCTCCTTAATTTTATCATATAATATGGGTCTCACTTGTAAGGATGCTAATATGGCTCCAGAGCTATTTATGGTTAACTCTGTACGTAACTCTTTCAACTGATAATATTCTCCTTTTAAGTGAGATAGCTGACCCTTAGACCTTCTACTGAGAGCATCAGCTACGACATTGTCTTTCCCCGGATGATATTCTATGGAACAATCATAATCTTTGATTAGCTCTAACCATCTTCTTTGCCTTAAATTCAACTCTTTCTAAGAGAAAATATATTTCAAACTCTTGTGATCCGTAAAGATTCAACAAGTTTCTCCATATAGGTAGTGTCTCCAGATCTTTAAGGCAAATACTATAGCAGCTAACTCAAGATCATGAGTTGGGTAATTTAACTCATGTTGTTTTAGCTTTCTAGAAGCATAAGCAATCACCTTATCATTCTGCATTAAGACGCATCCCAGCCCTTGTCTTGAGGCATCTCTATAGATTACATAATTACCTTTCCCTGAAGGAAAGCTAAGTATAGGTGCTGAGGTGATACGACTCTTGAGTTCCTTAAAACTCTTCTTGCATTCTTCGTCCCAACTATACTTCACATTCTTTAGAGTTAATCTTGTCAATGGTGCGGCAATTCTAGAAAAGTTTTCAACAAATCTTCGATAATACCCAGCTAATCCAAGGAAACTTCGGATTTCTGATCCATTTATCGGTCGTTCACATCTAAGAACCGCTTCTATCTTTGTTGGATCTACTGTTATTCCTTCTCCAGATATGACATGGCCTAGAAATGCAACATTCCTTAACCAAAACTCACATTTATCAAACTTTGCATATAATCGGTGTTCCTTCAGAGTTTGAAGTATAATTCTCAAGTGTTCTCTATGTTCTTCCTCTGTTTTAGAATATACTAGAATATCATCAATAAATACGATCACGAACTTGTCCAGATATGGACGGAAAACCCTATTCATCAAGTCCATAAAGGCAGCTGGGGCATTTGTCAATCCAAAAGGCATTACTAGGAATTCATAATGCCCATATCGGGTTCGGAATGCAGTTTTAGGGACATCTACTCCTTTAATCTTTAACTGATGATAGCCAGATATCAATTCAATCTTGGAAAATACAGAGGCCCCTTGCAATTGGTCAAATAAGTCATCTATTCTCGGCAGAGGATAGTTATTGCGGACAGTCACTCTGTTTAGTCTCCTGTAGTCTATACAAAGTCTCATGGAGCCATCTTTCTTCTTGACAAATAGAACAGGAGCACCCCATGGTGACATACTGGACTGTATAAATCCCTTATCTGTCAACTCCTGCATTTGAGTTTTGAGTTCTTTAAGTTTAGCTGGGGCCATTATGTAAGGAGCTAAGGCAATTAGATTGGTACCCGTAATGAGGTCAATAGTGAATTCAATTTCCCTATCAGGAGGAATTCCTGGTAGTTCATTTGGAAACACTTCTGGAAACTCCTTCACCACAGAGATGTTTTCTAAACTGACTGCTTCTGCCTTAGTATTAAACACGTAAGCAATATAAGAGGAATATCCCTTCCTTATCAACTTCTGGGCTAAGAGACAGGAGATGGCATGGGTAGGATATATCCTTCTTTCTCCATAGAAAGTTAATTTAACATCACCTGGTTTTCTCAAAGTAACATGCTTCAGATGACAGTCTATAAGAGCATGATATGTACTTAAGCAATCCATTCCTATGATAGCATCAAATTCCCTTATCTCCATAGGAATCAGGTCTACTTCAATATAATTCTCTCCTATCTTTACCAAACAATTTCGGAGAACATTCCTAATAATTTCTGGTTCTCGCTTAGGCAAAGAAATTGCTAAAGCATGCTTGAGAGTACTTGTTACTTTATCAGCATATAGGGAGAATCTTTGTGAAATAAAAGAATGACTTGCACCAGAATCAATAAGAGTATGTGCACTTTTACCAAAATTAATAGTGTTACCTGATACAACATCGTCTACAGATATGGTCTCCTCTAAGGTCATGGCAAAAGCTTTTCCCTCTCTCTGGTTTGATCTCTTCTGTGTATTGTTTTTATTTTGTTCCCTTATAGGTGGAGGACGACGTATAATAACATCACGATTTTGATTTGTTGTCGGTCTTCCCATAACCCGACGGCGTTGGACAAGTGCGGGACAATTCTGACGTGTGTGGCCTATCTCGCCACATTGATAACACCCAGTGGTCCCCTTGGGCAAGTTCCCGGATGAAACTTTCCACAGTTTGTACATTGTGGAAAAGAAAGAGTTCTATTTTCAGAAGTCTCAACTGTATATCTATTTGTTTGATTCCCTTGTACTCTAGGAACTGACCTATTATCTTGCCTTGAATTCCCAGCTATTATTGGTTCTTTGTTCATGCTTCCTCTCCATAGGGGTCTATCTGCAAACCTTTTCTTTCTGCGATCATTGCACTTTATTCTTTCTATCACCACTCGTTCAGCCCTACGAGCAACTTCCACCAATTTTGCATAATCTGTATATCTCGTGGCCGAAACCATTTCTTTTAAGTCAATATGCATACCATCTTCTAGACGTCTACACCTTTATTCTTCTGTTGCAACCAGAGAAGCAGTAAACTTTGAATGTTCGGTGAATTTCTTCTCATATTCATCAAACATATTGCTCCACTGAGTAAGGAATAGAAATTCCCTACGTTTCTCTTCCTGATAAACCCTTGGGTAGTATTTTTCATTGAACTCTTTCTCAAAGATCTCCCATGTAATATGAGATGGGTTTGGATATTTCATTTTCACCGATGTCCACCAATCATCAGCACTATCTTTCAGAAGAAATATGGTATACTTCAACTTTTGTTTGTTTATACAGTCCATTAGAGCAAATATTTTCTCCATATTCTTGAACCATTCCCTGGCCTTCTTTGGATCAGTGTATCCTACAAATGGTTCTCCTCCCAGCTTCTTTACGTGTTCAAATGGTAACTGGTGCTCAAATTCATGTCTTTTAACTGAGTGGGCAGCCATGCCTCCTAGTGTTTGTGCTATCAAGGTCAACGTGTCGTACACGTTATTATTGTTATCATTCTCATGACTAGGGCCTTGTGTGGTCACAGGTGGCTGCTCTGCTGCCATGGTTTCCTAGAAAATACAATTTCAGTTAGATCATCATCAACAAAATCCTCCAATAATGATTCTAGACATCCTCAAGACTATAATATCAATAACAAAATTATCTTCTAATACTTATAGGTCGACTCCTAATATTATTCTTGCTCAAGGTCCTAAAACCATTGCTCTGATACCACAAGTTGTCACGACCCGTCCCGCTAACCAGAACGTGCCGCGACAGAGATCTTTCTTTTCCTTTAATTTTTTTCCCTCAAGTACATATGTGGCAATCTCATAAAACATAACATCTTTCTATTTCAAGTTCACAACACCAATAAGTGTATTACACGAGTTCTATCTATTACAACTTCTTACAAAAATAACACGGACAGTACAAAAACAAACAAAAAAAACAAACGACACCTCCTCCTAATTTGTAAGCGGTCCTTTCCCCTGCTAGTCGTGATTCTACTGATCTGTACATAATTATAATATAAAGGGATGAGTCTAAACCCATTTATGAGCTTAGACCCAGTGAAAGGATCTCAAGCTTTTTACATATAGCTAAAATCTGAAATATGAGCATCATGACAAAAATTTATGCTGAATATTGTGAAATAGCTTGAAAGAGACCTTATGACAGAAATTACATATAACAACATGCTAGTTTTAAGAATGAACGCTGAAATCACTTCAAAAGCAGATAAACTGAAACATAATCATCACTATCAAGCTGTTTGTACTAATCACCACTGTGGCTAATTTATCGATTCATGAACGCTGAAACAAAGCTAAGTCATACACGCAGACTGTCCCAAAGACCAAAAACACCATGCATACAGCCCAAAGCCTATATATATATATAGAATGCGGAACCAAAGTCCTCTTGATACCATATCTAATGGTTTGCCATATCTAATGGCGGTTTCAGGGTCATATCTAATGACATCACCATATCTAATGGCTAGTTCATGATTTGTATAAAAGAGCTACTGTGGTGCTTATCTTCTGATTCGGATTCTTTTCTTGCCACTAATAAACCGTAAACTTGCTAATTCAAGCTCATAACAACTAAATCATGAACATAAAACAATCTTGACATAACATACATATTCTGATAACTAGAACTTATTAAGAACTAGCAAACCGATCCATAATGCATAGTAACCTTGAAAAACATAATTCTTCACGTAAAAACTCATATCTAAATAGTGAAACTTATGCTTCTTGTTCCACAACGAACGAAATGCTTAAAAACATGCTATCATGATAAAAACACATGAAACGACATCTGAAATACGTTTTAAAGCCCTGATTTCATATTAACTGTATGGTACTTGTAATTCATGCATAAAAACTTTAGAAAGCACGATTTCATACTAACTACTCAAACCATGCATAAAATCTAAAGACTAGTGCTTTAAAATAGCGCTTGAGAATCCTTCACCTGATTGTTGTCTAACTTGAGTCCGAAACACCTTCTTTAGTGAAATCCCCTATTGCCGTTTTAGATTGAATACTACAGCTTGGTGCGGATAGAACTTCGTTACGGCTTCAAAAACGCTCTCGATCACCGACAAGGCTTCGCTGTGGCTCCTCTCGTGCTCCTCCCGCAACCTCGGCGGCCTTGCGGCTCTAAGGTGGAGAGATGGGCGTGGGATGAAGTGAGGAGGAGTATGGGGGGTCATGGGTATTTATAGGCCTCCACCCCCTTTACATGTGTGACATGTGTCAACATGTAAGGGAGCCTCTAAGCCACTTGTTGCCTCTCTTCCATGTATGACGACACATGGCATGCCACATGTCTTATTCATGAGAAAACTTGTTGCCCAAGTAATAGGTTTGGTTTATCCATGAGATAACTTGTTGTCCAAGTAATAGGTTTGGTTTATCCACGAGATAACTTGTTGCCCAAGCAAGATACTACACCATGACATGTGTTAGTCTTAGGACGATGACACATGGCACTATTGAGTTTTTGACACTTGTCCTAACTATATAACGACACGTGTCCCATGATTTCCTCTCCATGTGTCCTACTTTTGCTAATGACGCTTAATTATCATTAATGATGTGTAATTAGCACTAATCATGCTTAATTAGTCTTAATGATGTGATTATGGCTAATGAATGTAAATCTATACTAATGACGCTTAATTATCAGTAATGACGGGTAATTAGCATTAATCATGCTTAATTAGTCTTAATGATGTGATTATGGCTAATGAGTATAAATCTATAACATTATGGGCACTATGCAAGTAGTAGCTTCTACTACTTATAAGGTACTACCAAAATTCCATATTAGTAGATGTGGTACTATGTTTTGAGGTGCTACACAATTCAGAGAACCTTTTGAAGTCTATTTTTATACAAGATGGTCTCTGATATAAACACAACAAGTTTCAATGAAATCATTGCATCAAGGCGAATCTATTGACTATGGTATCTGTAAAGTGTGAACACTATCAATCCAATATTTCCTTTAAACAACACTTGATAACATTCAAAGGCATAGTGTACAAAACGCGTATTACAATATGTATAGAAGCAGTACATTTTCTCGCTCCATATGCAAGAATGTAGAACTCTTAAAGAGCATGTAAATCGATTAAATACAATATTTCTTAATTGTAAAATATTTAATTCGCTACATTGGTTAGTTTAGAATCGTTAGTTTTTACAATTCATTTATTTTGTAGAAATACATAGTCAGTATTCGATCGATCAGGTCACTAATTAATGATTAGTCAACAAATGATTGACTAATCTGATTTACTTGGGCTTCAACTAGCTTTAAATTTTCCTAAATATTTTAAATATATAGATCATATTTTATACATATATTCTTATATAGTTACATAAATATATTTCAACACTATAATAAACTAATAATGAAACATAATTAATAAAAGAATGAGTCAAATATATCAAAGAGATTAAATTTAATCTAATATTATTGGAAATCAAGAAAATAGTTACTTCTGAGATAGGACAAACAAAGCAGACCACTCAACATTTGTATCTTTCACTCAATCTATCATAATTTAACCACTAAAAGAAGATTTTATATGCAAAAATCAAATACTTTTATTAGTATGTTGGGTATGAAAGTAACCATCATATAATATATCAAGGAAATATCAAAGAAATGCATGATATCAAAGTTGAAGCTCTTTCAAGAATGTGAATAAAAATCTGATTATTAGTATGAATGGACACATAATATCAAAGAAATAAATATATGATATAAAAATGATGTAAAATAAATAATTGATATAAACAAATAATTAAGAAAAAAAATTAAATTCTTAAAAAGTGAAAACCCTAGTTACCCAAGTTGATCAACTAAGAGGACACAAGAGGACGTGGAGGCGTCACACGAGGAAAGAAGGTGCAAGGGGATGGCAATGTCAAGCAAAGAACTGTAGGTGATGGTGGTAATGCACAAGGAGTTGGAGGTGTCATCATCAAGTTGTATATAATGGTGATTTTCTTTTCATTGAACATAGGGAAATGGGTATTGGGTCAAGGATTTGTAATGATGGGAGGCTTATTGCCTAAGAGTAAGTCCCCGAAAACCCAAATATGGAGATATAATATGTTGTCTTTTTTAAAAAATGAAAACCCTAGTTACCCTAGTCTATCAACTAAGAGGACACATGAGGAACTGGAGCTGTCACATGAGGTAAGAAGGTGCAAGGGGATGGCAATGCCAAGCAAGGAACTATAGGTGATGGTGGTAGAGCACAAGGAGATGGAGGTGTCGTTGTCGAGTTGTAGATAATGGTGGTTTTCTTTTCATTGAACATAGGGAAAGGGGTATTTGGGTCGGGGAATAGTAATGATGTGAGGTTTGCTATCTAGTAGAAAGTCCCCAAAAACCCAAATATAAAGACACAATATGGGGTATTTTTGAAAAAATGACGGATACTTACACGACTCTAACTCAGACTCAGGTATACACAAACCAAAAAAATGCATGAACACCAATAATGAGTGGCACAAGTCAGTGTCAACAACATCTCATTCAAATTCTACTAACATCAGGGTTATTTTGCTATGAATTGACCAAGATGGATTTGATTGCAAAATAGTGCTAGAAGATAAATAAGATGAACAAGATAGATGAGTTTAAGGAGATGGATGTCTTAAAGATGTAGATGTTGGGACTTCAAGAAGCAAAGGGTTATATGGCTCTGGAAGAAGCTGTGAGTGGTTTTGCAACGAGAATTTTGCCAATTCCTTATCAATTATTACTATTTAACATGAGTTCTCACGATGAACTATTTCTACAATAAATATTTTTTTAATCTTTTTTATTTAGGGTTTTTATTAGTTGTGCCCCTCTGAGATATTGCAATTTCAATTATACCCCTCTCGTTTGGGAATATCAATAGTGCCCTCAACCTATTGTTGTTCTATCACGTGTGCCCCTCTGTAACTTTAATTATCAATGAGTCGAACTTATCCATGTTTTTTTCAAAACATTGTACTATTAGGAAAGGTATAACTGTCCACGCCTCTTCCTCTACTTTCCAATATGATCAAGTAGGCGCTATAGCAACATGTAGGCGATGATATCCCTCACCCTCTTCTCCTTTGCCTAACTCGTCGGATTCTCAAGCACCATCTTGTCATCCACCAACTTGAATCTCAATTCATCATACGTCCCCTCTTTCCTAATTTTGCACACATTCTACATCACATGGCAGGTCCCGAGCACCATGGACAAATTATGTATCGCAACGTGGAGCATCGATAGGGAGGTGCAAAGCAAAGGGGGAGGAGTTGGGCATAGTAGACACTATCGAATTTGCTTGGGTTGTGGAGGAGGAGGACTATGGGACTGGGATGTGGTCGGCAGAGGGGCTGGATGGGGCAGGCTGTGGAGGAGGGGTGGAGGAAGTGGTCGTGCTGGGGATGAGGGGACGGAAGGAGGGGCTTGGAAGGAGGGGCGGAGGAGGATGTGCAGGGGTTAGGCTGGGGAGGAGAAGGCGGATGGAGGGGCTGGTGGGGGTCAGGTTGGGGAGGAGGGTTAGAAGTAAGGGTTGGAGGGGTGGGCTGGGGAGGACGGACGAAGCAGGGAAGTGGGGGCCGAAGGAGCTGCGGGAGGAGGAGGAGGTGAAGGAGGAGGATGAGGCTAGAGGAGGTGGAGGACAGAGAAGCTGTGAGCAGAGGAGGAGGAGGAGAACAGAGAAGGTGGGGGATGGAAGATTAGGGGACAGAGGGGGAGAGACGGAGGAGGTTTGGGCGGTGAAGGAAGGAACTCGAGGAGGAGGGGATTGGTGTCATGACCCCAATTCCGGGCCGTCAGATCCTACCATATCCGGATATGGTTACTCAACAATAATTTATTCAGCAATCACAACTAACATTCAGAAATACACTGCAAATAAAAATACTCATAAGGAAGTATTTCAACACTTTTCCATTCACAAAATACAATACACATGATTCATTGTCCCACTACAACTATTTACATGTACATCAGTTGGAAAGAAACACACAGAAAGATTACTAACTACCTTACAAAGTAAAGCTACTGTGGTTGGTTGGATGTCTACTAATATCCTTGCGATGGCTCACCGACAGCTGTTGGGTTTTCCATAAATCACAGGATAACAATTAGCGAATGCTTAAGTAAGGAAGAAGAGAAAAGCAAACAAATTGTATATTTTTTTTCAAAACTTGGTATCACAAAAAGTTTCATTCCTTCTCATTTATCTTAGTCCTATTCCTTTCTATTCCACGTCATGGATTAGTCCAGGGAATTACCTCCACTATATGGACTCTGAAGCTGTGGACACTTTGGGATTAGAGATTGTGTTGATCTGGTAAGCTTATGCCGTCGCACATCACCTCAACCAATCCTCCAATATTATCCTGACAATTTCCTTTTATTTTATTAATCAGGATCTCAAACCCCCAGCCTGGCTAACAAAGGAGCACACCGTCCTCGAGGACTCGGTTGCTTAAAACCTCAGGCTAACATTTAATCATGTAATCCAGTGGCTTTAAATACATGTTGTCATGACCTCGCCGCTATTGGACCATCCGTACCTCCACAGGGTACGACCACATCTTCCGTCGTTTAACCCAAATATATTGGCTCTCAGTACCATGCGTTTCAAATCATTCATTTCGTGCACACTTATCATAACAGGGCAACCCTGTACCACCTAGGTAGGAAAACGCCAATACGGCTTCCATTCGACAAACCTATAGGTTGCATGCCTGACATGTAGTTCTACTACCAGTCATCCTCAATGTGACACACGACCCTTTTTAGGATCCAACTCAAAACACATCATTTCCCATGATGTAATTGCTCTGTTAAGCCTTAGATTAGTGTAACCATAATTACCGAGTATAGACTTACACTAAATACTCAATTTATGCTCTTTTTAACTTCCAAACCCTAACTTTCCAAGCCACTGCATCCATTCAATTCTTAAACCTTATTTTAGTGGGAATCACAAAGCAACTTTTCATAATCATAAAGCAATTTTTCATACTTTCTTAAAGATGGCCAAATTAGGGTTCTTTATAGCGAAGAACATAAAATCAGAAATTTCAATAATCTCGTATGAAAACCGAACAGCAAAAGGAAGGATTTCGTTACCTAATCGAGCTCTCTCTCACGTATACAGTGCTTTATTGTGTTTCATTTTTAGAAATGATGATTTAAGGCTCCTGAAACAATCGAATTTCATTTTCGTATCAAAAACGCTAAGAACGTGTCGAGAACACGAAGAACGTACGAAGAAAGCGAAGAACACATGAAGAACACAAAGAACGCAAAGAACATATTTTCTCTTGAAATTTCAGCAGAGCTTCCCCTTATACGGGGTGATATTTCTAGGAGTATTTCGACAACATTTTCCCTTATATCGGGACATATTTCTTGGAAAATTTTGGCAGAATTTTCCCTTATATCAGGATATATTTCAAAATAAAAACGAAAAGAGATTCCTGTATAAAATCAATCGAGAGGAAAATAACATCGAAACTGAAAAAATATAATCAAACTGCAAGCGATGGTGAATCGGTAGACACCATGCTTCTTAGGTGAGTGAATGTGTGACGAATCACAGGGTTCACTGACGTGCATAGTCGCTCGCACCTAAGTAGTATCTTACACAGATTTCTTCATCAAAATAACTATAAAAGCGGAAAAGAAAGAACAATAAGCAATGGAGAATCGGTAGACACCACGTGTCTTAGGTGAGTGAAAGTGTTACGAATCACAGGGTTCACTAACGTACATAGTTGCTCGCACCTAAGTAAGGTGTTACACAAATTTATCCTCGAATCACAACAGAAAATGAATCGGAAAAAAATGAATCGAAAACAAAACTGGAAAAGAGCATGAATCGAAATGAAGCCAACTAGAAGAGGATCGTACCTTCCTCCTCCTTGTTCTCCCGACAGCGCTTCGCTAGCGCTCCTTCCCCGCCTCCCACTCCTCCTCTCGACCTCTCAACCCTAGCCCTTGGGGTGGTGGTGATAGTGGAAATCGTAGAGAATGAATGGTTGGGGTATTTATAGGCTCCAGAAAACTGCTAACCATGGTTAGAAAATCATGGTTTAACCATTAACCACGGTTAGCGGCCCATGGTTTTGGCCCATGATTTTGGCTGAAACCTATCTGAAACATAGGGCTTAAGTTAGAACATTCCATAGGATTCTAGATTCGCTAATCACGCTTAATTGATGTTAATCGTGATTTACTTTCACTAATCATGATTTAACTTTCACGGCTTATGTTTATCTTTTTCTAACTATTTACTAGTGTTTGCTAATGGTCATTAGCGGTTTTCAATCCGTCGTTAGTTTCTTTAATCATGCTTAATTAGTCTTAATGACAGTCATTACAGGCTAATGACATTTTAAACCTCCTTACTTCTCTTTC
The DNA here is from genome assembly GCA_037367405.1 of Ottelia alismoides. Classification (NCBI taxonomy): domain Eukaryota; kingdom Viridiplantae; phylum Streptophyta; class Magnoliopsida; order Alismatales; family Hydrocharitaceae; genus Ottelia; species Ottelia alismoides. The sequence goes on along the minus strand of JAZKJV010007240.1, from coordinate 823,250 downwards.
TTCCAAAAATTATAATAAATCGAAACAAAGTCTGTTTCACACCAAACAAATTATGTTGGTTTCCTTTTGACGAATCAGATCTTATCATATAGGATCTGAGAGATGCCAAATTCAATGCTTACAATCGGGCTGGGGAGGAGGGGGTGAACGGAGGGGCGGGCTAGGGAGGAGTTGCAATGGCGGCTGGGGAGGAGGTGGTCGACGGCAGGGGGCATGGGAGATGAGGGGGAGGAGCTCAGAGCAAAGGTGTGGGGTAGGGGAGCAGCTGGGGTGAGGGGAGGAGGTAGTGGAGGACAAATAGGAGGTTGGGGAGGAGGAAGAGAATGAGAGAAAGAGGAAGATGAGGAGGAGGAGGAGGAAGATGGTGGGATGACTTTTCAACCCTTTTTTAAAAATTAAATTCCTCTTGTGTCCCCAAAGTTAACGCATGTTTATGGTGGATATGGACGACCACTAACTCGATGGGCACAAGTGATAGAACGACAAGAAGTTGGAGGCACAACTGATATTCCCAAAAAGGGAGGGGCACAACGGAAATTGCAATATATCGGAAGGGCACAACTAATAAAAACCATTTTACTTATCAATAAAAGTTATTGATTTTTATTCCATGTCTATGATTATCTAACAGATTCACTTATAAGGTCCCTTAGTACAATTAGGGCTATGTACCACCACCATCTTGATGATCATGCAAATGTTTATCCAAAGGTTGGATCTTAGAGGCTTGTGCTGAGATGATATCTAAAGAGTTAGATTTACGACACAACTAGCACCATTAAATGATTATCAAGAAAGGATCTCCTGTTTGAGAGGGAGGTGACAATCCTTACTCCAAAGGTTGATATGTAACCAACTCTTAATGTAGGCCCTCTACATAGGAATAGAGATTCGGAGCTGTCGAATAAGTTAATTCAAAAAGATTACTTAACAAGATTGAGATAACCAAAACTTATGTTGTGAGCTATCACAATTCATGCACACATCCTTTGACCGGAGACAGATGTGATACTATATGTCTGAGTATGCATATTATGCCGACCATTAGGTTGCCGACCTAATCAAGGTCTATAAACGAGCAAGCTGGTGTCCATACAAGGCATATAAGTAATACGATTTCTCAAAGTGCTCATACAAGTTCACTACTGAATCAGAAGACATGATATCACTCACGAGATGTAGGGACCAACCAAATTCCATTGATGGTCGTCTTCATTTGGTAGCATGGCATGATTTGTAGGTATGATATATGCTTTTGGAAATCATATGATCGATACCAACTCCCAATGATCTAATGAGAAATATAATGACAAAATCCTGAAGAATGCAGTTCAAATATGATCAGAACTTTGGGTTTATTCTCGATCATCCAGTATGAAGTATGTACATGTATTAGGAATACTTTCGAGTAATGTGATCTTAATCGATTGAGTAACCATAACACTTCCATTATGAGAGAATGGTGAAACATGTTTGGATTTTTGTGACTCCACACAGTAGAGTAGTTATCCAATCTTAGTTTAAATGTTGGACATTGATCTGAATATGATTTTGATGCAATGAGAAAATTGAATATTTTGCATGACTTGATCAGACATCTCTTAGAGGTGTCATAGATCTTGATATGACACTATATCTCATTATCCAAGTCATTATATGTGGAATATATAGTCATCATGTCCTTATCTCCTAGTATCTCTGAAGAAGGCACACTGTTCTTGAAATTGTTCAAGAATAGTTCCATTATTGACAAAATCCAAGCATTGGAAAAAGGTTGATTAAATTAGATTTAATTATCATTAAAAATGTAGATTTGATTCACATTATTTGCACATGAGTAGACAAGCGTCTAAGATAATTAAATTTTATTTAATTGTCATGGATAAGATTAATATGGACAACACTATCCACGATAATCATGGATATGGTAGATGTGATCCATAATATTATAGAGATAATTAAATGTAAATATGATTTACAATTTAATAATAATATCATTCATATTAACATTGAGCAATTAAATGTAAATGTGATCTACATTTATTTTTGGATGAATGAATATTATTGATAATTATCAATGGTTTATTCGTAATTGTCAAAAAAATTCAAAATATTTGATAATATTTTATTGATAAATAATTTTATAAACAACGATTTAACGCAATAAGATTATATTAAAGGAGATTGGACAGAGAAAATCTCTCTCCAATCACCATGATGGATGTCCACCCTCCTAATGAAGAAGGCTATCTGTTTTCCTCATTTTTGGAAGGTGGCTCTCTTATTTCCTTTTTAGTCAAGAGAATGAGATTTATTTTGATATTAAATTTTGATGTAATTAATGAATAAATGATTTATTAAATGTAAAATTTATTTTACTTGGAGCACAACTAAATCATTTAATATCAACCATTGATACATAATAAGAAGTACATCTCAACTATCCATTTCTCTATAAAAGAAAGCCTAACCATTACTCTTTTTTTACAAAATTAAGTTGAAGTAATTGTTGCAACAACTCTCTCTCTCTACATATCTTCTCTCTTCCTCTCAATCCTTTTGGCCATCCACCAAGTTATTATTGAGAGAGAAATCATAATCATGTTATTGACGTGTTGTCAGATCAATTGCTCGTGATTCTCCATCTTTTTGGGAACCTTGTGCAAGTGAAGAAGACAATGGATATCATTAGATCAATCAAGAGATTCCTATCTTAGATTATCGCTTGGATTGTAGGAAGCAAGCTTTTCGTCCACACGCCGACCAAGTGCTCTCTACATTGGATTGGATTTGAGACAGGATGTCTCTTTTTTTAGAGACTCACGAATTGTGATCACACTCAAGAGGTAATCCTATAATTCATGTGATCTAGAAGAAATGACATGGGATTTATTCGTAGTTGATGTAGTTTAATTGAAAATTTTTTACCCATTGTGATCAATTAGTAGGAATACTCGAACTAGATTGAGCATGATTTGATATTCGCACTTACGTCATGTGTGAGACGTAATCCCTCACCTTTATGTGGCATCCGATCCTTGGTCAAAGCTCTTGGATATGATCTGAATCCTTTGGGAACAACATTTTGGATATCGGATGTGTCAGAACATATTGTTGTTCACATAGATTTGATTTTCGAATCGATTTTTGCTTATATGAAATAGCTACTATTTTACCCTATTATGTATGAATTTTCAGGATAATATATCATGTTTATAATATCTAAACATACCCCCAAAACGTTCGTCAAAGATTGGCAAAAATAGGACATCGTTTCAGATTTAAAATGTTCCTGTAATTTGTTGTTTTTTGCTTGAAACTCAGAACTGTAACGAAATGAATTTTCTCTACATTTTCATATCTTAAAAAAACTTATAAATACATTAATTATGATAAGAATCAAATCATAAAACTTCTCGAATTTTTTTGACACGATTCTAACTATGTTTTCCTTAGATATGTGATATTTAGTGGAGAAGGATCGGAAGAAGATTTGATCATTTTGATGATGCTTCTTTATATTTTTATCATTAACTATAAATCAAGAAAACTGTAAATTTTCCCTGACTAGATGATGATTCATATTTAGATAAATAATTGATAACCATCAATGTTTATTGAATGATTGCTTCATGATAAACCCTAGGTTGAAACTATAATAGTTGTAGTTCAACACTTACATGCAAAAAGAACTTATTTGGTTAATATTGCTAAAAGTTTAGGAAAACTAAAAATATTTTAAAATTTCTAAAATTCTGAGTGATTGTTATATAGTAAAATATACGATTGAAAGTTCAATAAACTCCTTTAGTACAATTTGTACCAATTGTGTTGTCGTATATTGGAACAGTGATGGTGTGTCTAGCCTTGGATATGCAAATGGGTTAAGTAATTGGCATCTGACGTTGCATTTGCAGTGGAAGCACTCCTTATTAGCATAATATGTACGACTTTGTCAGCTCCGATTTAAGGAAGGGTAGCATGAGAGATATGTGTACTTCAACAACTAATTGGAACAATAAAATGTACTAAGTGATCGTATATACTATATAGTTATATAAAGAAAATGAATTGTTTATTGGTTGCATTAGATAGATGATTAGTTTAATATGATTAAATTTATTTTATCAAATTAAAATAAACAATCTATTACTAATAGGACTGAAATTCTATGGGAAGATTTAATCATGATTTACTCATGAGACTTTATTCAAAATGACTAATCAAATGTAAATGGAATAGAGGATCATAAGATGGCATCCTTGGTCTCTCGTCAAGGTGAAGAGTTTTGTCATTATGGATTGTACGGATGAGACACCTATGCGAAGTCATAGCTCCGATGTACAAGCACACACAGATCGAGCCCTTTCCTTCTTAAAAGAGGCACGTTGTATGCCCAGTAACCCCAACATTTTTACTCGTATGATTGAGTTGATATTGAAAAGTACATAGCGAGTGCTATTCTAGTTGACAGTTAGTTCAATTGGCAATGAGTTAACATCACCACAGGAGTGAGTGGCTTGGGTGTCAAAGACCTAACTAGGTAATGCAAGTATGACTGCTAGGTGGAATGAGTTCCCGCTTCCTTTAACTAAGTTGCATTTTCTCACATTATTGGATTGTAACAAAGGTGATAGGGAGATCCTAGATCTTGTTAAAGATATAGTAGAAAATATATATCTTCTTTGAAAGTTTGTAAAGGGAATGAACTTTTTATAGTATTAAACAACAAGACAACTTTAATTTAAAATACCTTAATCAAAGAAATAAATTGAATATATAATTATTTATATATTCTAGTAAATGTATTTCTTAATATGAGATATGAAATCCATTAACCTTCTCAACTAACTTCTGGAGTTCAATCAGTTTTCCGTACCAAACTATTCGGATTGGCTTCAACACTTAGAGCTTAATCTTTCTGCATAGCGCATTGTCTTTATGTTGGCCATGAACAAACATGTGAATCATGTGTTAGTGGAAGAATTGAAAATTAACAAAAAATATAATTAAGATCATTTATTTGCTCGATGTAATGTATTGGGATCTCTGTCCAATGTGCATCATAAGGAACATGTGGATATAGAAGGTGCCCAAGATATAATTCTTAACATGAAAGACATTTGTCGATGATGTGAACCACACACGATGTTACAACCTACTGAAAGAACTAATTAACTACAAGATGCATGAATGGACCCTAGTTTGAGAACATGTAATGAAAATATTTGGTTACCTCTTTGAGTTGGATACCCTTGGGGCACAAATGAATGCATATATATCGTCCGACTTCATTATGTTGTCTGTGCCCAACTCTTTCATTAATTTTGTGGTATCGTATAACATGAATAAATTGAGGTAAACAAATACTATGCTCATATCTTCAATGAAGTTTGTTGAAGATGTCATGAAGAAGGAGAATCCTTTAATTGGTGCAATGGTTGCACATGCTAGGGGAAAGCATGATCAAAAGCAAAAATCTCGGAAGGGTCCTACATAAAAGAAGAAGAAGCATAGTCAAGCTGTTGGCTCATCCTCTCAAGCTTCCACACTCATGACATCCAAGAAAGCTGATGTTTGTCATCATTACAAGAAAATGAGGCACTAGAAGTGTAGCTATCCAGATTACCTGAAGACTTTGAAAACGATATAGCCCCAACTTGTATAAAATATACTTTCATTACTAAAATTCAATTTCTCATAGGATGAGAAGCCAGTTGGATAATAGATTTTGGTGTTTTTATTTATGCAAGAAATTTGTTCATCTATTTTAGGAAATCAAAAAGGTTGATGAAGCAGAGATAGTCATTCAGATGTGATCCGATGAAATTGTTGCAGCAACCGTCACTGGGATGTGTAGACTATCACTATTTAGTGGGAGAGTTTTCTTACTTAGATAATGTCTATATGTTCTGGATGTTGGAAGGAGCTTATTATCCATATCTAAGTTAATTAGAAACGGATATTCATTCACATTCTATGAGAAATTTATCATAAGTCATTATGTTAAAAATATTGCATATGATTTCTAACTCATGTTGGACTATGTGAATTGTGCATTGATGAATCTATCATAAATGTTACTACCACTAATAAAATCCTAAAAGATCTAAAGAGGACAAAAATCATTTGACTATGATTTAGCATCAAAAGTTTGATTATTTTTCTTTTTATAGGATCAATAGATTGGTAAAAGATGGACCATTAGATTTCCTAAATGTTCAAAATTTATCTACTTGTGAACATTCTATTCGGAGTAAAAAGCCCATAACAACCTTCTGAAATAAAGGTACACGATGTGAAGGTATACTTGTAAATAGATATATGTCCATCCCATACTCACCGCGCTTACTATTAAAAAATTTGGAGATATGTCTTGTTTATCATGGGCATGTGGCTGTACTAAAAACTATGTGTGGCTTTCGATATTATTAAGTGGAGACCTTGATCTTTTTTAAAAAAATAAGGAACTGCCTACTGACATCTTGTGGATAAATCGAATATGTGGCCAGGAATCAATTTTCTATTTCTTTCGCTGAGCTGACAATGAGTCAAACTTCCTTATCCTTAGATAATGCATGGGTCTATTTAAATAAATATTTATCTACTTGCACAATGAAAGGCACTAGACGTTCCTAATAAAAACAAAGAATAGCTTTTAAGCATAATGGGTGGCCTCCACCATTCACGTGAACGAAAAAGGCGACCTTTCGTTTTTGGTTTGTTCCAAAGGTTTCTCTTCTCATATAATATGAAAAAAAAAATTAATACAAAGGAACAATACTATTAGTATCTGAGTATAACACAAAGGAACGATAGTATAAGTATTTTTTAACTAAATTAGTTTTTCAGTCTTAAAAATAATAAGTGATCAAGAAAAAGAGTTCACAAACATAATAGATTAATAGATGAGTTGGCTAAATTTTAAAATCAGAGAGCTCATAGAAAAAAACGTAATTTTATAAATCAGGAAATTTTTGGAAAGAAAATTACACTCAATTAAGATTTCTCTACAAAAAATAAAATTATATGTGCATCTTTTACTAAACCCAGTAACAAGTGAATCTCAAGAAAAAAATAACTATTAAGAATACATGAACTAATCAATCAAGGACACTAGAAGGTAAAAGGACAAAGAAATGTTAAAAATTATATTTTATAGTACACTTGCAAGAATCTCAAACGGATCACAAACAGTAGATGTTGAAGATGAATATTTATTTTTGTGTTGGGGGATGAATATTTTTTTTGGTTGAGGAGGGGCTGCGTAATTGGAAATATGATCAATTGAACCCACACAACATAATAATTTCTATTTCTTAATGAATTTTAAGACTAAGATAAACCATCCACTTTAGAATAAATTTGTTCTTCATGGACCTGTAGAAATTAAGGCTTTTGGGAGATTTTAAACATTTGAGTATCCGTGATTAACAATAGTCAAGTTCTTCTATCTCTATAAGGTCCCAAACTCGCTAAAGATTTAGTTCCTCGCGATTGACTTTTTTTCTTATTAATCTTTGACTCAAACCATAACTCATTCCTAGTTATGTTATGAGATAACGAAATGATCATTATAGTTATCCATAATAACTATGAAGAGTTGAGAACTCTTTTTCCATATTTGAGGAAAGAAGTTAGTTGGTGGAAAATTTAGTGTATTTCATTGGATTTTTTTCTTTCTTGTATGCATTGGCCTATTTTAGATGGCTTATTATATAATACCTTAAATATAATCTCACATCTATTACTCACAAAGTAAAAGAAGTGGGTAATAAGAGAGTGATATTACTACTTCATTAATGTGCTTAAGCATTTTGTTGATTGTCAGTGAATCCAATTTGACCAAATCTAAGGGCTCAAGTCTAGGTCTAAAATATTACAAATAGTATTAGAATAGTTCATTCTATGCAAGTTAAGAGGTGGATTCATCCCAACTATAGAGGTAGAAGGAAATGGCTCCCCTGAGCATGAAATCACCACTATTATTGGCATTAAATAACTAGTTACATAGCAACGACCACGATGCGAATATAAGTGGAGGTTGTAACACAACAAACATAATCACACATCTAGAATTAACATAGTTTGGAAGTGGGTAATAATGTAGAAAAGGAGAATATGCTACTTCACAACTTGAGCTTAGGAATTCTGGATAATGGCTAAGGTTTCTAATTCGACTCTAATGCAATAAGTTGTAAAGGCAAGTATCATTCATAGTGACTTGGGCCTAAACTTGAAATGTTATATATGGTATTATATTATATTTCATCTAATATTAGAAATAGCTACCTAAGAGGTTGAATCACCCCTACTATAGATATTGGAGAAAAGGACAACCCAGAAGATACAACCACCACTATTACTTGGAATATGTGATGAGTCATGTCACAATGATGATATTACATATATAAGTGGGAGTGTCGTAACTCCGAGACATAATCCCATATCGAGTGTTGGCATAGTATGGTAGTGTGTTATAAGGGAATATGATTACTACTTCATAACCTTGAATTAAAACATTTTTGTTGATATTAGCAGATACAATTTAGTCCCAAATTAATAAGTTGTTGGGGCCAATTTTCTGTGACAATTAATAAGTTGTTTTGGCCAATTTTCTTTGACAACGGCTTCCGTCGATGTTTGAGACATCACACACTGCCTCTTTTTAACTAAACTAAGGTTAGAAAAGATTGCTTAACGATCCCTAGAAAGATCAAATGTAAGGGGATCAAGAACACTCTTCTTTCTTTTCAAACAAGTAGTTGCTAAGATTTGAATTCGGTCTTCGAAACGGAGCTAAAATCCTTAACTAACAGAGTATTGGTCGTTCTAAATATGCATATATCTTTGTTTCCTCTCCATTGAGTAAAGGAAAACCACCATTTTATGGTGAACTCGCGGCAAGGAATCAATTAGTTCTTTCTTTCTTTGAGCCGACAGTGGATCGAACTTCCTTATCCTTAGACCAAAACTCGAATAAATATGGCCGAAGTTGCGCAATGAAAAAGGCACTAAACTTTCCTAATAGAAACAAAGAGAGGCTTTTGAGAATAATGGGGGGTTCCACCATTCACGTGAACAAGAAAGGGAACCTTTGGCCCTTTAGGTTGTCGTAGAGGTTTCTGTCCATCTCAAATAATGCAACCATAGCCATAGACAGTAGGTTCTATGCATCTAGTAAGCAACAATATCCCTAAACAGGTTCCATGAATCCTGTCCCATCCATTTCTTCGTGGATACCTCCAAAGCATGAAAGTGTTGGCCTTTGGAGAATAGAAAGGGAAATTGGGGATAAGGTGTGGATCATGAAGTTGATGCATGGCAGTGGTGGACCTATACGTGCACACTAACCAAGTGGAATAATGCAGAAACGTACATTGTCACATGTGGACAGTGCTACTGTATGCCACTTGCATGTTCATTTGGCCATAATTTTGTGATTGATATAGTTATCTGTTTACATCTACTTGATAGGAGGACACCTATTTAATATAGTATTATTTAATCAAGTAACAAAAGAATACTTTGTTATAGGGTTTTTATCAGTTGTGCTCCTCTGAGATTTTGCAATTTCAGTTATGCCCCTTCCTTTTTTGGAATATCAGTTATGCCCCTAACTTATTGCAAAATTCACAGTTCTACCCTTCTTTTAAGGTAAAGTAGGGGCATAACTGATATTACAAAATGGCAGAACTGTGAATTTTGCAAGAATGTAGGGGCACAACTGATATTTAAAAAAAAGGAGGGGTATAATTGATATTGTAATATCTCAGAAGGACACAACTGATAAAAAAACATTTATTAGATTATTCTCTTAGTGATAGATACACATTCCTTTACCATTATTCATTTATTTTATCTTTAAATTTTTAGTAAAATACATGTAAATACTGCATAATTACTTCTATTTAAATAAAAAATAAAAGAATAAAAAAAAGAAAAATAAAGAAAGTTTTGTAAATACTGATTGCCTCTAAATCCTTAGATCAGTTCAATATTAAATGGGTCATTAAAGTAAGGAGAGATAAGGATCTGTCACTATATATCAAAAGCCTAATTTTCATTCTTCAAATAGAAATTTTACTATTTTTTATTCTTTATTTTATACACCTCAATAATAAAATGATCTATATGAAATTTATACATGAAAATACATAAAAGTTATAAAAAAATTGCATATAAAATTAATGCACTACGCAACTGGAACACACATATGAAAAATCCGTAAACCAAACTACCTAGATCATTATCTTCTCCATATAAATTCAAAATGCATCAAACTCACATACATTGTATTTATAGTTAAATTATCTATCTAATGAAGGTAGTTTCATTAAAAATAGAGTTAAGATACAAAAGTTGACTTTATTGGGTCCCGTTGTACAATGTTCCTATATATTCTATTCATGTAATTTATTCTTTATATTTTTACTCTTCTTGTAGTTTTTGAATAATTGTAAATATTATTTTAGATATATTCAGAAAATAAGCACAAATAAAACCATTAAAAATCATTAAAATAAATAATACAATAAGACCAGAGTACATGTTGAAAAAAAGATTCGGATGATGGATGGACTGCGACCACATTTTTTTTCAAAAACCTCAAAACATGTGCAGAAAGAAATAAAAGAGAGTAACCAAAAATCTATATCAAAAGAAGCCAACAACTAAATATATATTTGACAAAAAGGCCCAAGCTTCAGATAACTTGCAAATCTTGGTGGTGACTTGGCTAAATTGGTCGGCTTCACAAGGATATGTGGCTACATTGGCCACACTCCAGTTCTCTTCTTATTCTTCTATTTTCTTCCCCCTTTGATTGTGGACACAATACGTATCTGAACTTAGAAGGAAATTCTTGACTCCCCGAGGATGAGTTATTAGAGGAGAGGTTTACATGGTAGTCTGACATTCTTGATGTGAAGAGCTAACACCCTTCACACACAGAGACAACTATTCTATCTTCATGGGGTATTCTTTGGGAGGAGGATTGATCTAAGATGACTTTTGAGCAGAAACTATTACAATGATGTGAACATTTTGGAGGCTATTGATTTTAAAACCCTAATTCTCACAAGAATTCTACCAACTATTATCCAAAGGTCGGTTCTAACTCTATTTTCACATTTTGTCAAGATCTTGGTATGGAACCCAATCTCATTTTACCGCTTCATTTCTTTAGTTGCTCTAGGATGAGGACGTTTAAGTATTTCATGTGCATATTTCAATCATTTTCATTATTTTCATTCCTTTAATTCATTCATCTATTTAATAAAATACATAAAATTCAAAATCCAGAATTATCAGAAAGGCAATGAAAAATACCAATTCTAACTTGAGCATTATTACTGAATCTTCTTGCACATAATTCATACCCCTATTTTTTATGACCTATTTAAAACCCTTAAAATTTCCAAAACATATATTTGGTTTCATTGCATTATTTCATATCATGTTTAATTTTTGTATGCATTTATTTATCTACAAAAAATCTCATAAAAGTTCAAAGAAAAAATTTGGTATTATATATAAATATAACCAAAGAAATCATATCCTGCACAGATCATTCCATTTGCATCCAAGTTCTTCATGAACATTTTAGGTTGCACTTAGATGGATATTTTTCGTGTAGAGCACTTTAGCTTCCGAGTCCATTTACTAATTCCAATTTATTTATCTCTACATTTCATGCATTGGTCAAGGGTCTTGGTCATGGTCAACGCACCACGTGTCACGTACTCATTGGGCCACCTGGCCCTGTCCATCTCAACCCTGGTCACGTGTCGTGCACGTGACTCTTTGTTGACATCATCCTCCTCGCACGTGCAAGGCACGTACCACCTGCCCCACTCCACCATATGTGCCTACCACGTGAGGGCCTGCTTCTCCTCACACCTTCTATCGCATCTTCCTCCTCTGCTGCGACGCACGCTAACCACCTTGCTCCGGCGAAACCCAACGACTTCCACCTTGTGATACCCTCCCAGGCTTTTAACACCACTCCCTCAATACTATCGTCTGCAAGCATCATTTCCTTATCTCTGGCCACTCCTCTAACAAACTCTTGCACCATCGATAAATCCCGTCGAACTTGCTTCTCCCCCTTACTCCATTGCCATCCCCAATCTCCTCTACCATCTTATCCTGTCATCGACGATTCCATAACGAACCCTATCCCCTTCATCCCCAGTCAACCCATCAAACGACCGACCCCACCTCCTCCATCTCCGATTATCTCTTCCAACCACCTTTAACTTCCCTATCCCTAATCTCCATCCACATAACCACCTTACCTCTTCCCCCCTCTCCTATTAAAAGACATCGCCTCCAATCTTGCAGATCATCCGTCGTTCTCCATCGTCGTCATCCTTAAACGAATGGAGAGGAAGAGAGAGAGCTGGGAGTTGGGTCGATGATGACGAACCAAACTCTGACTAAAATACTTCCAGGCGTGATCCAAGATCGTCTTCGACCTCACTACTATATCTCAACCAGAGAGTAGCCCAGCTCGATCCCTCCGCTGGAGGATGTGAGCGACAATCAGGAGTCGATATCCTTATCTCCTCCATCCCCAGCGAATCCACCTCTTGTAAGATTTCCTCTTCTATTTTACACCTCTTCTCCCTCTCATCTCCTTCCCAAACCTTCGTCGACCACTACTCTCGCCATTGTCCATCGCGGCCTCCTCGAAGCTCCTCATTGCCCCCAACAATCGCCTCTCGCTCCTCTACATCGCAACTTCCTGGAGCAGCACCGCCAACGCCTCGTCGGTCTCCACCAACCCAGCCGACCACTGATGAATCTCCATTTCATCACCTTTGCTCTACGTTTTGTCCTTTAAACGATATCTAAATGCATATAAGTATCATTTTGTGTACAAATTAACATCCATTATTTATTGTATAATTATTGTAAAAAGTACATTATTTAAAGTAAAAAAAGAATAAATAAAGAAAAGAAAATAAAAAAATGTCAAAAGTATTTTATGACCTGTAACCTCGACACCAAGTCAAGAATTGATTTTGGTGACAAGGAATAAAGTAGGGGAGATAAGGGCCAAAGATACACTAAAAATCCCATTTATTCATTCATTAATAAAGCATTTTTGAGATGCATCTTATTATTTGTTATTTATAGCTCAAATCAATAACTTTGTGCACAAAAGTAGCAGGTAAAAATGTATATAAATTTCAAAATTGAGTTTGCACCAAAATAACATACAATATATATTTTACACTCAAAATAAAAAACCAAAATCCAAAGTTCCCAGACCCATATCTCCTCAATAAAAACTCAAATTAAATCAAAGTCACCTTTAATTGTATAAAACTTTTAATACGCTATTTGTTATTTAATGAAGGTGGTTTCATATAATTTGGAGTTAATATGTGAAAGTTAGGTTTTGGACCCCTTTTTGCACATTATTCCTTAATAAAATATTCATTTTTTTATTCTTTATTATTTTTACAAATTTATATTTTTATAATTTGTAAATATTTTTTATAATATACGTGCATTTTTAGAATAGGATAAAGCCATAATGAACTGCTAAAATAAAATAACCTATAGTAACACATGGATGAAATACCTATACTTATACATATATAATACATACCCATATTTCTTTAAGTGTATACATAACATCAGAAAAATACAATAAAAATACATTTGTGTGCATACAATAATTTGTTAAATGTATAAATTTTGAAAATAAAAAAAATCCAAAATCCAAAATTCAAAATAAACAGGCAAAACATAGGTCAATATACCTATAAATAAACTTAGAAGAAGTAACTTGCAATAAATTGACTCAAAAAAATAATATTAAAATACTACATTAAATAATAAATTTTTTTTATTTATATACAAAAATTAATAAAATCATTTACTATTTTCACTTATATTTTTTCAAATAATCCTAGTTCTTTTATCATGTAGTGGCAGACATGGACCAATTAGGAGGCGGGGTTGTTGGCCCCGATCAACTGTCCTTCCCCACCTCTGACCCATGTGCCTCCATTTTCCTCGAGTCCTTCACGGATTTCGTTCACATCACGATCGCCAATCTCACCTCTTCATTAGATCCCACGATCTGTATTGACTCTCTCAATAATTTCACTCGAAGTTCGCCAAAAATCAGTCTATAAATAAAGCTCCATAGTCTCCGATTCATTTTTGATCCCTCTTTGAGCCATAAATCCACCTTCCGTTAGTGTGTCCATGTTCCTGATGACAGTAGGATCATCCCCACAATTCCAATGATGAAAGGAGTAGAGGAGGAGGTCCAGGAAGAGCTCTGGCACCATCCTTCTCCATGTCATCTCCGGCAGGTTAGAGTTGTGCATTTTATCTTCCTTAGACAGAATTTTATTTTTATCTACCTATTTATAATATATTAATTAATACAAGTATAATTATAGGTATAAATACCTATATATGGCGTATTTAATTTTTATATGGAATTTCATATTTTATTATTTTATATACATAATTTACATATTTATAATATTATTAAAAGGCTAATATGGGGCTGCCCCAGTGGGGGAGCTAACTTGGCTCCCCCCGCGTAATTTCTCTCGTGTTTTTATTTTTTTTGAAATTTTCTTCCGTGGATTTTCATCAATATAGCCCTATATTATGTCATATTTCACGTGAAACAGAGACTCCTACGACCTCCATCTAGGAGGGTTGTTTTTAGCAATTCTGTTACCGTTAAAAAATGACCATCTGGATGGAGGCCGTAGGAGTCTCTGTTTCGCACGAAATTTGAATAGCAAAATATAGGGATATAGTGATGAAAATCTACGGAAGAAATTTTCAAAAAAAAATAAAATAAAAACACAGGCGAAATTGCGCGGTGGGAGCCAAGATAGCTCCCCCCAGGGGGCAGACCCATTTAACCCTTATTAAAATACTTATTTTATTTTTATGAGGTTATTTATACACATAATAAATAGATGTATATATAATATACGTTAAAAATACCTATCTATTTTATTACATTATTTAATTTAATGAATTTTTAATAATTTATTTTTATGTTTATATTTATAATATAATTCAAATAATATTTACAAATATTGAAAAATATAAATAGAAGGAAAATATCAAGAATGAATTAAATGAATAAAATATATAGGTATATACTACAATAGGACCCAAAAGCCAACTTTTGTATCTTAACTCCAATTTTAATGAAATCAACTTTATTAGATAGATAATTTAATTTACAATACTGATGAGCGTCCTAGCAACAAGTGGTTAGGGAATGAAATAACTCCTCAAATCAGTCAATCAAGGCATAAAATCAATGTCAGCAGTCTCCGCTATTTTATTATAACCTGGTATAACGACCAAGGTGGAACTCAAGGAGCACGAGTAAACCTACGAAGTAGTCGTGATCAGACAAATAAAAGCATATTTTTGCGTAATTTTAATTTTGTAAATTTTTGTGGTTTCCAATTAATGAACGCAAATAAGAAAATAAGGCAATCAAGCACACAAGCAAGCCTTTATAATTATTTAAGGATAAAAATATTAAAAAATCAGGAATAAAAATATTTTTATATTTTTCAAATATTAAAGTCTTTTTGTGATTTTCTGGGATTTTTCTAATTTTTATATGATTTTATAAAAATCAAACAAGGTAAGAAGGGAAAATAATATACAACCTAGACTAAAAGGCAAATTTAAAATACTAAAAGTGCCCTAATATCCTAGTTGTGATTTTTATAAAAAAACCAAATAAAAAATATCAACAAATAGAAACTAAAATACTAATTTTTTGATTTTTACACAATTTTTAATGGTTTTTGTAAATTTTTAGTGTTTTTACTTTTTTAGAGTTTTTAAAATTATTGTTAAAACAAAAGTGGTACTGGAAATAAAACACACAAAAACGAGCAAATGCTAATTTCTTTGGAATTTTTAACACAACTTTTATAATTTTTATATATTTTATTGGACAGACATAAAGACTTTTAATGGTTTTTTATTTTTAAAATAGTAAATAAAACTAAATTAATTCACAAAAATTGCCATAAATATTAGGTGTCAGCATGAACTAATAGTAATTTTTAGAGTTGCTTTGGTTTTTATTTGGTCAGAAATAAGACATAGAGAATGTAGGGACCTATTTGCAATTATGAGGAAGTGTTTAGGCCACCTGATAACACACATAAAAAGCTCAGGGTTGATACTAAAAAATGTCTAGGATATTCGCACACTTACTATAAAATTCAGGCATAGGGGTATAAATGCAATTATTAGAAAAGTTACTCAAAATAAAACATAAAAACAACCCACAAAAATCACGTGAGCATGTACGTGTCTCAAGTACAGGAGGACTAAAATGTAAATACTGAAAATATAAGGTCCAAACTACAAAGTATTTGATCTACACTTTATTTTATTGGACTAAATAGCTACACATAAAAGTGAAAGGATAAAAGAGAAATATACCCCTACAAGGGTACGTGGCGCATACTAGAAACATCGTGGTCGTACGGCTCTGATCACTATCGTTGCAGATCTGACAGCCAGGGAATGTCGGGGATGTGCGGTCAGATGGTGTCAGATCCAACGGTGGAAAAGCTGCTGTTGTCGGCGCCTAAGATGTAATCTGGAAGAGGAAGGCTTCGTTTGACGGTAGATGAACATGGTGGAAGAATAGCTCTTGGGCAAACTTCGATTGGGCAATGGATGCAATCCACTGCTCCGATGAGCTCACCAACAGGTCCTGCTCGGTCATAAGAGTGCTTTGCGTTCGTTGGATGGCTCCGATGGAGGTGACAACGGTCAGATGGGCACGATGGTCAATCTCCTCCTGGAGCTGCTCTACTTGAGCAGCTAGGTGGCAAAAGGTGGTCCTCTGCACGAACCAGCACCTGCAACGGGTACACCGCTCGGAGGCGTATCTCTGGTGAGGGTTTATTGCAAATGAAGACAAGAGAAGCAGAGGGGAATGGAGGTCAATCTCCAGCGAAGGTGGTGGGAGGCGATCTCAGCTTTAACGTCGACCACAAGGTTGAGTCCAAGGATGATCAGGTCACGGTGCAAGATTGAGCGATCGTAGAGGGTTCGATCGATAAGGACAGGAGGTGGGTAACGAGGATCTGACCAGCTGGTCGGAGCAGGTGGTGTGCGGCGGAGCGAAATGGGATAGATGGAATCAAAAGAAAAAATATGGGGGATAGGATAGGTACCTGAAGGGCCATAGAGGCTCCTAAACTTCAGGCGAAGGTGAGCGTCTAGGCTAGGTGTAACGGAGGTCCGGCAACGTAGGTTGAGTTGCATCGATTCAGCACCAATCTGAGCTCCGAAGGTCGCTCCAGGCAGCTATCACTCAACTGGAGGTGGCTTGGGGTCGCAAGGGTGGCGAGGAATGAGCTTCTGGATTGTAGAGGTGGAGGTGACAATTTATAGCCTTCCCAGGGTGCAGGAATGATCAGGCGATAGTGCGCAATGCTAGGAAGATCCGTGCCATCCTAGGGATCTGCGAGGATCACGGATCCTAGGAGAAGGCTCGGGCGAAAAATCAGGGCGAGAGGAGGCCTGATCCGATCAGAAAAATTGGGAGAAAAGGCTGCGGCGGAGAGAATTGGATCGATCAACCATGAAAGAAGGCGTTGATCTGGGTCAACGAAACGACGTGGCCCAATCATGGGGGGCCGAGAATAGGAAAAAATATGCTATAGGACAAAACAAGAGAAAAAATAAAGATAATTACATTAAAAATAATAAATGAATTTAAACGAAAAAATGAATAAAATTAAAAATGTTTATTTTTTAAAGGAGTTTTCTATGATTGTAAATTATTTTTATGAAAAATAGTTTAGTGTATATATAGTGTATGGTGTTATATATAGGTATAATATACCTATGTATTATCTACAATAATTTTTATATTATTATTTTTACACAAATACCCCAATTTTATATTTTATTTATTTTGACATGATTTTAGGAGCATAAAGTCATTTTTATTTTATTTTTATGAGTTATTTATAGGTTTAAAATAAATAGGGTATGTAGTATATATACATGTGCTTTATACAATGAGAGAGGATTTTTATTTTTATTTTTATTTTATTTTTCTGATTTTTATTTTATTTTTAGAAATATGTACAATGAGGTAAAATAATATTTTTTTATTTTGGTGAAAAATAATTATTTACTTATATAGGTAATATGTACAACACAGAGTAGGCCCTATCTCTCTCTACTTATTTTATTGGGCGATCAGGTCAAGGCTTGACCTTCTCTTGGGGTTGTAGTCACTCTTTATTTATTCTAAATACCTCCTTCATTTTTATTTTCCTTTATTATTTTATTTTTTCATAAATACATGCTAAATATGCAATATTAACAAATGCATGCATAATGATATGTTATTGCATTTATAGGTATTTACATGTTTTTTGCCAAGATAAATAGCTAAAATAAAAGAATAAAGAGTGAGAATTAGGGATTCATCACCCCCGTAAACTTTACCTTTGCTAGTCCCTTAGCTAATACTTTTTTGAAAAAGAAGTGAAAAAAGGAAAGAAAAGAAAAAAAAGCAGAATAAAGGTTGATTATTAAACTTGCCTTCATTAAATTGAAGTATGCAGCTCAGTCAGACCTTTGGATTATTAGCTTGTCAGAACCTTATTGAGATTTAGGTTTAAGACTCAACAACCTCTAAGTTCCACCATTCCATGGTCAAGACTCCTCAATTATCCATATCAGAGTAGGTCTACATATGCAAACTCTAATGACCATGAGTCTTTCCTTATACGGTGTAAGTGATATGTAGCTCCCCACCTTAGAAATGACAAGGCAAAAGCCTCCCTGAACAAGGTAACTCTAATTCCCTAGTCTTGCAGCTCTTTCCTCGAGGAGCGGGGTATTCCCTTCTAAGTTCAAGTTCAATCAGCTAAAGAAGAGGGGGAAAGAAGAGAATGGACCATGGCCAGTGTAGCCACGTATCCCTGGAAGCTGAACCAGTGTAGCTAAGTCTCTCTCTGCAAGCTTCATGAGATGAGAAGGTGTAGTACATAAGCTTTGCTTTATTTGACTGTATACACTCTAACATGCATTTTTTTTTCTATCAGGCCTGCCCACTTTTTTGGAGTCTTTCTTGATTTTGCAGTTTTTTTAATGTGCATATGTACAACATACCTACATGGTGCAATATATATACAGAAGGACTTTTTCTTCTCGAGCTAGTAGACTATCCCTCTCTTGAAGTATTATTGCAACCCATAACTCCTAATTTAGATCTCAACACTACCATACCAAGTTGAGGTGCACATCCTTCCCTAAAGGAAGAGGAGAGGTTCCGCCTAGAAGTACTACCCTTGTATGCTACCCCAAGCCAATGGAAACTACCTCCTCATCACCTTATCCGTGTGGAGCTGAGTGTAAAGTGATGGTCCAAGTAAAGCCATTGTTTGTGAGAGCATGCATGTGTTGTTAAGTGCTCTACATAGGCTTATCAAGATGACATGTGAACATAGCCTAGAGGACTCAAAGAATTAAGTCACTAAATGACTTGAAAAAGTCTTAACCCCAAATACTATAAGGTTCCTCTACGAATTAAGTGCATTAAGATCTTAACCAAGCTCCATTTTTCAATTTGATTTCAGACTAGTTTAAATGGTAACTATGATTCAAAAGAATAAATATCTACAAAAATTTGTTTATGCATTTTTTTTGAAAATGTGCAAAATTTTTGAAAATGTCTGAATGCATGAATGAATGCAGAAGTTTTGCAAATTATTTACAAACATTTACACATAGGTTTTTGCAAACTTTTATTTTTAAAACATTTATAGAAATTTTATACTACATAAATAATTTTGATATGGAAGTATTTACAAACTTTTTACAAGCAAAGTATTTTTAGAAACATTTGTACAAAAATAATTTTTATAAATAGCTATGTATGTGCAGAAAGCATTTTATGTACAAGAAAAAATTTAAAATTTGTGTGGTTTTAGGTTGTACTCTTTAGCCATTTTATTTATTAACAAACTCATACAAAGTATGAGTTATGGCTAAAGTATGTATGCAATATATACGACACCCCCTATACTTAGCTCGGACGATGTCCTTAGAGTGATTAAAGAGTGATGAAGAAGACATAACACGTGCTTAGAGTTGGCAAGTGAAAATAAAAGGCTATACTACAATGACAAATATAGATAGAGATCGGTGATTCCCCCTATACTTATGATCAAGAAATCATAAGTATAAAAGACTGTACCCAGAGGGAAAATCGAGTGATAGAATGTACATGGTCTACCTCCCCTATACTTAGGGTAAAATATATCTAAGTATAGACAACAAAATTGAGGTTAAAAGAATAAAAAGAATAATAAAAAATCTGACACCCCCTATACTTAGGGTAAAGTACTCCCTAAGTATAGCGTAATCATAAGATGCAAATAGGTTGTTAGACAAAAGAATGTGTGATATGGACATCTGGATATATACAAGGATGGAAGACAATGATAATCATGCATGAGATGCAAATGATGTGAGTCAAAAGACCACATCTCATGAAAAATGTATCGGGGCAATGCCAATGATCAGTAGATCATGATCTAGACATCGCTTTAGGAGCTGACCGTTAACACGAAAGGTTGACCCAGATGACATCTCAGATATGTCGATACTACCATTGTCATGCACCTTTTGGACTAGGTATGGTCCCTTCCACATACTCTGCAATTTCTCTGGAAATAATCTAAGCTTGGCATCAAACAACCATACTCTCTAATCTGGCACAAACTATTTATGGTTGATATGATAATCATGCCATATATTCACTCGCTCCTTATACTGTAGGCTGCTCAAAAAGGTTGTATCTCTAAGGTCTCTACGAATTCTACCTTCCTTTGATCACTTATACTCTCTGGATCCAATAATATCTCACTCATAGTGACTTATGCTTAATCTCAACAGGTAAATGGTAGGGCTTGCCATAAACGAGACGAAAGGGAGACATACCCAAAGGAGTCTTGAAGGAAGTCCGATATGCCCACAAGGCCGAGTCCAAAAGCTGTGACCAATTCTTTCGATATGGGTAGACTACCTTATGCAGTATCGTCTTGATCTCCCTGTTTGATATTTCAGCAAGGCCATTAGTCTGAGGATGATACAGAGTGGCTACTCGACGATCTATACTGAACTCGTTAGCAAGGGCCTTTATATTGTCGTTGATAAAATGAGACCCCCCATCAGATATCAATACTCTAGGCACTTCGAACCATGAAATGATATTCTTCTTCAAAAATATGCAAACAGTCTTAGCATCTGCGGTTCGGGCAGGAATGGCCTCAACCTAACGACTCACATAATCAACAATGGACAAAATGTATCCGAATCCTTATCTCTTAGGGAATGGACCCATGAAATCGATGCCCCATGCATCAAAAACCTCAAAGAAGTGAATGGGCTGCATCGACATCATATCATGATATCCACAAGTGCCCATCCTCTGACAGTCAGTACACCTCTTCACGAATTCATCAGAATCCTTGAAGAGGGTAGGCCACCATAGGTCAGATTGGAGCACTTTCTATGATGTTCTACTCCCAGAATGATATCCTCCTGCCTCAAGCTTGTGGCAGTATGTGAGGATGTTGTGGTGCTCCTCCTGAGGAATGCACCGATGCTAGACGTTATCCCCTCACTCATGATAAAGGATGGGATCCTCCCAATGGTAAGACTTGGCCTTTGCGAGGAAGGTCTCAAGACGTTGCCTTGGCCAACCTTGTAGAACTTTCTTGGCGACAAGATAGTTCACAATGTCGGCGTACCATGGGAGCGAGGCGATAGCAAGGATCGCTTCTTCTGGGAAGGTCTCTGTAGAGGATCAATCTGCTCGGATTCCTCACGATTTTCCTAATGGGAGAGATGATTCACCACTACATTCTTGACTCCAGGCTTATCCTTAATCTCAATGTCAAACTCCTAGAGTAGAAGGATTCATCTAGTCAATCTTACTTTGGCATCCTTCTTTACCATGAGGTACCTGATGGAGGTATGATTAATATAGATAGTCACTTTAGATCCAAGAAGATATGATCTGAATTTGTCCAAGGCATATACTACGGTTAGCATCTCTTTCTCCATGACTGTGTAGTTTCGTTGAGCGGCATCAAGTGTATAGCTAGCGTAGTGAATGGAAAATGGTAAACCATCCCTCCTCTATCCTAGCACAGCCCCTACGGTAAAATTGGAGGCATCCGTCTTGATCTCGAATGGGAGAGACCAATCATGTGGCTGAACGATAGGAGCCTCAACAACTAGGTTCTTGAGAGTCCCGAATGGTGAAAGACACTTATCATCTACAACAAATTCAAATGGAAAGGAGTGCTCGAGAGCGGTGCTGTCAAGGCAGCCTAAGGGACCTCCTTCCCATCATCGTGATGAAGGGATGAATGCGGATGAGATCTGGAATGCGAATAAGATCAGAAGTCAAACCCCTAATTCACCTACACAACATTGAGCTAAAGACCGTGAAAGCTCGATCATTAATCTTGTCAATATTATTTAGGTGATCAATCAGTCTATCAGAGCGATTAAGCAAGCTAGTAGGAACTCGATACTCCTAGGAGACTAGCCCAATCCCATAGTTTGATCTTTCCCAGCCAATATAGATTGCGGACAACTTACCGGCTACCCGATCTATCCACTCTGCTAAGGAAGTCCCGGACCGCTTACTGGATACCCAGAGAAGTCCTCACTGGAGGACAACTAACTGCAATACCAGTAGTCTAAAAGAAGTTCAGGTATGGCTCTAACCTAGGGTGCGGATCACTCTCTCGCTACATACAAACCAATCAATGAGGGGGTGACTCTCCTCAAAACAAATATTTTAGATGAGATGAATTTTAGGATCAAGTTTGCATTAGCAGTCCCCATTTTATTTCTTTCTCTTTTTAGGTATTTTTCAACTAAAAAACTGACTAACGAATTTTTTGATCTCCTGGGTTATTTTAAGTCGAAAAAAGGAGGAAAAGTCGAAAAAGTCATGCACGATCAAGCACGATGATGCATGCAGATATATAAATGCGTACCTGTTTCCAACACTCTACATGTAGGGTGATCCGCACATAAATTAAAAGATTGAAAGTAAACTAACTATATGATACACGATGAAATCGACCATAGACGAGCAATATCTAATTATCGTGAAGAAAAATAACTAACTTATCAGAGAGAGGTCTGAGTCCGGTCTCAGAGGTTGATCGGTGTCCGCGACAACGGATCCTACAAATGCTGTATACGACCTCTAGCGGCACGTGACCTCTGAATCAATAAAGTTAGATTTTTATTAATTAGTTTTAGATAGGTCCAATTACGATCTATAGGTGCAGGCAAGCAATTAGGGATTGTACCTTAGCTAATTACGTAACAATCACCAAAAAGTCTGAAGTCTAGGGGACAAAACTTCAAGAATCAAATAGAAAGAAAATGCGATCAAAACAAAAACCGTGAAATACCCGGTGAGGTCACTCGAGCACACCAGTGCTCGGCAAAATAGACCCGAGATGAGTCAAATGTCCAAGAAGAGTCCAAGGATCCAAAATTATTACAATAATGATAAGTCTGCTGAAAAATAAACTAACTACTCTAAATGATATAACTAATTTCTCCTCCTCTCCTGCTTCTCCTCGAAAGCAGGTACTCCAACATAAAGCCAAAGCGTCCTCGGGCAGTTCCTCGTACAAAAAGTGAAACAGAGAAAGTGTTAGAAAGCAGTTATATCTTATAGAATTAAAAATAGGAAAAAATCTAAAAAATGACTACTAAGCCAAGCTCCCCAGCAACGGTGCCATTCTAATGGGTGGTCGATAGACTAGGGTTAAGTAATCAAATAATTAAGGGTCGTTGCGACCCTGATCAATTGGCCATCTAAACAAGAAGAAGGAAGAACTACCCAAACATATAGATAAAAAATCAAAGCATGCAAAAATGTAAGTGGTCTTCGCTATTATTTTACCTCGTATAGCAACCAGGGTCGAACACAAGGAGCACTAGTAAACCTACGAAGTATTCAATTTTAGAAAATAAAACAAAATTTTAATGGTTTTTAGTTTTGCAAATTTTTAGTTTTTAAATTAAAAGACAAAATCAGGCGATTAAGAAAACAAATCACACAACAATCTTCTTGAATTTTTACTTAAGATAAAAAAATGCTCAAAAAAGTAAATAATAATATTTTTAGGGTTTTTGAAATTTTAAGTTATTTTTGGTAATTTTTTGGTAATTTCTTATGTTTTTGTGATTTTATAAAAATCAAACAAAGGCTAAAAATGTAAATAGTGCACAACCTAGACAATATTGCAAGTTAAAAATACTTAAAATATCCTAAAATCCTGGGGAGAAATTTTATGAGAAAATATGTGAAAAGATCTACAAATAGAAACTTGAATGATAATTTTTTGTTTTTTTAGAATTTTATATGATTTTTATAAGTTTTTAATACTTTTGTGATTTTTTGGGTTTTTATGAAGAGTTTCAAAACAAAACTGGTATTGAAGATAAAAACACAAAAAATACACAATCAAAAATTTTTGTATAATTTTAAGGTGATTTTTCGATTTTTTATGTATTTTTCAAAATAGACGTACACTTCTTTGGGGTTTTTGATTTTTGGGAAATATTAAATGCAACTCAATTAATCGACAAAAAATATAGTGAATTTTATTAAGGAATTTTCGGGATTAATTTGGTATTTATTAAATTAAATTAAGTACATGCAGCTTGTAGGGACCTACTTGCAATTAAAACAAAGTTTCAGGCCAAACGAGATCATAGTGGAGAAATATAGAGCTTAAGTTGCAAAACACCCAGATAAGCACACGTACGTCATGTGAACAAGCCTCACAGGGGTGTAAATGCAAATTCAAAAACTTTCCATTCATTCCATAACAGCTCAAAAGTTCAGGACATAACATGCAATTAACACAAAGAGGCACGTGGGACTGCACATGGGTTCAGCTTAATAGGACTAAAATGCAAATACTTGAACATACAAGGTCTAAACAGCAAAATGTCCGAAATAAAATAACTGCAATAAATATTTGCATGACTTGGAAATAAAAGCAAAACAGGAAAGGGCCTAAGAGCAATTTACCCTTTATTAAATGCTATCCAATGGACGAGGGAGATCCACTAACGGGTGGATGATGTAGATCCGCGGGTACCCCTTCGACGATGGACGATTGCTGGTGGATCCTCAGATGAATCCAACGATTGAGGCTCCCCTGCTGGTGGACGGTGAAGATTAGAACTGGCGGGAGACATGATTGGACGATAGAGGCGACGCTTGGAAGAACACTGAAGAACTCGCCTCCGGTATTTTTCAATCTGTGAAAGCGTGCAGTCAAGGTGTCACCAGGAGCTGCTTAGGTGGGGGAAACGTCGTCGGCGATGGTCTACAGCTGTTGGAGTTCTCAGAAAGGTCCGGGACCAAAGAGGAGGTCTGGGAGCCTAGTGGTCACCTGGAGCTCCTCGGTCGTGCTTACTAGGCCTCTAGATGAGGCCTTCTTGTGCTCTTCTCTGCAAGAGAAATGGTTGCTCGAAGATGATGCTCCGAAGGGGGATTAGAGCGTAAAAGATATCAAAAACATAAGGGAGAGGTGAATGGGGCAGGTCTCCAGCGAAGTGGGGGATTCAACCTTCTGGTTGACTCCAACCTGGTGGTTGGAGTCAAGTGAAAGGTCACGGAGCGCACGAAGAAACAGAGGACGGTCGAGTGAGGGTGTGCGAAGGTCGGAATGCAGCGGCGAGGGATGGATAGATGGCAGTCGAAGGTGTAAGATGAGGCGGATGAACGATCAAATCAAACTAGAAAGGAAAGGTGAATGAGGTGCTTACGGATGAAGGAGGTCGCCTGGGGGTCGTGGACAAAGCCCACGAGGGTGATTGCCTCAATGACCAGTGCTTCAAGAGGCTGGGCTCCTCACGGCGGAGCTGAGAAAAAATCTCGCCGGACCTAGGGTTTGCAGTGCTCCAAATGATGCCCTCGTCCTCTCCCTCTCATGTTGTCACTCTGGAAAAGGAAATGTGGGTGCAACGGAGGTGATGGAGCAGCCAAAGGTGGCGAAAAAGGGAGGAGGGTACGTAGGTTATATAGAGTGTCAGGTTTGAAAATGTGGGGTCCAGCCTGCGAACCGAGGCACTGATCGACTAGGAGAATCTCGGGCGTGGATTAGGGATTCGCGCCCCTTAATCAAGGCTTGAAATCGGAGGGAAAGGTGGTCGGATCTGGTCAGAAGAAATGGGCAAAGATTGGTGAAAACCTGATTTGGGAGAAAAGGGTAGGTGCAGACCAGTTGACCGGGGTCAATGAATCCGCGGTGGGTCGATCAGAAGCAGCCAGGAATGCGGATAAAATAGACTAAAGGACAAAACATAAAAGAAAATAAAGATAATTAATTTAAAAATAATAAATGAATTTAAAATAAAAAGTGTATAAAATAAAAAATGTTTATTATTTTTCACTTTATTTTTCTATGATTTTTAATCATTTTTATGAGAAATAAATTAATGTATATACAATATATAGTATTATATACATGTATAATATACCTACGTATTATATACAATTATTTTGATTTTATTATTTTTACACAAATATCCTCCTTTTATATTTTATTTATTTACAACATATTTTTAGAAATATAAAATAATTTTTATTTTATTTTTACAAATTATTTAATGATAAATAATAAATATGGGGTGTCATGTATATACATGTGTTTTGTACAATAAGTGGAGATTTTTATTTTTATTTCTATTTAAATTTTCTAATTTTTATTCTATTTTTATATTATTTCTAGAAATATATATAGGGGAGTAAAAATAAGAATAAATTATTTTGTTTTGTATAAATAATGATACACATGTATAGACATTATGTACAATACAAAGTGAGCCCTATCTCTCTCTACTTATTTTATTTCACGATCAGGTTAAGGCTTGATCTTCTCTTGGGGTTTGGGTAACTCCGTAATTATTCTAAACACCTCCTTCCATTTTCTTTTCCTTTATTTTATTTTTGTACAAAAATGCATGCTAATTATGCAATATTAATAAATGCATGCAGAATGCTAAGATATTGTTTTTACAAGTATTTACATGATGATTTTCTATGATAAATAGATAAAATAAAAGAATAAAGAGTGAGAATCAAGGACTCATCAGGTATCTGCACCCGCTGCAGCATACCTGTTGTGGCTACTACTGCACCGCACCTATTACTGTGCACTTGCTGCACTTGCTATGCCTTCACCATGGGCTAAAATCATAGTAGGTCACACACAATTATCATGATTATCCCTTAACAACGGATATGTTATTCGTTCATAATTACAAGAATAAAGATGATTTGGCAACATGTTGTATCTATAACATTATAAGATATTGCTAGAGTTTTCTTTGATCAATCTTCTTGTAGTTCTAAACACTAATTAATTTGGATCCAATGGGAATTCCAATCATAAATCACTAACTAATTATACATCAATTTGTATCCAAAGGGATTTCCAATCACAAATCTCTCATTAATTAGGAGCCCAATGAATCACTAATCTAACATGCTGCAAAGAGTATCAAATGTTACTATATTCTGACTTTAATTAGCTTTTTTGGGTGCATTATCATATTCTTTGAAACATAATATAGACATTTATTAGTTGGGACTATACCTTACTTTGATTTCTCAAATCTGATCATGGTCGCATGACTTCTAAGAGAAAAAGCCTTATGGACAAGCATTACATATATCTTCCTCCTATCGATATATAAGAAGCTTGGTCTGGATGTATTCCCAACTAATTATTGCCATCATTTCTTCCTTACAATAACATGCTCTTGCAGCTTATCAATCAAAGATCTCAACAGAACCATTTTGGTCTTGACCCCTAAAAGTGCGCATCTCCATCTCATTACAACCTTTAGACAAAAAAACACTATCATTTCATATAAATTCGAATAATATGAAGTTTTGGCCATTCTACTCTCCACTTGCGTAAATAACTTGACGTTTCTATATCATGTTGCATTATTGCCAGGAATATATACCATTGATTGCCATGTCACTTCCACAGAACTAATCCATTAATGGAAACTTAATAAAGACAATGCATGTTATCCAAAAACAATTTTACAGAAAAAACTTTTGATACCTTGATTTAGACATTATTTCTTAAATCTATTCTTTGACTTGATCAGTTGAAAGTTAAACGGGCCTTAATTTGATGTTTACGGAGGGATCGATGTTCGAGGAATTTTTTGGATACCTCCCATCCACCTTATACTATCGTGGAAAACGTGCTATTCCTACTTGAACATGGTTCAGTCGAACGGGCCCTCGATATTTTGCTAACCTTTCCCTTTTTTAACATTATTTTTGGTCACTGATGATTGCAGCTAAGATGTGAAAGCAACAACAAACCCGAGACTAAGGGTCCGTTCGGTAACTGGGTTACAACCGGGTATTCTCGGGGTAACTCGCTTTACCCCTCTCTATTATTGGGTTGGAATTCCATAACATCACATTCTTTATTTTAACATTCATAACCATCCCAAACAACTACTATTCACATCAGGTTACCCCAATCCATCATATCCCAATAATCAAACAAATTCTAACAGCCCACTGACAACAGTCTCTCTCCAACGGAAAAGCAACCCCCGCCTTTGTGTAATCCCATCATCCATGCTGCATCTGGCTCTTTTGTAAGACTGGCTTCTGTGCTTCTTCATTTATCTTATCTTGATGAACATTTTGTGGCACCGTGGTTTGCTAGGAATAACTTTCATGGTTGTACTGATTACCGGGCTTCTTGGCCTTTTGGTTGTTGTTGCGGACAACTTGTTATCTTTCCATTATTTTACGAATGAATCGATCTTTTTTCTTAAAAACCAATTCTTTGACTTGGTCTCACACCTTTATTTAATAGATTGTTAGATGTGATCTTAAAAGACCTAAAATCTCCGTCAACATCAACAACAGCCTTGTTAGGTTAAAGGAGCTCATTTTGTTGCACTTATCTTCGTATCAGCCATTAGTATGCTTGGCTATAACCTTAAGCAGTAAGATCACTACAAGAAAAATGAGTTGTGGTCACGGAATATGGCTACGGAAACTTGTGGCTAGGATAATTCCGTGGCCAATAGTTTCTCGTAGCTACAATTCGTGGTCATATTTTCATACAAGAGTTGTGGCTACGACAAGTTTTATGGTCACTTGGAGTGGCCACGTCATATTCGTGGTTAGAGAACTCTCACGACGAGACTTATAGCTACGACTACTGGCCACAACGTGTAGTGGCCAGAGTCCAATTCTGTAGTCACAAGTCCCACGTTCATGGGCATAGTTCTGTAGCCACAACCACAACTTACGTTGTGGCCAGAATCCAATTCTGTAGTCACAAGTCCCACGTTCGTGGACATAGTTCTGTAGGCACAACTTATTTTCCTTGTAGTTGACAATCAATAAGGTTGCTACTAATATACACATATAAAGGTATTAATTCACTAAGGTTTCTCATTCACATTTCGTTAACATATCATTTTATATTTCATTATCATTAAATTCTGCATTAACATTTACACCACATTCGCACTTTAATTTACATTAATACAATACAAATAAAATTCTCTTCTTGAAAGTGGAACACCCTTAATTGACTAAATTGATCTTGACCTGCATTTATTTTACTTCATAGTGTCAACATTGGATCTTGCCCATGATAAATAAACAACGGCCGCATTGAATTGATTGCTTGATATTTAGAGTTTGGTTTTTTACCAGCTTGCTATCTGTCTGACTACAATGTAAAATTAACAATAGTAGTGAGCAGCTCGTTAGATGGTTATGTCTAGCCGTCGGTGACTGTATGTCGTCATTAACAGTCCTGTTGTCATTGTTGGACTGTTGTCATTGTTGGTGGTTTGCATAACCACCAAAAAGTTGGCAGTTTTCAAAAATACTCGGCGGGGAACATGCAAGACTAGTAACAGTGGTTGCATACCTATCGTTAATAGCTTAGGATCGTAGGTTGTGTCAACGATACGTGTAACTTATGGGAAATATCAGAAGTCAAATGCAGTTTAGCAGTATGGACAGTGATTACCAAAACGACGACAATAATAGACACTACTGTCGGTGGTTGTCTGCAAAATCACTGGCGTAATTATTAAATAATGCCGCTTAAATTATATTTGCAGAAGATATTTTGATGTAAAATTTTTTTAGTGGTGTTGGTAGTTGATCTGGATAGAATGATGCTAGAAGATCTTATCTTGTTTGGTTGCAGGGTTGGCAGGGTTGCCTCCTGGTTACTATTCATAAGGGTACTTCCTCCTCACATATTACTATTCACCCATCCCAACCCAGCCCAACTCAACCTTGCCCAACCCTGCAACCAAACAGGCCCATAGGGTACCTCCCAAGTACTGCTCACCAAAACACATCATGATGCAATTTTTTTTCTCAAAGCATTTGTAGAAAATCACGAAATATAAAAGTATTGACTTTATGTGGAAAACTCCCACTTATTTAAAATAACTTTGTGCTTCTTTCTTTTCCTCATAAAAATTATGGAATGTCTTTCTAAAAACATGTACCTTGCAGTTGCAATGGGCCTTAAATAATTCCAGGTTAACCATGTCCTCGCACTCATCCATAAACCTCTAGCTCAACTAAAGGAGAGGCATGTTTCACAAGAGGAAACAAAATGTTTTTGCATCTGGCAAGTTGAAGTGAGCAAGAGGAAGTCTCCTTGATCATGGTCTCTGAAGATAGAATATTTTTTTAGTTTGAAAAGTTGATGATTTGCTCAATGGTAATCTCTTTTAAGTTTGAAAATGTGATGATTTTCCAACATGATAGGACGGTAGAGACCCTCAAGGTATGGCTCCTAGTTAAGGGCTACACACATAGAGAATGCATCGACTACGATGAGACATTCTCTCTAGTGGCCATGCTTAAGTCCATCAGGGAACCACTAGCCATAGTTGCATATCTTGACTACGACATTTGGCAAATGAATGTCAAGATGGCATTCATCAATGGATACCCCAAGGAAGATATCTATATGTAGCAGCCCTAGGGTTTCATTGCTGATGAAGGCAAAGTGTGCAAGCTGAAGAAATCCATCAATGGCCTCTAACAAGCTTCTTATAGCTGGAACATCAGATTTGATAAAAACATAAAGAGTTATGATTTCGTTCAAAATCTTGATGAACTATGTCTGTACAAGAAGCTTAGTGCTAGCGCAATTGTAATCACCGTGATTTATGTAGATGACATCCTTATCATTGGGAATGATACATGTATGATGACTATTGTTGGTCTGTCTCTCCCATAACTCTAATATAAAATATCTTGGAAAAACCTCTTACATCTGTGGTCTGAAACTGTTCAGAAATAGAGAAATGTGGAGTTTAGGATTATCTAAACATGGGTACATGGTGAATCTCCATTTCATCACATTTATTCATTCATTTCGATCGTTAAACCCTAGATAAATGCATGTAAATATCATTATTTTATATTAAATTAATATTTATTATTTAGTATATAATTATTGTATAAATTATATTGATTAAAGCCAAAAAGTGTAAAGAAAGAAAAAAACGAAATAAAATACTAAAGGTATTTTATGACCCTAAACCCCAAGATCAAGTCAAAAATTGATTTGGTCGACATGGAATGAAGTAGGGGGAGAAAATGGCCAAAAATACAATAAAAAGTCTATTTATTCATTCATTAATAAAGCATTTTTGGGACCCATTTTATTCTTTATTATTTATACCTCAAATAAAGAAACTTTGTACATGAAAATTGTATATTTATTTATACCTCAAATAAAGAAACTTTCTACATGAAAGTTGTATATAATAATAGATAGAAAAATACAAAATTGATTTCGTACATAAATAATATGCCATGTACATTTTATGCTCAAAATAAGAATCCAAAATCTCAAATTCCGAGATCCATATCTCCTAAACAAAAATAAAAAATATATCAAAATCACTTTAATTGTATATAACTTTTAATAAGCAATTTAATAAAGGTGGTTTCATATTTTTTTTTGAGTTAAGGTATGAAAGTTAGATTTTGGACCTATATTGTACCATAAACTAGAATAAGATATTCATTTTATTTATTCTGTATTTTTTTATAATTTTATATCTTTACAATTTTGTAAGTATCAATTATAGTATAAGTACATATTTAGAAAAGAAGAAGACTATAAATAAAATACAAAAAAGGTTATATATATATACATAAATGAGAAACCTATCATTATACCTATATAATATATACCCCTATTTAATTAAGTGTATATGATACATCAGAAAAATAAAATAAAATAAATTTGTGTGTATAAAAATAATTTGTAAAAATATTAAATATGAGAATACAATTATGAAATAAAAAATACAAAATAAAATAACTATATATAGGTCAATATATCATTAAATATACTCGTAAAAAGAAACTTGTAATAAATGAACTCATAAAAATCATATTAAAATAGTACATAAAATAATAAACATTTTTTATTTTATACTCTAAAATTAATTAATTAATTAATTATTGATTTAACATTGATTTTAACAATAATTTCCACATTGACACTTTCTGGTTGCTCCATGTTTATCAACTAGAATCAAACCCTAATTGACCAGGGTCTACTCTACAACCCACGTCACCAACCCCCATTAGAACGAGAAGATGCATGTCTTCTCTCATTTTTCCCGAGCCTCTAATCACTCAGATCCGAGTTGATCTTTCAACAAATGCGTCTCTTATCATCCCTAATCCACATCATACCCTTTAAACCTTTGTACATATCTTTAATTCTTCCCAAATAATCGGTCAATAAGGGTCCTCAGCTTTGTTTATAAATAACCCCCTCTTGTTCCTTTCTTAATTTTGATCCCCCTTGAAGCTTTGTTTCATGTCCTGACATGTGTGTCTATCAAAGGTCAGGTGACAGTTGCACCTTCCCCCCATGCTCGAAGACGGCAGAGCAAGGAAGCAACGATGATCCACGGTTGCCCTCCGACCATCTGGCTTCATGCCCACCAGCATGTATATGAGATGCTCTCCTTTTAATTTCTAGGTAGTTTTATTTATCACATTTTCATTTATGCATTTAGTTTAGGTTTTAATGCAGTGGGTTAGCTGATTTTCTAATTATTTCATTTGTTGGAGCCGCTAGGGATCTGACCATTCCACTATGTTCAATGCTTGTTCTGACCCTCTTAGCATGACTGTCTCATTCCCTATCGTGTTCTCCATCGAACCCATCCCGTTGCCCAACCTGATCGAGCCTCGATCAACGAATCCATGTTCCACCTCCGTCGCTCGTCGGAAAAGGTCCATCCCTCCTCATCTCACTATGATTTTCAACAATAACGACCCAAGATCCTTCTCCCTTTCCCCGTGGTGCGTTCACACAATCTTGTAAGACTTGGAAGGGGTGTCTGAACAATTTCAAATCAGATGACTTGCGCTCCAGCTGACTCGCGCTCCAGGCCCCTGCCGATGGGGCTCAGATATTTTTGAGACATCCTCCCGATGAGAAACGATGTGGCGATCATGGAAAGCAACTCAACAAGTTGGGAGGAGGTCAGAGGTAGGAGGAGGATCGATCCAAAGCAACCCATGACAAAGTTCTTGGGGTGTTCCGATAAGGCTCTCTAGAACCTTTCGATCAAAATAAACTCTCCAGATACAAGGGCTAATGTTAGATCACGAGCCCCTCCACTGTCAGATCAGGGGTCTTATCTAATCCTAGGTGTAGATCGATAAAGTGGTAACAGTACATCGGGAGCGTTGATCTCGTAAGTGGTGCGCATCAAGTCGTCCCCTCGCGTGCTAGAAGGGGTAAAATACCCAAAACCCTACCCTCCTTTTACATTTTCTTTTTAGTATATTATATATGTCTGGAGAGTAAATATTTTGGTAAATATTTTAATAAGACCCCTAGAGTTTCACATATTTGCATAACTGTCCTTGCTAGCTCAGCTCACGTGGGTCTACGTGACTTGAGCATTTTGCATGCATATCCTTCAGATTTTATGTATTTATTTACAGTCCAAGATATTGTATATCCCATGTATATTTTTGAGGAAAAAATGTACAAAGGACAGTTGTTTTTTCTATTTGCATTTATGCCCTTCCCAAGTGTGTATACTTTAATATTTTGCATGAAAAATGTATATATACCCCTAGATTTTGTATGTATGGTATGAAATATATAAAATGTTCTTCTAATTGCAAAATGTTCCTTGCTAGTAAATATGTTGTATTTTCTTAGGATTTTTGTTAAAAATACCCCTTGCTCGAATTTAATTTTGCAAAATTTACTAAATGTGCCATGGATGATGTTCCTTATTTCTATGATTTTTAATTTGGATTTTAAGGCATTTATATATTTATTAAAATTCGAATAATGACTTAAATATCCATATCTAACTTCGAAAATCACAAAAATTATTAAAACACATCAAAAAATAGGAAAAAAATTATATGTTATATATTACGCCCTATATTAACTTCAGACAAAATTCCTTAAAAATAAAAAAACAAAAGGCATAAAAATTAAAAAGCTTTAAAATATAGTAAAAAAATATAAAATTCCCAAAATCACAAAACATTTATATTTGTTTATGAATTTTCTTTATATTAATATTAATCTATAAAAATAGATTTGAAGATTTTTAGATTTTATTTTCTATTTTAATTTTGAAATCAATTCTGCCTATTTATTTAATCCCTGATTTGCGACGTTTTTTAATTTAAAGATACAAAACAATATGCAAAAATCACAGAAAATTCACAAAAAAAGTTAAAAAATACAAAAAATGTTTCTTATATATTTTAACTTTATTTAAATCTATATTTATGTATTATACACTTTGTATAGCTATTTAAACATATATATACTATATACCCTAGATTATTATATACTATATTATATATTAATATTTTTATTTTCAAAAATTATAAAAAACTAAAAACTTGCAAAAATGAGAACCCTAAAAAGATAAAAAGCCCTTTAAAAAGATTATATACACACTTATTTGTATTTATTTGTCTTTATGTATACATCTATACATCTTTTCATATAATACTATATATTTATATTATTATTATTCATATTTATATTTAAAGTTATTATATACATATATATTATATGAGAAAAGGGATCCTACACCCGGGGGTGTAGGTAACTACCTACATCCCCGTATTTTTTTCATGATTTTTTATTTTTTATTGAAATGAAACCTTGGGGTAATTAGATCACTATATATCACAATGGTGTCATTTCAATTTCAACTTAATTTGAGACTTCTATCATCTCCATCAAGATCATCAATTTTTAACGGTTTAGAATTTCTGAAAATGACCCATTCTAGATGAACATGTTAGGAATGTTTGTTCTGCATGAAACTTGAAACACATATTCCCCTTAATATATTATGTAAATTCTCCAAAGATTTTTTTCCATAAAACCAAAAAATAATGAGAAAAAAGGTCGGGTGTAGGGAGTTACCTACAGCCTCGGGTGCA
Organism: Ottelia alismoides; assembly: GCA_037367405.1. Classification (NCBI taxonomy): domain Eukaryota; kingdom Viridiplantae; phylum Streptophyta; class Magnoliopsida; order Alismatales; family Hydrocharitaceae; genus Ottelia; species Ottelia alismoides. Next base: position 787,645 of record JAZKJV010007240.1, on the reverse strand, counting down.
GGCTCCCAGAATCCAGACCTAAGAGAACAAAAAGAAAAGTATGTGCATAATGCACATAGATTAGCAATAAATCATAGGTTACCTGGTTTGCTCTCTGTGGATCAATCTCTACATGCCTACGTGCTATACATTTATTTATGTAGAGTTAAAAATAAATAGTGACTCGCAAATTTTGGGATTTAATTGATTCATTCATTGATTATGGGTACTTGTTGATCGAACCGGGCTTTCGTGAGCGGTTGCCTCAACGACATGTTATCTTTGCTTTTCTTGAGTGAGGTTTATTTTAAACCCTCTCCAAAGACCCGTTCGTCAAATGGCATCATTGTCGGGGAGCAACGTAGTGTAGCCTAATTTTACTTGTTTTTCATTTATTTATTAATTCATTTATTAACTTCCTTGTATGTATTTAATTTATTCATTAATTTTCTATGTCTTGATTGTATATACCTCATTTCATATTTTATACATAATTTGATTCATTGTGCTAATGCATCTCTTTTGATGTGTTTGTTGTGAGGGCCCGCTACGTGAGGATGACCTCTTAGGAGAGCGATGCAACCAAGGAAGGTGGAGATTGGTCCTTCACCTATGTGACCAGTTGGAGGGTGATGAATCCACGTTTCATCATCTTTATTCTATCATTTTGGCCTCAAAAACCCTAGTAAATGCGTGTAAATAGAGCTAATTCATGCATTTTAGCATTCATGCATATGTGTGTAAATATTGTATAAAATGCGGTTTTTAAAGCCAAAATTATAGAATAAAGAAAAGAAAAGAAAAAGAATAAAATATTGTAAATATTTTATGACCCGAAACCCCGAGACCTAGGCATCTTGATGAATAGGTCGACAAGGAATAAAGTAGGGGGAGATAAGGTCAGAAACACAGATAAAATACCTATACATTTTATTCATTCTTTATTCATTTTGGGACCTATTTTTGGTTCCACTTTTTATACATCAAATAAAGAAACTTTGTACATAAAAGTTGTAGATAATTTAATAAAGAAAAATACAAAATTGATTTCACAGAAAAATAATGTACAGATAAAAAGTTATGGTCTGAATAAAAATCCAGAATCCCAACTTCCCAGACCCGTATCTCGCAACTGACAACTCCAAATGTAGCAAACTCACCTTTAATTGTATATATAATAAAATAATCTATCCAATGGCGGTGGTTTCGCATTTGGCGGAGCTACGGTTTGAAAGTTGACTTTTGGACCCTCATTGTATACTTGTACATATTAAAATATTCAATTTATTATTTATTTATTATTTTTATAATTTTATATTTTTATAATGTTGTAAATAATACTTATAATAATTATGTGCGTTAAAATCAGAATAAAAACATAAAAAAAATACAAATAAAAACACTTGTATATATTCAATACATAGATACATACCTATACATATCCCTATACAAAACATGTTTGTATTTTATTAAATATACAAAATAAATCAGAAAAATAAAATAAAAATATATTTGTGTATATAAAAGTATTTTATAATTTTAGAAAATAAAAACCAAAATAAAATAAATTAAAAATACCTAAATAAAAACAGAATACTTAAATACATAGATATAGATACCTATAAGGGTATAAATGCAAACGTGTAAAAATATACTCCATAAAAATAAATAAAAATCACCATAAAATAATTTATTAAATAACAAACATTTTTTATTTTATAATCATAAATTAATAAAATCATTTACTATTTTTTAATTAATTTCTAAATCTTTTTCCAGAGGGTTTTTCTGGTTGGTCCACGTGGACCAACCAGAGGGCTCGGATAGTTGACTCTGGTCAACTGTCTGACCTTCTCTCTGCTGTTGTCAGACTGACTTTTCTCTCGTTTTTGACGATTTTTGGGGAGCGCTCCTTTCACCGAATGAGGTTGAAGTCTTCACGAGATATGCTCCCCTAACATCCAGCTACCACGCCCACCTATCGCATTGGGGAATGGATGCAAGATTCGCAAGATACGCCTCGTTGAAAGTCGCGCCTCGACCATCTTTCAAAACAGCCCCCTTTCCTCCATTTGCCCCTTGAACCCTTTTGGACCTAGCAACCCCTCTTCTTCGTGTGTTCTGGACTGGAGGCAGTGACAGGGCCTCCTCCAACCATCCAGGAGGGTCGCGCGAGGCCAGGAGGCGCTCCACCACCCATCTCCGGCCAACGGCCGTGAGGTTTCTTCCTCGGGCTCCGCAGCCTTCGAGGTCGTGTTTTTCTTACTTTTTCTTAGTTGTTTAGCGCACTGTTATGTTCAGATTTCAGTTCGTGTCCTCAATCAGTAGTTTAATCGTTTCAAACACCATCCGCCACCCCCTCGCCGAAGCTTGCTCCGGCGAGCAACCATTCACACCTAACGCCAACCATCCATCTTTGTTTTGCTCTGGAACCTCTCCTGTGGTTGTTCATTCATTTTTTTGCAGGGTTCCAAGTGCCAAAGACCCCCACCTGAGGTCGTTTTTGCTGAGATCTGAGCAACCTGAAGCTCTCTTCCCGCTTCCACTGTAGCCGTGGTGGTCTGGTGGTTTACCACCATTTTGAAGCCACCATATACTAGAAGGAGCTCCCAGGAGGTTCTTGATCTCGTTGGCGGAGAGAAGGAGACGCCTGGCGTGGAGATTTTGGCGCCTCAAGTTCGTCCAGGCCGTGCTCGGCGGTTGCTCGTCCTCCACACCTCGTCGCCGTCGGATCCTCCAGCGTTCTTCCAAGTGTACAGCTGCCGTCGGATTTTGCCACCTTCAGCCGTCAGATCGTGGCTCCAGATCTAATCTGGACCACAGAAAACGAAGGGGCATCGGCCCCCCACGTCGCGACACGTGTTTAAGTTAAGCCGCACCGCCGTTGGATCGTATTATCGATTGGGTAATTTGCGGATGAACCCCGGCTATTTTTTTGGATTTAGTTGTGTAGTTTAAATTTTTGTCTGCTGTGCAAAAACCCTTGGAACATTTGCGAGCAACCCCCCAGATGTTTGTATAATTACGTTGAGGCCCCTGCCAGGCGCGCGTGCATGTCACGTGCGCCCTGGCGTTTTTGCAAGTTTATCCTCACGCATTTGGTTATTACTAATTAGTCTTGCCATTATTTTATCTAGTTATAATTTCTGGGAATATATTGCAGGAGTGCCCCTAACTTTCTAATATTTACAAAAACACCCCTGCACTCATGCTTTTTCCTTATGCTTCTTGTATTTTTTACATGCATCTCTAAAAACCCAAAAAATCCCCAAAAATCACATTAGTGACCTGTTGCATAGTACTTTATCACCATATTTTTATTTTTCATAATTATAGCATTTTAATATTTATTAAAAATCAAAAACATCTATTTTCAGCACTATTTGCATTAGAAAATCCCAAAAAAATACAAAAACACTCCAGAAAAATCCCAAAAAAATATATTTTGTGTCTTTTAGTTCGTTTTAACTCCCAGCCAAAAATCATTAAAAAATACAAAACCAAACTCCTAAAAATTGCAAAACTCTAAAAATCTTTATAAAAATTTATAAAATTCATAAAAAATCAAAAAATAGTGTTTTCTTTTCCTGAATTTTCTTGGTTTCATTATCTTTCGTGGAAAATTAATTTGGAGAATTTTTGCCACTGATTTATATTTTATTTCTCCATTTTAAGTTTCAGCCTTGCTTTTTACTACTGTTTTCTTTATTTTGATAATTAAAAATACCAAAAACATTCTAAAAATTACCCAAAAATTACAAAAACAGTAAAAAAGTATAAAAAGACCAAAAAGACTTTATTTCCTTATTTTTGAGTATTTTTATCTATTTTTATAAATACTTTAGTTTCCCTTTTATTACATTATTTTTACATTCCAATATTGAAAAAAAGAAAATATAAAAAAATATAAAATATAAAAAGAAAATAAAAATAAGTAAATTAAAAATCAAAATACAAAAATATAAAATTAAAAATTAAATAAAAAATATAAAATTAAAAACCCACAAAAAATAGCATAATAGGCATTTGATCACAACTCACACATTTTTGAGCACTTGTGCCCCGTTCTACCTGTCTGCTCCCTGTGTTCGACCTCTACAATACTTGCACCTATACACATCTTGTTGTAGAGTTATAATAAATTTTAACTCCGCACATTTACTTTCATTGCTTGATCTATCTGTTGTGGGTTAATTGTTGTTTGAATTTCAGATTTCGTTGGAGGTCAAATCAGCGACTGTTGATTCGCCTTGTGAGTCAACACGATCTCTGCATTTCCGTGTTTAACAGAGGGGTAGCTGGCATATCAAGAAGAATAATTATTCTAGATTTTTCTTTTATTTTGAGAGAGAGATTCATTCATTCATTCATTATTAATTCGTAATAATTAAGGACTTGGACACTACTTTCTTCCACGAGCTCCAATACCTGGGTGATTGTTCACTTGGGGGCCTCATCGTGTTTTCTCATGTTTTCACTGCTTTATTTTTTTTGTTTCTCAATATTTTGAGTTTTCCATCTTTCTTTTATTTGTTTTATGTACATGGAGGCCCTAGACTTTAGGTTGCTTGAATCGGTAATTAGGTCCAAGCCCTAATAAGAATTATGTGCCTATATTTGCTTACATTTGGATTAGTCAAATAGCTAATTCTTGATTATTTGATTGATTGTGCTAATGCATCTCTTTTGATGTGTTTGTTGTGAGGGCCCTCTACGCGAGGAAGAACTCTTAGGAGGGCAATGCAACCAAGCAAGGTGAAGACTAGTCCTTCACCTATGTGACCGTGTGTCGAGAGAGGTCACATACAACACTGGCAGGACCCGTTGTGGCGGGCACCGAGTGGCATCAAAGACTATACTTTTGGTCTCATATCTAGATAATTAACATATGATTCTTCATGATTAATAACATCTGTTGTTTAGGGTGATTTTTTCGATTGCACATCGCCAAGTAGATAGGAATACAAATTCTGTTTTGCATACCACATGGAGAGAGCTGGGAAGAACTACAAATCCTCTAACTCTGCATGCATCATTAGGTTCAATGATGAGATTTCCATCATTGAATCAACTTGCATGGCTTTTTCTCTATCTCCCTCGAATTATGAGCACCTAGGACATAAAAAAACTAGAAAATTGTTAGGCGCTTGTATGCAAAATACCTAAAAAAAGTTAAAACATAAAAAATATAAAACAAGGGGACTATTAAATAAACTTTGACCTTAATTAAAATTTAAAATGAACTTTATTGCCATGGGTTCATAAAGCCCTCATTGTTTTAGGTACCTTAGGAGGGGACCAAAATCCCTCCCATGAGCGAGGCATGACCTGCTAACCCAGTCTGTAACTGTTGTGTGTATCGCTTGGATTTTGAATGTATTGGTGCTTCCATCGTGCGTGGCCGAGTAGGGCCATGCCATCATTGTGTTCTCTCATTGTCTCGAACATCGACTTGGTCTGAAATACTAAGCTTAGGCCACACCCTCACATGAGTGTCTATCTCATCGGTTTACATCCAAGTTGGTCCTTACACATTCACGGGTGATTCTGTTGTGAGCAAGGGCCGATGTAGTGGTGCCGCCTATCCGCTTCCTCCTCTATTTCTTTTGTTGAGTAGGGATACATGAAGTGCTACAAGGACCTCAAAAAAGTGTAAACTATAGGTTACAAAGGAGGACAAGTACGAGATACTTTTCCGGTAGTACTCTCACTCCTATAGGGTTAGCATGCTGAAAATGAATCTGGGTTATTAAGGTTAAGTTGATTAATTAATGTGTCATTGTCACCCAAGCTAACCGAGATGAAAATGAGAAAAGTATTCAATCATAAGCAAATCAAGCAAGAAAAACATTGGACTAAGCTACTTTTATTAACCTGGTATAGCGACCAGGGTCGAATATAAGGAGCACTATGATAAACTAAGTAGTCAATTCCAGAGAATCAAAGGATTTTATTTTTTAGTGGTTTCTAATTTTGCAATTTTTTATTTTTATAAATAATGAATATAAAGAAAAAGAAAGAAAGGATACAAATACACACACTATTTTTTGTATTTTTGAAAAAGGATAAAAATACCCAAATAATCAAGCAAAAATATTTTTTGTTTTATTTTTATACTATTTTTGTTAATTTTTTTGTCATTTTTGAAATTTTTATGGATTTTATAAAAAAATAAAAACTAAGAAAACACAAATAATGCACAACTAGAATAATTTTGAAATTAAAAATACCAAATAACTTCAAAACTCTAGGAACCCAATTTTAATCAAAACTACATAAAAATATCTACAAACAAAAACATAAGTAACAATTTTTAGATTTTTCAAATATTTTTTTATAAATTATATGGTATATATAGAGTTTTGCTAATTTTTAGAGTTTTATAAAAGTAAATGAAATGAAAATGGTACAAAAATAAAACAAATCAAAAGAAGGCTACTCTAAAATTTTTTAGAAATTTTAAGGCATTTTGCGAATTATTATTATTTTTCTAAGGATACTAAGGGGTTTCTATACTATTTTTGAATTTTTAATAGTTTTAGCAAAAGAAAAACTTCAAACGAAAATCATCACAAATAAATCACACTAGCAGGAGCTTATCCTATTTTTTAGGAGATTTTTCGATCAATTTTTGATAATTATTGCAACAAATATGAACAAGAATAAAGTTGCTAGAATGTCAGAACAAAATAGAAAATACTTTGATTCCCAAGGCCAAATAATAACACATGTGGAATTTGGGGGACTAAGATGAAAAAATTCCAGTAAGATTGTGGGGCACATGTGATTCACGGCTCACAAGGGTATACTTGCAATTTCACAAAACTTCTTCTATCTCATTAACAAAGGAAAGCTAAGGTGAAAAAAAACAAATAACCCAAATATCACGTGTACATACACGTGAGTTCAACTCGGTTGGACTAAAATGCAATTACGAAAAGTGTGAGGTCCTAAATGCAAATGTTCTTAAACAATTATTACAATTATTATACTAAAATGAAATAAAAGTAAAGGCAGGCTAAAAGGAGCAATATACCCAAGGTCTCATGCGGCGCACGTGGAATCGGCATGTGGATTTAATTACATGCCTAGGTCTGATCAGATGGTGCAAGAGTCAGGCAGTTATGTACGACGCTAATATGCGCTAAAAAGACCTGAGGGTTCCTTGATCCCACATTAACTAACGGACATGAGCAATACACTTATGATGAACGGTTTGCATCAGAGGATACCCCTTCGGAAATGAGCAATGCTGAAGCAATCCTTAGATGGATCGAATAATCTAGGCACCTCGAAAGTGAATGGTGGAGATTTAACCTGGGAGGAGATCGGATCCAACAATTGGGAGATCTTCTGGAAGAACATGCAAATAACTTACCTTCGGCGAGCTTCGATCGGCAAATGTATGTGACTTAGGCATTCCCCGTAGCTGCTCTGATGGGCGAAAGATCACTGTTAGAGGTCTGCATCGGAGGAGGCTCTCAAAAGGGTCCAAGAGCTCAGAACGAGTCCTGGAGGTGCATGGGGACATGGGGATTCTTGGGCTTGTTGTGCATCATCAAATTGACCTTCAGATGAAGTTTTCTGACGTACCGGACCTACACAAATGTTCTTGCTCGGAGATGATGCTCCGATGAAGGGTCATGGGTGGAGAAACAAAGAAATAACCAGGGGAAAGCAGATGGGTCAGGTCCAACGTATCGTGAATGAAAGGACCTGAAATTTGACCTAATCTGATGATTTTATCGATGATCAAATAGCGGAGAGTGATGAAGAGGTGGATGGTACGGTGTGTGAGGTGTTTAATGGGTCGAGATGAAGCTTTGATCAGGCCTAAGGTCTAGGACTAGATGCTCTGTAAGGAGTTAGAAATCATGACTAATTAAAAACATCCGATCAATCTAGTGAACCTGGTGGTGAATGATGTCGCATGTGCTAGAGACAAGTGGTCTCAGGGGATCAGGGCCTCAACAGCTCGATGAAACCAGAGACTTGGCTCCTCGCGGTGAAGCACCGTGTTTAAAGCCACCGGACCTAAACCAAACTCACAGCATGGGGTCTCCCTACTCGCTCTCTCTCTTGTTGTCACTCTTGAGGAAAGGCTGAGCATAACTGAAGATATGAAGCAACCAAAAGGTGTCTAAAAAGAATATGGTGTAGGTGCTCTTATAGGCAGTGGAGGGTCGAGAATGTTCGATCATTAGCATGCAAACCAAGGCATGGATCCTGGAGGATGGCATTATGCGAGGATTAGGGATCCATGCCTTCCAACCAGAGCCAAATGATGATGGTCAGATCGATCGGATCGACTCAAGAAAAGTGGGAGAAAATCAGATCAAGCCCAATCCGAGGAAGAAAAAGGATGGGGAGGACTAGTTGACTGCAGACAATAATCCGACATGGCCTAGTTAGAAGCGACGGAGGAAACAAACAAAATAGGGAAGATGACAAAAATAGAGAAATAAATAAAAATAACTAGAGACAAATTAGTAAATGATTTTAGAATAAAAAATATTAAAATAAAAATGTATATAAATTAAAAATCTATTTTTCGATGAATTTTACTAAATTAAATAGTTAATTTTGTGGGTTATTTTCATAGAAACCCAATATCGACAGGTATATTATTCCTATACACAATATATACATATTTTTATCTTATTATTTTTAAAAAAATACATTAAATTTTGTATTTTGTTTATTTCCAAAATAATTTAAAGTATATAAAAAACATTTCGATTCAAATTTTAGAAGTTCGTTACAGGTGTTAATAAATTAGTATTATATACAACATATATACTTGATGCTATTGTCCAATGAAACATTTATTTTATTTATATTTTATTTTGTACTTTATGAAATTTATTTGAATTATTTTTACAAATATTTAGAAATACAACAAACATAGTTTATTCACATAGGTATAGATATCGTAAACTACATATCATTTAGTTTGGCAATTATTTTTATTATTTAGAAAATATTTTTATTTACATGTTTTATTAAGGTAAGGAATTACTTTGAGACCTTTTTTATTTAGAAATAAAATAGGTGAATGATATATACAGGATGAGTAGTCATGGATATGTATACAGTGAATAAATATAGAATGAATAATAAATACATATATATACGAGTAATTTATTGATAAATATATACCATATCTCTCCCTACATTATTCTTATCGATCATGTCAATACTTGACATTTGCTCAGGGTTCGGGTCAGTCTGTACTTATTACATAATCACAACCTTATTTTAGTTCTTTCTTTTTTCTTTTCTTCTTTATTCTTTTATTTTGGATAAAAAGAATGTTAACCATACAACATTAACAAAAGGATACACAATGCTAATTTATTGATTCAATATATATTTACAGTTAATTTGTATAGGGATTTTTTCTAAATAAAAAGAAAAAAGGATGTGAATCATGGATTCATCTTTCCCCTGTAGTTTACCTTTGCTAATCCCTTAGCAACCACGTATTTGAAAAAGGAGTGAAAAAGAAACAAAGAAAAGAAAAAGGAAAACATGAGAATGTATGTTGATTATTAAATTTATCTTCATAAAACTTTTTGTATGGAACTTGGTCAGACCTTTGGATTATTAGTTTAGGGCAACCTTATTGGGAAATATATTTAAAACTCGGCAACCCTTAAATTCCACAATTCTATGGTCATATCACCTCAACAATCAGGTCTGGACAAGTCTACATATGCAAACTCTTACGACTATGAGGCCTTTTTTGTACGGTGTAAGTGGTACATATCTTCGTGCCTTAGAAATGGTAAATAAACATCCTCCTCAACAAGGTAACTATAGTCCCCCAATCCAGAAATCCTTTCCTCGAGGAGCTGGGTATTCCCTTCTAAGTTCAAGTGCAATCGGCTCAAGAAGAGGGGGCAAAGAAAAGAATGGACCATGGACAGTTTAGCCACGAATCCCTTGGAGCTTGACCAATGTAGCCAACTCTCCAGCTGCAAGCTTCCATGAGATGACATAGTGTATCACATAAGCTTTGCTTATTCCACTATATACACTCCGGCAAGTATTTAATTTTCAATCAAGCTTGTCCCCTTTTTTAGAATTTTTCATTATTTTTAAATATATACAACATATATAAAAGGTGTGGCATGTACATAAGGAGTTTTTCTTATTGATTCAGTCGACTATCCCTCTTTTGAAGCATTATTGCAACCCTACAACATCATATCATTAGACCTCAATCCTACTAGACCAGGTTGAGATGCACATTCCTCCCTAGATGAGGACGAGTGGTTCCACAAGTTGTAACACATCTGTGTGCTACCTCAAGCCAAAGGAGTCGGCCTCCTCACCACCTCATCCATGAAGATCTACGTGTAAAGTGCGTTTCCAAGTCAAGCCACTATTTGTAAGGGTCATGCATGCCTCGAAATATTCTACTTAGACCAATCAAGATGACATGTAAACATAGCCTTATGGACTCAAATAATTAAGTTGCTAGGATCTGAAAAAAACTCAAATCCACATCCTATAAGGTTCCTCTGAAATTAAGTGGATTAGCAACTTAACCAAGCTCCATTCTTCAATTTATTCTAGATTGGTTTAAATATCAACAATGATTCTGAAAAATGGGTATGAACACATAAATAAAGGTATTTACAAAAACTTTTGAAAAGAAAATAAAATAAGAGACAAAATCTTTTTGACAACTTTTCAAAAATGTTTGCATTTTTTTTGAAATTTTTAGTTTTCCAAAATTTTAGATGTTTTCAATAAGAAAGAAAAGAAAGAATGTTTTTTACAAACAATTCCAAAACTTTGTACATATTTGCAGGGGTTTTATTTAGAAGTTTTATATACAATTTTTACAAAAGGATTTTGTCTACAAATTAGAGGATTTTATATGCAAGAATTTTATATACAAAGTTTACAAATAAGTATAGTTTTTATTTACAAATATTTTACAATATATATACAAATAATTTACTTACCCATAATTTATATCCCGTGTGATAAAATATTTTACAAACCATTTAAAAAAATCAAAACATTATCAAATACTTTTTCAGAACTAGTTCTACAAATTATTTTACAACAAGTTTTTTTCAAAAAGATTTTTGCAAACATTTTATTTTCACACATTTTACAAACATTTGCATAATAAACATAGTTTTGATAAAAAAAAATTTATAACCATTTTTACAGACATCATTTTAAAAAAATTACAAAAAAATTGCAAAGATTTTTACAAACAATTTCTACAAATCATTTTACCAAAAATTTATAAATAGTTTTGGAAATATTTTTCAAAATACTTTTATTTCAATTTTATAAATAATAGACATATTATTAATCCTAAAGTACGAGTTATGGCTAAAGTATATATACAGTATTTACGACACCCCCTATACTTAGCTCGAACTATATCCTCATAGTGATAAAAGGGCGTCAAAGGAAGACATAACTCATGCTAAGTATAGAAGAGGGAAAAGAATCCTATGCTACACCGACTTAAAGAATGAAAGAATGTATTGAATAGATGTTAATGATCACCCCTAGACTTAAGATCAAGTAATCCTAAGTATAGAAGACTGTAAAAAAAGGGAAAACTGACAAGAACGTACATGAAATAAAAAACTTGACTTGTCCACCTTATACTTATGGAAAAAGATCCATAAGTATAGAAAAGAATATTAATAGTTGAGGGACAAGTGGGGGAACAATCAAAGAAATGAAAAACAGACATTACCTCCACTAAACTTAGGGTGATATGTCCGTAAGTGTAGGCAACAAAACAGAGGTAATAGGACAAAAAAATATGAATAACACAAGTTCAATACCCCCTATACTTAGGATAAAACACATCCTAAGTATATCAAGAGTCCTAAGTGAGATCCGGGGTGTTAAACAAAATGAAAGAATGAAGAAATAAAATATAAAACATGGATATACAAGGAAGCAGATGAAAGTGCAAATCAGGTATGAGATGCAAAAGATGAGAATCAAAGAATACGTCTCATACAAAATGAATCCGGGCAACATCAACGGTCAATGAGTCATGATCAAGAAAAGGCTTCAGGCGGTGATCAATGACTCGAAAGGTGGACTTAGAAGACAAGTCAGATATGACAATATTGTCGTTGTAATGCACCTTTCTGGCCAACTATGGTTCCTTTCCATTTGCTTTATAATTTCCTGAAAATAATCTCAGTCATGCATCAAATAGCCATACTCTCTGATTAGTCTCAAACGGCTTATAGTTGATGTGTGAATCACGCCATATCTTCAGTCTATCCTAATATTGTTGGCTACTCAAAAAGGTTGTATCTCTAAGCTCCTCCAAGGCTGCCAACATTGCTCTCCTCTGATCTCCTACACTCACTGGATCCAATAATATTTTTGTGACTGCCCAAAGTTACTTGTGCTTGATTTTCACAGATAAGTGGCATGGCTTGCAATAAACGAGTAGAAATGGAGTTGTACCCTAAAGAGTCTTGAAGGATGTTTTATAGGCCCACGAGATCGAGTCCAAAAGTTGTGACCAATCCTTTCGGTCTTGGTGGACAACCTTTTGCAATAGCATTTTGATCTCCCAGTTGAAAACTGCAGCAAGGTCGTTCGTCTCTATGGTCTATACAGAACTTGTTAGTAAGGGCCCTTACCTTTTCGTTGATAAAATGAGTCCCCCTGGTCAGAAATCAAAACTCTAGCAACTCCAAACCGTGATATGATAGTCTTCCTTAAAAATCTGCAAACACTCGTATCAACAACTCGAGCGAGGATGGCATCAACCCAATGACTCACATAATCTGCAACCAACAAAATGTACTCTAATCCTTGATTCTTAGGGATTGGGGCCATAAAATTGACGCTCCATGCATCAAACAACTCACAGAAGTGAATGGGCTGCATCAGCATCATGTCTCTATGACCAAAACTACCCAGCCTCTAACAGACAATACACCTCTTTACGAATTAATCTGAATCCTTGAAGAGTTTTGTCTACCAAAGGCCGGATTGGACAACATTTTGTGTTGTCCGTCTCCCAGAGTTATGTCCTCTTGCCTCAAGCTTGTGGCAATAGGTGAGGACTCTATGGTGCTCATCTTGAGGAATACATCGATGCCAGACACTATCCCCCCCCTTTGTGGTAAAGGTTGGGATCCTCCCAATGGTACGACTTGGACTTCGCTAGGAAAGTCTCAAGTCGCTGCCTAGTCCAACCTTGTAGAAATTTCTTGTCCACAATATAGTTCACAATATCATCATACCAATGGAGAGAGGTGATTACAAGAATCGCCTTGTCTGCGAAAGTCTGAGTAATAGGTATGGTTGTCTCAGAATCCTTAAGATGTTCTAATCGAGAGAGGTGATCTATCACCACATTCTTTACTCCAGCTTATCCTTAGTCTCAATATCAAACTCTTGGAGTAGAATGATCCATCTAGTCAAGTGTGCCTTGGCATCCTTATTAGACATTAAGTACCGAATGCAGATGTGATCAGTGTAAATAGTCACTCTAGATCCAAGAATGTAAGATCTGAACTTATCCATAGCAAAGACTACCTTCAACATCTCCTTATGTGTAACGGTATAAATCCATTAGGTGACATACAAAGTATGGCTAAAGTTTTGAATGGCAAATGGTAATCCATACCTCCTCTATCCTAGCACAACCCCTATGGCAAAATCAGAAGCGTCTGTCATGATTTCGAATGGCAGAGACCAACCGAGTGGCTGAAGGATAGGAGCATGCATATGCAAATCCTTGAGAGTCTCAAATAACGAATAACACTTATCATCTACAAGGAACTCGGTGTCTTTCGTGAGAAGATCAGTAAGCATTCGGGAAATATGACTGAAGTCCTGAATGAACCGTAGGTAGAAATCGACATTCCCTAGAAAAGATCACAACTGCCTCGGATTGGACGGTGGAGTGAGATTCCTGATGATATCCACCTTGTCCAGATTGGCCCCTATGCCCCTATTGGAGATGATGTGACCAAGGATTGTCGCTTGAGTCATCCTGAAATGAATCTTCTCCCAATATAGAATGAGGTTGACCTCAATGCACCACTGAAGCACACGGTTTAGATAAGCAAGAAAAGCATTAAACTCGTCACATAGACTGAAAATTCGTCCATGAAAACATCTAAACATTTACCCATCATGTCCAAAAAATGGAAAGCATGCACCTTTGGAATGTACCCGGGGCATTACATAATCCAAAGGGCCTCCATCTAAAAGCATATATCCCAAATGGACATGTGAGTGCCATCTTATCCTGGTCTCCAGACGCAATGGTCACTCGATTATACCTCGAGTACCCGTCAAGAAAGTAGTAATGACTCTTCCTAGCTAGTCTCTCAATATAGTGATCAGTGAATGGTAGCAGGAAGTGATCCTTATTGGTGGTCTGATTCAATCATCTGTAGTCCACACAAACCCTCCAAGAAGTGGGTACACGGGTGATGAATCCGAGAATCACCCTTTTAATTTATTCAAACTAATGATTAAAATATATTCATTGAAGTCAGACAATTTCAGATCGCTCAAAACCACTTAATTAATTTTTTAATTAAACACAAACAACCAATTTTTTTACTTGGGAAAGCCCAAGGTCGAACTCAGGAAGCCACTGTCCCCTTATGTTTATTTAGAGTCATTCTGGAGATTAGGTTTTCAAAGAGGCATTTTTTTATTTTTAAATGCAATAAATGAAGTACATGCAATTTTGGTGAAGTTTATGTACTAAAATGAAAATTACATCCAACAGTGTCAAAAAGTTCCCAAACTTGGAAAAAATGTGAAATACGATGAAATTAGACTATTGTATCTTTTTTGGAATTTTTAGATGTAGAATGAAATAACTATGAATAAAATATGTAGACTAGGTGATTTGAAATTAACTAATTTTAATAAAACGTTCATATTTTCCAGAAATTAAATTATCTTAGACAGGTCTATGTTAGAGGTATCCAGAATAGTTTTTAATTCCTAAAAATACTATGTGAAGAATTAATTAAAAAGAAATTAACAAATTTACTTTTTCATTTATTTTAAACTAGATATGCATGCAAATAATATGAGGGGTACAATGCAGAAAACACTAAACTCGAACTATTATGATTTTTTTTCACAATTTTCAGAGCTACGAATAATTTAATATCAATCTTCGATAAAACATTTGGTCAAATATGGAATATTTCACCAAATTATTTCTATTAAATAAAACACAACTCACAAAAATATAACAATTTTTCACAATGATAGAGAATATGGTGTTCTACGATGAGCAATTTTTATAATAAAGAAATGATGACAAAACAATGTTCAAATTAACATGTGAATACATGGGTATGAATGCAATTACAGAAAAAAATTAATAAAAAAAGATGTTGATGGGACTTAGATGTAATTACATACACTAATGGGGGATTGAATGCAATTTTTAATCCAAACACATGCAGGGCACGTACGCTCCTGGTCGGTGGGCCTTCCAACGAATCTGAAAAGTGGTGGGGGTCATTTGCAATTTTTTGAAGGGGCACGTGCACAACACGTGCCCTTTCTTTGGAATGGGCACCTTGCAAATGTCAGATTTTGCGAGGGCTCGGGCACAATTACCCCCACTCTCACGTGCATGCATGTGCATGGGTGGATAAGTGTCGACGTGGGCTTCGAAGTGGCGTGGCTTTGTATGATGGAGTCAAGGCAGAGCAGGTGGCTGGTCATCGACGGTGGGGATGGCGTGCCCGTGCATGGTGGAGGCTGCAGGTGGCTTTGGGAGGGGCATTTAGTCGACGTTGCTTGTTGCGGTTGTGCTGTAGGAGGCAAGGTCGCGCAGTTGCTTGCAGGAGGGAAGGTGCAGAGCGACGGTCGCAAGTGGCTTTGGAACAAGCGAGGCGTCGAGTTGGGAGCGAAAGTGGAGGAGCCCAGTTCACATTGGTGGTCTGCGTCCTACGTGGCTAGCTGCTCATGACGTTGACGGTCGAGCTAATCAAGGGCATAGTCTCAATCGAGGCATGCGGGTTGCGTACAACATAAGGGTCGATGGAGTGGTACAGAGGGGGTTGACGATGAAGGCAGGCACGGTGGAGATGGTCAAACGAACATGGGTTGAAGGTGGTGTGTAGTAGATGCACATCGATGAAGAAATTAAAAAGAGAGGGGGAAGATGAATATAGGAATAAATGAACGGAAGAAGAAGAAGATGGTCGGGTTCGCCAGGGGGTGGAGCGGCATGAGACCGACTCCTGTTATCACCTCGAGAGATGCAACAAATAAGCAACTCGAAGCTTGGCACTTGCTAGAGTGATCATGACGTGGAGATGAATCCACGGATCATACCTTCGGTAGGAGGTTGCAAGGCCGTCGTCGTAGCAGTACCGTCTTCCAAGATGTCACCAGGGAGGGGGTTTCGCTGGTGGCTGGGATCTCCTGAAGGTGGATACCCGTGCATGATGGCGATCGAAGTTTATTTATGGGTGGATGGTGGGTGTGAGGTAGATGGAGTTAGTTGGATAAACGGTTGCGCTGACGGTGCGTAGGTATGCAATGAGTGGGGTTGGGAGACACGCAGTTGCGAGGGAATCACCGGTGATTGGGCCGCCGTGAGAAGCATGTCAAGGGCATAGAGAAGTTGCATGAAAAGAGGAAGGAAGAGTGGCCATGTGGCATGCCTTGCGGCTGCCACATGGTGAAAATATTAAAAATTAGATTAAATTAAAAAACTAACTAAATAAATAAGTAATAAATATAAATAAGTAAGAATAAATAGATAAATAATAATATTAAATAATTAAAATTATTAAAATAATAAAGATAAATAAATAAGTAAAATATTTAAAATAAATAATAATTAAAATAAATAAATAATAGTTAAAGTAACAGATAAACTAAATAAGTAAATGTAATAAGAAAGGATAATTAATATAAAAAAAATTAGGGTAACATGTGGCGGCTCTAGGAGCGGCCACGTGATGCTCCTAGAAAACTCAAAAATTAAACGTATAGAAAAATCTAAAAGAATTATCAAAGTGATTCAAATCAAAAAGTATCAATGCAAAAGTTATTCATCTCGACGACATCTACAACTTTCACGAAGAATAAAAAATTAAAGAGAAAATCAAAAATATAAAAATAGAGAAAATATGAAATAAATATTTACGTGTTAATATATTTTTTTGGATTTTTAATAATTAAGAAAATAAAAGGATAAAATAAAGGGTAGTTTGGTCAATATGTACAATAGACAATAGGTGCCCAAAACCCAAGTTTCACATACGAACTCTAATTTTTATGAAATTGGTCTTATTTTGAAGGTCTTTGAATGTATATAACATTAATAGTAAGTAGACCTAAATTGGACATTGTTTGAGAGAGATGTTCACATTTTAATGTTCTTAGTCTCAAACTTGGATTTGGGTTTTATTGATCAATTTTACAAGTTAGTATTTTTTTGATATTTTTCCTTTATTAATGTTAGTAAAATATACACTATAGAGTTGATTTTATTGGATTTGGGGTTAGAATAAAATAGATACAAATAGGTGATTTTAGCTAATATACAAGTGAATATTTACAAGTGAACTTGGCTTCTTATTGAATGCAAATATACATGCAAAAATGCTGATATTATTTCTTAATGCATGAATGCAAAAAATGCATAATAAATGGAAATATGCAGCTAAATGCACAAGAATGAAGCTCTATTTTCAACTTTTATAGTGACGAATCACAGATTCATCAACCCCCTATACTTAAACCTTGCTCGTTCCTGAGCAACTAAAATTGAATGCAAGAGTGAAATGAATTTGGGTTCTATATCATGGTCATGAACAAAAGGATTAAAATAGAGCTGGAGTCAACCGCTGGATTAATAATGTGGCAGAACCTTATTGGGAATTGAATTTAAGACCTTACAAACTTTAAGTTCCACAAGTCTCTTATTCAAGTCGCCTCAACAATCAGGTCAGAACAAATCATCATACACAAATTCTTATGACTATGAATATTACTTGTACTGTGTAAGTGAAATATAGCTCTCCACATCAGAAATGGCAAAGAAACAACCTCATCTAAAAGGTAACTCTAATTCCCCGGTCTAGCAACTCTTTCCTCGAGGAGCGGGGTATTCCCTTCTAAGTTCAAGTGCAACTAGCTCAAGAGGAGGGGGTAGAGAAGAGAATGGAATGTGACCAGTGTAGTCACATATTCGTGGAGCTTGACCACTGTAGCCAAGTCTCCAGTTGCAGGCTTCCATGGTATGAGACTTTGAAGCTCTTCTTATTTTTCTATACTTGTATAAACACTCCAGTAGGCACTTTACTTTTCAATCATGGCTATCCTTTTTTGGAGATTCAGCATTTTGCTTCTTCTTCTTTTTTTACATATATACAAGGTGCAACATGTACATAAGGAGTTTTCTTCTTGAGTTTAGTAAACTATCCATCTTTTGAAGTTTTATTGCAACCCACTGAATCCCATCATTAGACGTCGACGCCGTTAGACTAGGTTGAGATGCACTATCCTCCATAGAGGAGGACAACTGTTTCCACCGATGTGCTACTCCAAGCTAAAGGATTCTACCTCCTCACTGCCTCATCAATGAAGAGCTACGTGCATGGTGCTTGTCTAAGTTAGGTCATTGTCTAAAAGAATAATGCTTGTGTACGAAGTATTCTACTTAGACCAATCAAGATGACATGTGAACATAGACTTGCAGACTCAAAGAATTAAGTCGCTCGACTTGAAAAATCACAACTCCATTTCCTATAAGGTTCCTATTAAATTAGGTAGATTAAGGTCAAATCAAATCCATCCTCAACATCTATTCATAACTTGGTTCAGAACCCACTAACTGTTCACTTTGCATATGCGAGATATGCTGATGAGATGTAGATGACATGCAATGTAGATGAATGAAGTGCAAGACACTATTTTTTGAATGCAAGGATGATATGCAAGAGTAAATAAGAAGCTTATTATTATTATTATTTTGTTTTTTTATATACCTCCTATTTTACAAAAAATTTTACATAAGTATATATTTTTCTTACAAGAATTTTATAAGTTTTTTACACAAGTATTATACAAGTTATACAATATACTATACAACACACGTATACATGTATTTTACAAAAAGTTTTCTTTTCAATTTTTACCCACTCTGTAATTATTGCATAATATATATAAAAATATGGGAAAGTACGAGTTATGGGTAAAGTATATATGTAATATATACACGCTCTTCTATACTTAGCGTGTGCTATGTCCTTAGATCATGGGAAGCGAGGAAAAAGACATAGCTCGTGCTATGCATAAGAGAGCTAAAATAACAAAAGGTATAGAAGTCTATCTCCGCCCTATACTTTGGCTCTGGCAGCTAAGTTTAGAAGAAGATTAAAATGGGACGAACAAGTTAAAGATGAGAAATGGATGGATATACATGCTGGGCATCGGTCCCCCCCTATACTTAGGCTTTGGTCAGCCTATGTTTAGGACAAAGGTGAGTGTGAGAACTGATGAGATTGGAGAATGTAGAGAGATTGATGAAGAAACTAGGTCACTCTCCCCCTATACTTAGGATCTAGTCATCCTAAATATAGCCATAAAATGAAATAATATGGAGACGGGCCGAGTGATTCGAATCACCGGGGAGGGAGGGAAAGAAAATATATACAAGGAGGAGTGAGAGTATACACGATGAACCTTCTTGCGGGAGCGAGGAGGCGGATAATATACATTTGTGTCATTGTCAGAATCATCCTTAAATTAACAATAGTGAGGTGTAGGGATCGTCCAACAAGGATCGACACATGGATGCTTGCTCAGATATGGCTTAAGAACAACCGAACTGAGCTCACTCATATAAACCACCTCATCCAGACTCGATGAGGACTCCTTTGAAAATTCCTTCTCCACTATGTTGAAGGAAGCTTTCTTAGTCGGTTTTCTAGAACATGAATCTTTGAGAGGGAGAGCAGAGTGACGTGCCTTGAGAGGTTTGGGGAAACATCGAGGAATCAATTCTTGACTTCCTCTCACTGGATAACCGATTAGAGGAAGGAGCAACCATGCTTTTGGGTGGGGTCAATTCAGTCCTGGTTGTCTGCTTTTAAAGTCCGGATGTGGTGCAGTGCTGACCATGGGGTCCTCATCAGACAAATCACCATATAGATTGTAATATTCCTGAAGGGTCAGCAAGTGTCTCGGGGATGTATTAGTGATCTCAATAGGCTTGGCATTAGGAGTGACGCAAGAAGTGGGAGTCAATAATGTATGGGGAGTCTCTGATCCAATAGTCGGTTCGATAAACGATATCATAGGTGTAACAGAGAGGTGTGACTCATCTATCTCTCGATAGTCACGACTGTAAGCAGTTTTGTTGGTTACCTTAGAGTAGAGTGTGTCAAAGAATGGATGCGGTCGGAGTGATCCCAGTGTTGCAAAAACGATCTCCCCAGTCTCACAATCTATAGTCGCCTTAGCCGAGGATAAGAATGGCTTCCCAAGAATAATAGGAGACTGGGTAAACTCTCCTTGGTGCTCAATGCTAATGACCATGAAGTTTACCTGGAGTAGATCACCTTGGAAAGTAATGCTGACTGAAATGGTTCCTCTCGGCCGTTTTATAGATCGATCAGCCAGCTGAACATATCTCTCGCTTTTCAGATTGTCTTGAGTTTGAGCTTGTCAAACACATAGGTTGAGAGGATATTTATCGGTTAGTCATAATCGATTCTAGCATGGGTGAAGGTATTGTCTTTGATTTTACATTTAACTCTAGGCAACCGGTTTACTCTACATGTTTTGGCCTTTCTTCCCATCACCAAGGAGGTGTCAATATACACTATGTGTCTCTCAGTCCTTGCCCTTTTATTGTCCAACCTCTTAGGCATCAGTTTACTTATCACAAATTGTTTGAGGTCCAGGAAGTCATCTATGGCCTTTATTAATGAAAGATTAAAAAGTAATTCTTCATGTAGTGCTTTCCTTAGAGCATGATCCATTTTTAGGTCTTTCACATTTTCTATTTTTATGTTTTTTTTCTTATTTTCAATCTTTTTGGTCTTTTTGGGATTTTCGATTTTTTGTTGTTTTTGATAGGAGAAGGGGGTGCATGTGGATGTATAGACTCTACATTGGAAGGTATGGTTTGTAGAAGAGGAAGGTAGAAAGGACTCCAGCTGTACATAGTGTGTGTTTCCTTGTATCCTCAAAGTTGTCAACATTGAATCTGCTTATTCCATTCTCCACTTCCTTACCTAAGATGGAATAAATTGAAATGATTCGGTCAATGACATTTCTAAGTTTATCCTTAACAAATTCATATCTCTTCACAACCCTAGAAATATTATCCTCCAAAGAGTCCCCATAGCAAATCATTGAAGCAGTTTGTCTACTTAGAGGATACTCCTGAGATCTTGAAGTCTCATACTCAACATACCTATACTCTATTATGTAATGCTGGCCTGAGTATGGACCATCCGAATGGCAGATATTGGTTGGAGCCTCGAATAATGGAGTCAATGAACAATGGGCTAATAAGTCTAGTTCATGAGTCCAAGCATGTGCATGTGGAGGCTCTCCGAATGTGTGATATGTAGGCGGGTCAATGTAGGCTTGATTATTAGGGTCAATCAAGTCATGACGATGATATGGTGCAGTCCTGTCCATATGGCTTGTTCGATCAACCATGTTATGCCCTAAGGCCATGTCGGGATGTGTATATGTGAATTGTTGGTCTGGTCCCAACTTGAGATGAGAATGAGTTTGTGGGGGTGTATAATTCGGCCAATAAGTTGTCTCAGCAGTGGCTTGCTCTTCGATTTGTTCATCGATTCCAGCAGGTGAATGACGATAAGGTGAGTTAGCCCATGTTTGAAGTGGGTCAAGGGTGTATTAAGATGGGGTAGGTGAGAAGTACCAAGAAGTGTGGAAGTTAGTCAAAGTTCTGACTTCACGGTCTGGATGGGGGTATGAGGAGGAATAAGAAGGTGAAGATGATCAGATTATGGTCGAAGAGGAGTGACATGGATATGATGACCAATATCCTGACATCTTGAAGAGTAATGGATGAATGTAAGCGGATCGAGGTAGAAAACATGCAAACACACTGGTTAATGCTCACGAACAGACACAAAACAAATGCAAGAGCGGACCCCAAATTCACCAACCCTACGCATGTGGGTCATAAAGGTTTGATCGAATTATCTTGTTAGTTTTAGTTGGTGACAAATGCAAGTCTTGAAAGATTAACAAGATGTTGGGTGCCTGTACTTCCCTATAGACTGTCCTGATTCTTACGAAATCCACTTTCAGCTGTATAGGAGTAAGTGAGGACCGTATAAATATGACTACCTGTTTCTTGAGGACAGAACCTTATAAGGCATCCTCTAGACTTCCCACTCTGCTAAGGAAATCCGGATCGTTTACCGGCTACCCGTAGATCCTCACTGAAAAGTAGATAATCATTTGGACCAGTAGTCTATATGATAATCCTGGCATTGGCTCTATTCTAGTGTCATCTCTCTCTCTCACTTACAAGTAAATCAGATAATGACATGGTTGTCTTCAGCAAACGAGGGTTAATTTTAGACATTTTTGTTTAATCGACCTGTTCAATTTAGTCCCAATTTTAAGTTAAGTTGTCACTTGAATTTTAATCTGAACAAATAAACATGTCTACCGTTCAGTCCCAATTTCCATTTAAACCATAAGTTGTAAAGTAAGGGAGGAGTCAGAAATCCTAATGCAAACATGAAACAATGATGCATTCTCATAAGAAGGTATACCTACAATGACTCCCAGCACTCTCCATGCATTTTGCAGAACTGAATTTTAAATTTTACACTAAATCCATGTAGATAGAGAAAACCATACCTAAGCAATGTACTATTGTTAGCCATGTGATCCCGTGGCGAACCATTCTTACAATAAATGTTATTGTAATAAATATGTTTTATCAATAAATGTTATTGATTGTTTCACTCCCTTTCTGAACCTAAAATGAATGAATGCACTATAAGGTCCCTCTGTACAATTAGGGTTATGTACCATGGCCGTCTTGATAATCATATAGCTTTTGATTCATTAAATGAACCATAGAGGTCGGTGTTTGGATGAATATCTAATGAGTTAGATAGAGGACTCATCAAGCACCATCAAATGATTATTAAGAGGTG
Organism: Ottelia alismoides; assembly: GCA_037367405.1. Taxonomy (NCBI): domain Eukaryota; kingdom Viridiplantae; phylum Streptophyta; class Magnoliopsida; order Alismatales; family Hydrocharitaceae; genus Ottelia; species Ottelia alismoides. The sequence continues at coordinate 764,492 of JAZKJV010007240.1, read as the reverse complement.
ATCTCCAGCCTGAGTAGGAGATGGAAATCCTTTCTCACAGAGGCTGATATCTGACTAACCTCTTGATGCAGGTCCTCTGCATGGGAATAGTGATTCAGAGGTGTCAGATTAGTTATGTCAAAGGGTTGACTTAGCGAGATCAAGATAACCTATGTCCTATGTTGAATGCTGTCATAGCATAGGCACACATCCTCTGATCGGAGACAGATGTGTTACTATATGTCTGAGTGTGTACATTTGGCAGACCAATAGGTTGATGAGCTAACCAAGGTCTATACACCAGCGAGTTGGTGTGCATGTAAGGGCATATGAGCAATGCGATCTCTCAAATGGATCATACATGTTCACTTATGAACTGGAAGACATGAGCTCACCCATGAGATATTTGGACCGATCAAATTCCATGCATGATCGTCATGCTTTGGAAGCATGACAAGAATTTGAAAGTATGAGATATGCTTTGGGAAAGCATATGATCGATACTGATTCCCAATGACCAATATTGAGAAACTAGGTGATCAAACCTTGAAGAAGACAATGTAAAATTGATCTTCATCTTCAGGTTGATCTTTGGTATTCCAATATGCAGGATGTGCAGGTATTGGGAATACCTAAGGGTGATGTTATCATAAACGATTGCATAACCATGACGCTTCCAGTCCGAGGGAGTGATGAAACATGTCTTGATTTTAGTGACTCCTCTCAGTAGAGAAGTAACTTGATCTTAGTCCATGTGTTGGACATTGATCTGAATGAGATTCAGATGCAATGAGAAGATTAAGTATGGCCCTATTATGGTTGTGGTGGATGTAGTGGTCCCTTCCCTCATCCTGTTGGAGCCATGTATGAATCAAAATCTGACAAAATCTTAGGCTCTAGATCGAGCTCTAGATCTGTACATGGAATGATGCCTCTATCAGTCTGAATATAAGCACCTGATGTAGAGAAGTGTTTTATGTTAAGGTAAACATAAAACATCATTAAGGATGGAGAAGTGTAAGGAGTGAAATATATTTCCATCGAAAATAGGTAGAGTTCGGTTGAGAATGATTATCCAAGATAATTAAATGAGATTTAATTATCAAGGAAAAGCAGATCATGGATAGTGTTATCCATAATATCTGTGTGTATATTATAAATGTGATTTATAATATATTGAGAGAAGCTTTGTAAATAGCATTTGTTAATTGTTAATGAGAATTGGATTCACATTAAGCAATTAATTGGAAATGTAATTTACAATTTAGTTTGGGTTGTGAATATGATTCACATTTTTTTTTCAAAGGCATGATTGAAATATTCACTAATTAATTTGGAATTAATTTGGTGGATATTTTTGCAATAAAAGCTAATGCAATTTATTAAGAAATAATAGGATAAAAATAAAGAGGAGATAATCACCACCAAAATGAGGTGTCATCACCAATGACCTAGTCATAGGTGACGCCCCCTAATTTTAGGGGGTGATTTATTGTCCTCCTTTTTTTGTTATCTTGTTATCTCTTAATAATTGATTTATGTTAAATTAAATTATGTTGATGATGATATAACATATATTTGATTTGATATAAATTAATGTTGTTGGTTTTGACCAATAATCATCATGGTCGTTGATTGATACATAGATCAATCTAGCCGTTGATTCTATGTATGCCATGGATTGAGATCCATTGGATCCCAAACTAATATATATGGAGGGAATCCCTAGCCCTTTGAGGACATGATAGAACACGTCTCTCCTTGTCTCTCTCTCTCTCTCCCCATCCCTCTCTCTCTCTCTAAGGTGGCCGTCCACCTTGTGCATTGAGAGATAGCTTCTCGCCTTCACATCGACTGCCCGAGGATCTCCATCTTCTTTAGGGCTGCTTTCTCTAGAAGGAGATGTCGAATTTCGTTGGACGAAATCAGGAGGTTGAAGGCTTGGAACTTCATCAAGGATTGCGGGAGGCTCACGTCTCATCATCGCGCCCGTAAGTGCTATCTTCGTAAATCGGACTTGAGCTAGGAGGATCTCTTGCTTTAGAGATCTCGTGATCACAACCACGCTTTGAGAGGTATTTCTGATACTTTGCGGTTAGATTAAACGATCCAATAAATGTTCTTATGATCATGTGATTTCATCATATGATTTAAATTTTTTTAAATTCCGCTGCACCTTGCAACTAGTGTGACTAGTCGCCCCGATCGCATGAGATGCGATCATCATGCTTCCGTGATCCGCTTGAGGATTCTGCATATCCTTCATGTGGTATCAGAGACATAGGTCGGAAAAGATTTTGGATATGATCCGCGAACCTAGGACGGCTTGGGTTTGAAAGGGTTGCGAAAGTTTTATCGCATTTCAATTTTCGCACCTCTGTCTATTTGGATTTTTTCGGCACTATTTAAATTGTTTAAACACAAAATATTCAATTGGATTTTGTTCTTAATTAAATAAGGAAAGCATAGGATCTGAGTTTATGTAATTTGGATTTCATTTGCTCAAGATATGGCCTTTTGAATAAGCATGTATTCACTGTTGCGGGAACAACAAATGTGAACGTGATTAACGAGTTAATTACTGTTTTGATGTGCCTTGAAATGCATGAAATATCACTTTTTCTGTCATAAATCAAATTGGTAATATCAAGAAACTGATTTTGTGAATTTGGATTTAAATTGATCAAGATAAGTTAATTTTGGTGAGTAGGGGTCATTGCTGGAAATTGACAAACTTGATCATGAACCTTGTGATAGTCATTCAAATAAATTGATGAAAATTAATCGTTAATTTTCTGAAATGATTATTGATAAGTATTTGTGAAATATTTAAAGATGATAATCATTTCCTTGAATGACATTGATATGAAATCATTAACAAACACTGTTTGCATAAAAAACCCTAGTTTACCCTACAATAGTTGTAGGATAACTTTTACATGCAAAATCCTCTTGGTTGAATAGGATTGGGGATTTTTTTTGCAAATCTCCTTATGATATAATCAAAAGTGTTTTGATGTATATTATATGGTATAATTTTTGTTGAAAGACCGATGAGCATCTCAAAGTACATGATGATCTATCTGGCATTATCCTTTCCTGAGGTGGATATGGTGTCTAGTCGGAGAGCATTGGGGTAGCATGTTGCAATGTATGTGATCCGTCCCACTCTCGTCGGTACTGGCCATGACATCTGGTAGGGACTCAATAATACCGGAGAAATCAAAGTGTATTTTTGTAATTATTAAAATTCAAATAATACGTACTTTGAGATTATACCTACTATTCAAGTAATAATGAAGTTTGTTGATTGAAAATTGGATTGATAATTAATTTAATGTGATTAAATTATTTATATCCTATTAAAAGCACTCTATTATGAATAGATGTGTATTTCCCTTAGAAGAATTAATTATGTGAATATGATTCACGATAATTAATTATTTACAATTTGAATATGAGGTGGAGGATCACATAAGTGACATCCATGGTCTCCCGTCAAGGCAAAGAATTTCGTCGCCAAAAGTTGTATATAGGAGACGTCTGCCTGAAGTGACAGATCCTATATACAATTATTTGGATCGAGTTCTTTGCTTCTCGAAAGAGTAAGGCCGTATACATAGTGACCCCAATATCGAGTCCTCATATTATTGGGACAATATTGGATTGCGTATAGCGAATATTAAGCATGCTGACGGTTGGTTCAATTAGAATCGAGTAAACATCATCTTAGGAGTGGTGGGCCCGAGTGTTAAAGACTGAATTAGGAAATGCAAATTGGACTTGCAAGGCAGAATGTGTTCCCGCTTCTCTTTATTCGAGTCACAAGTTCTCATATTATTGGGATGTGATAAAGATAAAGAGGAGATCCCAAATCTTTCTTGAGATATAGCGGTAAGTATATCTCTTACTTTAAGAGACAATAAGGGAATAATCTTTCAAAGTTTACATAGCAAGAACAATTTGATTTAATATGCCTTAATAAAATGCTTAAAAAATGAATTTATAATTATTTATATGTTCTAATATAGTGCATTCTTAATTTCAGAAAATGAAGTCCATGAACCCACTAAGCTGGCTCCTGGAGGTCAATCAGTTCACCAGACCAAATTATTCGGATTGGATCCGAAATTTGGATCTTGTCCTATCTATGGAGCGCATCTCATATGTGCTAACCAAGTACAAGATTGCACACCCTCAGACTCCGGAAGATAAAACTTTTAATGAAAAATATGATGAAGATCATGACTTTGCAAGGTGCTATATCCTTGGTTCATTGTCCAATGTGCTCAGAAGCAGCATGTAGAAATGAACCACTGCCAAGAAATTATAATGAATCTGAAGGAAATGTTCGGTGACGTAAACCGCACACAGCGTTATAATGTGATGAAAGAGCTTATTCGCTGCAAGATGCATGAAGGGACCTCTGTCAGAGAACACGTACTCAAAGTGTTCAGGTACCTCTCTGAATTGGAAACCCTGGGAGCTTACATGGATTCTGATATGCAAGCTGATTTCATTCTCCTGTCGCTCCCTAAGTCTTTCAACAACATTATCGTGTCATATCACATGAGCAAAGGTGATTTCACTAACGTTGGGCTGTTAGCTGTATTAAAGTCTGCATGAGATGTAATGAAGGAGGGCCCCTCTACCAGTGAAATGGTTGCACAAGCAAAAGGAAAGCGCAGTCGGAAGCAAGGTTCTCGGAAGGGCCCGTCCCATAAGAGAAAGAAGAAGAATCAAGGAGTTGGTTCATCTTCTAGTGCTTCCACACTGATGACATCGAAGAAAACCGATGTCTGTCACCACTGTAAGAAGCCGGGGCACTGGCGGCGTAACTGCCCTGAATACCTGAAGTCTGTTGACAAAGGTAAAGCCCCAGCAGGTATGAAATCTACTTTCATCATTGAAACTAGTTTTCTCGTTGGACGAGAAGGAAGTTGGGTTGTAGATTTTGGTGCTTCTGTTCATGTATGCAATTCGTTTCAATTGTTTCAAGAAACTAGGAATCTGGAGCAAGGGGAGATAATCATCCAGATGGGATCTGATACAAGTGTTGCAGTAGTCGCCATTGGGACCTGCCGACTATCGTTATCTAGTGGTAGAGTTTTAGTACTCAAAGAGTGTCTTTATGTACCTGAATTCAGGAGGAATTTGATATCTGTATCTAAGCTTATTAGACGTGGATATTCCTTCCTTTTCTGTAATAAGTTAGTCATTAATCAATATTTTAAATTTATTGCGGATGGTGTTTTGACTTCTGGTGGACTCTATGAATTATGCATTGATGAATGTGTCATGAATGCCACTACCACTAATAAAAACCCTAAAAGATCCAGGGAGAATGGAAATCATTCGAATATGATTTGGCATCAAAGGCTTGGTCATTTACTATTGATAGGATCATTAGATTTATAAAGGATAGACCTTTAGATTTTCTACAGGTCCAATCTTTACCTACCTGTGAACATTGCATTCGAGGTAAAATGACCAGGAAGCCTTTCCGTAACTAGGTTACGAGATGCGAAGGTATTCTTGACCTAATACGTACTGAGGTATGTGGCCCCTTTAGTACCGTGACTCGAAATGGATATCGGTATTATTTGACGTTTATTGATGACCATTCGCGATACGGGTTTATCTTCCTACTACGTCATAAATATGAAACCTTTGAATAGTTCAAAGAGTTTATGGCTTTGGTTGAGAACCAAACCAATAGGAAGATTAAACGGATTCGATCTGACCGAGGTGGCGAGAACCTCTCAGATGAATTCAAGGAATACCTTAAAGAGAATGGAATTTTCTCCAATCTCACTCCCCCTGGAACTCTCCAACTTAATGGTGTTGCTGAAAGACACAACATGACCATCATGGACATGGTCCATTCAATGATGAGCAAAGCACGTTTACCTCTTAGTTTCTGGGGATATGCAATAGAGACTGCAATATATATCCTGAATAAGTATCCTAGCCAATATGCACCCAAGACTCCTCACGAGCTCTGGTATGGAAACAAACCTAGTGTTAGATAATTGAGGGTTTGGGGTTGCTTGGTCCATGCAAAGAATGTGGACGCAAGTAAGCTAGAATATCGTACTTGTGAGTGTTACTTCATTGGGTACGTTAAAATGGTATTGTATATCAATTTTATGACCCTGAGACCCAAAAGGTTTTTATATCTAGATATGTAAAATTTATGGAGGATGATTTCCTTAAAGGTCAAGATAGAAATGAAGTAGAGGAACTCATTGAAACCCCTGAGGATTCTGAGGTTCCTGAACCAGAAACTAAGGAGATAAATGAAGATGAAACACCCATACCTCTTCGAAGGAAATCAAGGGTGGTTGCACCACCTGAAAGGTATGGATTCCATGTGTCAAGTGAGACTGACAATAATCCTACTTCATTTGACAAAGCACTCGCGGATCATGACATGGATAGATGGATGTTGGCAATGAGTCAGAGATTGACTCCATGCAAAAGAATGGTGTATGGACCCTAGAGGATCCACCTAAAGGGGTGAAACCCATTGAGTGTAAATGGATCTTCAAGAGAAAAAGAGGACCTGATGGGAAAGTAGAGACTTTCAAGGCACGGCTCGTAGCCAAGGGCTACACACAGAGAGAAGGCATCGACTACGATGAGACGTTCTCTCCTGTGGCTATGCTTAAGTCCATCAGGACACTGCTAGCTATAGCTGCATCTCTTGACAACGACATGTGGCAGATGGAGGTCAGGACAACCTTCCTCAATGGATACCTCGAGGAGGATATCTATATGGAACAGCCCCAGGGCTTCCTAGTTGAGGACGGAAAAGTATGCAAGCTAAAGAAATCCATCTATGGGCTCAAACAAGCTTCTCGTAGTTGGAACATCAGATTTGACGAAACCATAAAGAGTTATGATTTTGTGCAGAATCCTGATGAACCTTGTGTATACAAGAAGCTTAGTGGGAGCGCCATCGTGTTCATCGTGCTTTACATAGATGATATCCTTATCATTGGGAATGATACAGGAATGATGACCAGTATGAAGATTTGGCTATCTCATACCTTCGAGATGAAAGATCTTGGAGAAGACTCTTACATCTTAGGAGTGAAGCTGTTCAGAAACCGAGAAAAGAGGATGTTGGGATTGTCAAAACATGGATACATTAAGAAGATTCTTGAACGATTCCGTATGGCTAGTTCAAGAAAGGATTCCTCCCCTTAAGACATGGTATCCATCTGTCTAAAGGGATGGCTCCTCAAAGTGTTGAGGAAAAGAAGGCCATGGCTGGATGTCCCTATGCATCAGCTGTAGGAAGCTTAATGTATGCCATGATGTGTACTAGGCCAGACATCTGCCATGTAGTGGGAGTGGTAAGTCCTTACCAATCCTCCTATGGAGAGAAACACTGGAATGCAGTAAAGAACATATTCAAATATCTAAGACGGACACAGGATTACATCTTGGTCTATGGAGATGGTGATCTCCAAGTCTTGGGATATACAGATTCAGACTTCCAATCGGATATTGATGATCGAAAGTCAACATCAGAGTTTGTATTCCTGTTGAACGGTGGTGCTGTGAGCTGGAGAAGTAAGAAGCATGACATTACGGCGGATTCAACAACAGAAGCCGAATACATTGCCGCATCGGATGCTGCAAAGGAGGCGGCGTGGTTGCACAAGTTCGTCTTGGAGCTTGGCATAGTTTCCTCTGATACTACCATCCCGTTACTCTACGATAACACGAGGGGCCATTGCCCAGGCAAAGGAACCCAGATGGCATCAAAAGAGCAAGCACGTGGAAAGGAAATACCACATCATTCGGGAGATTCAAAAGCGTGGTGATATCATCATCACCATGGTGGCCTCTGCCGGCAACGTTGCTGATCTTCTTACCAAACCTCTGATGCATAAGGTTTTCGACCAGCATGTTATGAGTATGGGTTTAAGGACTGTTCCTGAATGGTTCTGAGGGCTAGTGGGAGATTGTTAGCCATGTGAGCCCGAGGCGAACCATTCTTACAATAAATGTTGTTGTAATAAACATGTTTTATCAATAAATGTTATTGATTGTTTCACTCTCTTTTTGAAATTAAAATGAATGAATGCACTACATGGTCCCTCTATACAACTAGGGTTATGTACCATGGCCGTCTTGATAATCATATAGCTGTTGATTCATTAAATGAACCATAGAGGCTGGTGTTTTGATGAATTTCTAATGAGTTAGATAGAGGACTCATCAAGCACCTTCAAATGATTATTACGAGGTGATCTCCAGCCTGAGTAGTAGATGACAATCCTTTCTCACAGAGGCCGATATCTTACAAACCTCTTGATGCAGGTCCTCTGCATGGGAATAGTGATTCAGAGGTGTCAGATTAGTTATGTCAAAGGGTTGACTTAGCGAGATCGAGATAACCTAAGTCCTATGTTGAATGCTGTCACAACATAGGCACACATCCTCTGATTGGAGACAGATGTGTTACTATATGTATGAGTGTGTACATTTGGCAGACCAATAGATTGATGACCTAACCAAGGTCTATACACTAGCGAGCTGGTGTGCATGTAAGGGAATATGAGTAATACGATCTCTCAAAGGGATCATACAGGTTCACTTATGAACCGGAAGACATGAGCTCACTCATGCGGTATTGGGACCGATAAAATTCCATGCATGGTCATCGTGCTTTGGAAGCATGAAAAGAATTTGAAGGTATGATATATGCTTCGGGAAAGCATATGATCGATACTGATTCCCAATGACCAAGATTGAGAAACTTGGTGATCAAACCCTGAAGAAGACAATGTTAAATTGATCTTCAGGTTGATCATGGGTGTTCCGGTATGCAAGATGTGTATGTATTGGGAATAACTGAGGGTGATGTGATCATAAACGATTGCATAACCATGATGCTTCCAGTCCGAGGCAGTGATGAAACTGGACCGGATTTTAGTGATTCCTCTCAATAGAGAAGTAACTTAATCTTAGTCCAAGTGTTAGACATTGATCTGAATGAGATTCATATGCAATGAGAAGATTAAGTATACAAACTTGATTTAATCAAGCATCTATGGGAGGTCCGTGAGATCTGGATTTGAGATGAGATCTCAACATCCAAGTCACTATACATGGAACAATACAATTGCCCTGTCCTTATCTCCAAGTATCTGCGGAGATAGCACATTATTCTTGAAGGAGTTCAAGAATAATTCCTATGATGAGTTTTGTATCCAAGAAAGAAGGTCTTGATGATTAAATGAGACCTAATTATCAAGTATAATATGAATGAGATTCTTATTGTGAGAATGATTATCCAAGATAATTAAATGAGATTTAATTATCAAGGAAAAGCAGATCGTGGACAGTGCTATCCATAATATCTATGTGTATATTATAAATGTGATTTATAATATATTAGAAAGATAGAAGCTTTGTAAATAGCATTTGTTAATTGTTAATGTGAATTGGATTCATATTAAGCAATTAATGGGAAATGTAATTTACAATTTAGTTTGGGTTGTGAATATGATTCAATTTTTTATCAATGGCATGATAGAAATATTCACTAATTAATTTGGAATTAATTTGGTGGATATTTTTGCAATAAAAGTTATTACAATTTATTAAGAAATAATAGGATAAAAATAAAGAGGAGATAATCACCACTAAAATGAGGTGGTGTCACCAATGACCTAGTCATAGGTAACGCCCCCTAATTTTAGGGGGTGTTTTATTGTCCTCCTTTTTTTGTTATCTTGTTATATCTTGATAATTGATTTATGTTAAATTAAATTATGTTGATGATAATACAATATATATTTGATTTGATATAAATTAATGTTGTTGGTTTTTGACCAACAATCATCATGGCCGTTGACTGATACATAGATCAATCTATCCGTTGATTCTATATATGCCATGGATTGAGATCCATTGGATCCCAAACTAATATATAAGGAGGGCATCCCTAGCCCTTTGAGGACATGATAGAGCACGCCCCTACTTCTCCCTCTCTCTCTCTCGCCATCCCTCTCTCTCTCTCTCTAAGGTGGCCGTCCACCTTGTGCATTGAGAGATAGCTTCTCCCCTTCGCATCGACTGCTTGAGGATCTCCATCTTCTTTAGTGCTGATTGCTCTAAAAGGAGACGTCAGATTTCGTTGGATGAAATCAGGAGGTTCAGGGCTTTGATCTTCATCAAGGATTGCAGGAGGCTCGCATCTCATCATCGTGCCCGCAAGTGCTGTCTTCGTAGATCATACTTGAGTCAGAAGGATCTCTTGCTTTAGAGATCTCGTGATCACAACCACGCTTCGAGAGGTATTTTTGATACTTTGTGGTTAGATGAAATGATCCAAGAATGTTCTTGTGATCATGTGGTTTCATCATATGTTTTAATTTTTTTTAATTCCGCTGCACCTTGCGACTAGTACGACTAGTCGCCCCGATCGCATGAGATGCAATCATCACGCTTCCGTGATGTGCTTGAGGATTCACCATATCCTTCAACTATAAGCGGGGAAGAAATGATTTTGATTTGGCTAAGTTGTACTTGATATGTGTGTATCATTCAAAATCTCAAAAGATGTGATTCTCCCAAGATGTGTGGCCTAAACTGAGATTGGCACATACAAATTGCAATTAAATAGCCAGATGCCTATCCTAATGTCGCCACTCCAGTCACGCCCACCCTCACCGGAGAGTGAAATAGGCTCGACACACCACAAAATAATGTCCAAGTTTTAGTACAGACACGAGGTTCCAAATGGAGTCCGCTAGAATATTTGCAATAAAATAAAATGCAAAAAAAAGATCCTAAGGACTCTACACTCTCTAACAACTCAAGTCGATCTCAAATTTATGTGGTTCCTTCAGTCGGTTATTTTCCCAAAAAATGATGGTATCCGAAGCCCCTGAGTTGCTCAGCTAAGCGGTTGCTCTGTCCCATCGGGTCCCTTGCATAAAAAACAAAATGGTGGTCTGAGTGATAGACTCAGTAAAGTGAACAAAATAAAATAGGAAAATGCAGGAAAATAAATAGAGAAATATGCACAAGAAGAACCACGAGTCAGACTTCCTGGGGGTTGGAAAACCTATAATCAAGATTTTTAAAAAATTAACCTAAGTCGTGCCTCCCAGACAATGGCACCGTCTGATGAATCCAAGAATCACCTAATGAACCTGAGAATCACCGTTTTAATTTAAACAAATTAACGATTAAAAGATGTTCATTGTAGTCAAATAATTTCAGATTGATCAAAATCCACTTAATTAATTTCTCAATTAAATGCAAGCAGTCAATTTTTTTTACTTGGGCAAGCCCAAGGTTGAACGCATGGAGGCTACTGTCTCCTTAGGTTTATATAGAGTCGATCTGGATATTAGGTTCTCAAAGAGGCATTTTTCCTATTTTTAAATGTAATAAATGATTGACATGCAATTTTGGCGAAGTTCAGGGAATAAAATGAAAATTACATTCAAACAGTGTCCAAAATGTCTCAAACTTGGCCAAAATGTGAAATACTATGAAATTAGACTATTATATTTTTTTTGTAATTTTCAGATGTAGAATGAATTACCTATGTTTAAAATATGTAGACTAGGTGATTTTGAAGTTATTAAATTTAATAAATATAAAATGCCAATATTTTCCAGAAATTAAATTATCTTAGATAGGCCTATAAGAGAGGTATCAAGAACATTTTTTAATTCCTAAAAATACTATGTGAAGAATTAATTAAAGATCAATTACTGAATTCACATTTTCATTTATTTTGACTAAAATATGTGTCAAATGATATGAAATTTAGGCACTATGTAGAAGACACTAAATTCCAGTACTGTGATTTTTTCGGAATTTTTGGAGCTACAATTAATTTAATATTAATTTCAGAGTAAAATGTGTAAAATTTGCAATATTTTACCAAATTAATTCTATTAAATAAAGTACCACTAAAAAAATATAACCATTTTTGATAATGATAGAGACTATGTTGTACTACAATGATAAATTTTTAGAATAAATAAATGATGACGAAATGATGTTCAAATTAACATGCAAACACAAGGGTATGAATGTAATTACAGAAATAAAATTGATAAAAAATGCTAACATGACTTAGATGTAATTACTTATACTTATGGGGGCCTGAATGAATTTTTACACCAAGCACGTGCGAGGCATGTACACTCCTGGTCGGAGGGCCTTCCTGCGAATTTGGAAAGATATGGGGGCCACTTGCATTTTTTCCAGAGGGGCACACTCACAACACGTGCGCTTTCTTAAGAATGGGTGCGTTGCAAATGTCTTATTTCACGAGGCTCGGGCGCAATTACTCCCTCCTTCACATGCTATGCACGTGCATGGGTGTATAAGGGTCGACGGGCTGACTGAGGTGGCACAGCTCCTGTGGAGGCGAACTGGAAGGCAAGGGCTTCGAGGCAGCATAACTCCTCTGTGTTGGAGTCAAGGGAGAGCAGGAAACTAGTCGTCAATGGTGGGGATGTTGTGCCCGCGCATGGTGGAGGTCGCAGGTGACTATGGGAGGGGCATTTAGTCGATGTAGGTTGTAGCATTCGCGGTTGAGGAGGAGAGGTCGTGCAGCTGCATGCTGGAGGGAAGGTGCGGATCGGTTGTCGCAGGAGGCTGCGGGGTAAGGGAGGCGTCGAGTTGGGAGCAAAAGTGGAGGAGCCCAGTTCACGTTGGTGGTCTGCATCCTACGTGGGGAGTAGCTCGCGATGTTGGCGGTCGGGCTGGTCAAGGTCGCATTATAAACTGAGTCATGCGGGTTGTGTACAGAACAAGGGTCGATGGAGTGGTACTGAGGGGGTCGACGAAGAAGTTATGCACATTGGAGATGGTCAGACGAACATGGGTTCAAGGTGGCGTGCAGATGAAATCGAAAAGAGATTGAGGAAGATGAAGAGAGGAAGAAATGATTGGAAGAGGAAGAAGAAGATAGTCGGGTATGTTATGGGTTGGAGCAACATGAGGCATGCTCCTGTTATCGCCATGAGAGCCGCTGTGAATAAGCAACTCGAAGATTGGTGCTCGTCGGAGCGATCACGACGTGGAGATGGGTCCATAGATCACAACTTCGTGTAGGAGGCTGCAAGGCCATCGTCGCAGTAGTAGCTTCCTCCGAGCTGTCACCGAGGAGGGGGTTGCACTAGTGCCTGGGTTCTCCTGAAGGTGGATCCCTTTGCATGATGGCAGTCGAAGTTTGTTTATGGGTGGTTGGTGGGTGCAAGGTAAACAGAGGTAGTTGGATCGAGGGATGCGTAGTGGGCACGCGGGTCTGCAGGGAGTCGGGTTGGGAGACGGGCGATTGTGGGGCACCGTCAGTGGTTAGGCCGCTGCGAGAAGAAAGCCAACGACAAAGAGGAGCTGCGGGAAAAGAGGAAGAAAGAGGGGCCATGTGGCATGCCTTGTGGCTGCCACGTGGTGAAAATAACAAAAAAAGAAATTAAATAAAAAATTAAATAAATAAAAAATATAAATAAGTATAATAAATAAATAATAATTAAAATAATAAAAATAGTAAAGATAAATAAATAAAATAATTGGAATAAATAATAATTAAAATAAATAATAATTGACATAATAAATAAACTAAATAAGTAAATGTAATAAAATATATAACTAAAATAATAAAAAATAATAGGGTGACATGTGGCGGCTCCTGGAGCAACCACGTGTTGCTCCCCGAAAACTCAAAAATTAAATGTAAAGAAAAATCCAAAAGAAATAACAACATGTATCAAATCAAAAAGTGGTCACGAAAGTTGCTCATCTCGATGAGATCTACAACTTTTGTGAATAATCGAAAATCAAAATAATTCATCTATATAAAAAGTATTTTTAGGTGGTTTCTTATAGATAAAAAGTATCACATTTTGTGTTTTGCATTTTTTTGTTATTTTTAAATAAGTGAAAAAATCGAAAAATAAAAAAAGAGAAAATATGAAATAAATATTTACAACTTAATATATTTTTGGATTTTAATAATTATGAAAATAAAAGAATAAATGAAAGGGTAGTTTGGTCAATATGTACAATATACAATAAGGACCCAAAACCCAAGATTCACATACAAACTTTGATTTTATGAAATTGGTCTTTTTTTGAAGGACATCGAATGTATACAACTTTAAAAGTTAGTAGACCTGAATCGGACATTGTTTGAGAGAGATATTCTCATTTTAAGGCTCTTTGTCTTAAACTTGGATTTGGTTTTATTGGTCAATTTACAAGTTGGTATTTTTTAATATTTTTCCTTTATTAGTGTTAGTAATATATACACTCTAGAGTTGATTTTATTGGATTTGGAGTTAGTATAAAATAGATACAAATAGGTGATTTTAGCTAATATACATGTGAATATTTACAAGTGAACTTGGCTTCTTATTTAATGCAAATATGCATGCCAAATTACAGATATTATTTCTAAATGCGTGAATGCGAATAATACATAATAAATGGAAATATGTGGCTTATTGCTTAGGAATGAAGCTCTATTTTCAACTTTAAGAGTTATGAATCACAGATTCTTCAACATGTAGCAATCTCCTCTCCAAACACATTCACAACTGTAGTGATATGCATCTTCTTTTGTACCATATGTAATGGACTAACCAACTTGGAGTTGGAAATGGGGTAAATAAAATCGGTGCTCTACCACTTGGATATTTCTTTCATAACCACTTCTCAAAGTTTTAAGTTCAGCTTACGTTGGAACTCATGCAAAGACTTAGCATCATCCTCGAGATAGATGTGGGGGGAGCATTGGCTCGGACTTATCCCCTGGAGATCTGCTATAGACCAACTGATTTCCTTGCAGTTCCTCTCATGAACCTACATCAAACGAGATTTTTGTTCATTAGTAAAATCCGATGAGATAATGACTGGAAACAAATTAGGCTTGCCTGCAAGGAATCTGTACTTCATGATATGTGACAAGGTCTTCAATTCTGGGCATGCGGGAGCTAGTAAATCGGTCATCTGAAATGTCTCTGTGAATGCTATCATATCTGAATGTGAGAAATCTCTCTACTCATCTAAACTCGACGAAGATGTCCCTGTTAGTGTCTCTATCAACTGAGCTGGCAGTATCTCTGTCCTGACTATAGGCTCTATAGACATCAAACAAGAAAAATACTCATCAAAATCTGCTAATCAAAATCTATGTCTATGTCTGAAGGATCTGAATATGAGAAACACAAAATGAAATCAACCTCGCTACCAGAATCTGCATCGTCGGCCTCTGAAGTATCCTACACTATAAATATGCTCTCTGAACTCTCACTAGCCAACATCTGTGACTCTGCGGAGTCTGAAGGTGTGACAAGAGCACATGAAATCAGGTCTGCCCAGACTTCCTCATCATCTATAATCACAAAATCACACTCAAGGTTGATGTCGAGCTCTAAATCTGTCGCTTGCTATGATCCCTGCTTTGAGCTTGCTGAATCTCTGGCTCTCAACTCCTCAATAGTCTCTATTTGTATACTCTCGCCCTCGGCGTTAAAGTATATGCTCCTACTATCATGATCATACACAACCTTTGATGTCGCCAGGAAAGGTCAACCTAATATGATCGAGATATCGATCACGCATTCAAGGATCTCCATGTCCAATAGAACGAAGTCCACATGGAATTTTAGGCCCTGAATGGTGACAACCACATCCTTCAGTAACCCTTTCAGCCTCTTTACAGACTTGTCTTCAAAGTTATGTACTGTCCTTCTCTATCGAAGAGGGACAAACTCGAAATGGTCAAGCAAGGCTGCTGGAAGTAGGTTAATCGAAGATCTGTTGTCTAATAGAGTACGATCGAACCACTGCTCATGAATTTGGCATCTGACATATGGATCCCCTGCATTTGGTCTCCTGGCTTGCAATAGGTTTCGGATAGCAAAACATGTGGCACAGGTAAGCACATGGATCTCTGCACTATGGTTGTGCCTCTTCTTCCTACATATTGTCGTCTTCTCTCTAAGGTTCTTCTAGAAGAGAGGGATGCTTCAATGCCTCCAAGAGAGTCAACTGGATATGAAATCAATCTATCATTTGTTCGCTGAACTCTAACTGCGACCTCTTTGGGATTTTCTATTTTTGGGCCCTTCCTTAAGAGGAGTGCTTGAGGGAAGGGGACAGATCACCCTCCTCAGGAACTAGAGAGTCAGGAGTGGGAAAAGGTCTTTGAGCATACAAAAGAATCATCACGTTTCACATCAGATGGACCAGGAGAAGAAATGAATACCTTTCCTTTATTAATCCTTTCGTTTTTTAATTTTTTTTCTATTTTTTCTAATTTTCTAAAACATCATCCTTAGGTATAGGAATAGGAGTCAAAACAAATGGAGTATTTGTACATGGACTCTTGGTGGCATCAATACCACTGACAACATCTAAATAAGCAACATTAATGTCATTATATGGATCATCCTCTAAGAAGGTGGCATCAGCCCCACCACCAACATCAAGATCAGCGACCTCAACACTGCTATCAGCTCATCTGGCACTCCTGAATATCCTGCTATCACCTAGATGACACGCTGGCTACTGGCTTCCTACTGCTCATATGTATTACAAATGAGCATAAAATAAAATAATGCATATCATCAAGTACCTCACTAGGAGTGTCGGGCTCTGTAGGTTGTACCTCCTCAAATTCCTCTTCAGATTGTGTAGATGTGTCTCGATCTATTCAGGTATGGCAACCTTGCCCTTGATAATCTTTCTCATCTCTTGCATCAACTCATGCATCTCTTGTCTAAATGTGGTTTGCTACTCTGTAAGCATGCAAGCAAGAACCTCTAAAGCTAGGTTCTCATACAAGGGTGTATGGGAACTGGATGGGTTACCTCTCTGGAAGTGTTGAGGCTAGCCAAGTTGCTGTTGCTATGGGTATGAGTGAGGGGGAGGCTGGTGAAACAGGAACAGAGGCTGCTACTAGCTCGACTACCGACCATTGTGCGGGGCTCGAGGAACAGTGTGCTCGGAGTACTGGGACTATGTCTACTGTGTACCCTACCTTGACAATGCTAGAGGTTATCGCTAGGAATGAGCACCTCAGTAGACTATTTGAAGCCTAGGTGATTATGGCGGATACCTGGCTATTAATGGTACTGGGAATTCCAAATCCCGTTGACTTCCATCAATAGCTCCGTCTGCTCATGCAATAATGGGGGAAGGGACGCCAAAGGATGATCACACTAATAAACCACCATATGTGTGTCTCGTGAAGGTCGTGGTGGCAACTGGTACTACAAGGATGGTTGAACATGATTTGCCTGAATATGATGAACCTGCCTGTATGAGGCGGGTGACTATGAAGATATGCTTCCCTAATTAGCATCTGACCTAGACGGAGGAGAAGAAGCCGCCTGTGCCTATTGAAGGCACATGATCTGCATCTTAAGGTCACTCAAAGTCTGGGCCAGCTAATCAATCATGTTGAGCTTGTCTAGGCCTTAACACATCTTCTTTTATATGATCTCCATGTGGTCCAACTTCTTGCTAATGATGCCCATATCTACAGCTAATGACTCTATTAGTGTTGCTGATGTAGAAGATGAAGAGGGGCTGACCACTATACGTGTAACTTTATGGTGAGACAATGCCTGGGGGGAGGCTTTCCTTGAGTTTAGACATGTGTGTGGGTCATCACTGTGTAATTCTCAACCATCTCCTCTTAGATGGCCCAGACCTAATCCTCATCATTGGAAAAATAGGATCTCCACAAGAGATGTTGACACGACCTTGCAGTTTAAGTGTCAGCCTACAAACGAAGCTCAGGACAAGTTCGGGCTTGTTGATATCATGATGTAGACACCAATCTATGAGCTCTCTAAATCGATCCCAGGCCACATGGAACTGCTCATTTGGGATCATGGAGAAGTTATTGATCATCGCTCTCGCTACATTCGTTCGACCGAATGGATAGTACTTATTGCGATACTTTATTCTCAGCTACTCCCATGTAGTGAAAACCCTCCCTAAGTGCTTCAGCTAGTAGGATGCTCTATCAATCAAGGAAAATGGGTAGATTATCAATTTGATAGCATCCTTTTACACCAGCTTGTCGTGGATGGTGCTGCAAATAATCTCAAAATCCTAGAGATGTATAAGGGGCTCCTAAGTGGTGTGCTCATGGAACTTGGGCAACATCTGAATTGTTTTTGAATGGAGATCAAAATCTCCCAAAATGGCTAGCAACTGAATCCGTTTATGGGTGAGAGTTACACCTGGGTTGTGTAACGCTCTCATGGTGTGCAAAGGTCTTTGTGAATCACAAACCTCCTCCTAGTGGCTGTGTCTATCCTCTGCTCGTTCCTCAGGTATCTCTCCTACTCCACTGTGTCTCTCAACTTTGGCATCTGCTCTGCCATCTCACATCTGTGTCAACTTATGCCTAACCTTTGTCATGAGCAACCCCTAGTCCCTAATCTGTCTCTACATCGCCTCTAGGGATGCCAAGAGTGTGCTGTTGATCGTAGTCTTATCAAACACATCATGAATATCTTGTTGCTCATCTTCTCTGCTCTATTGGGCCATCTCGTCAGATTCTGAAAAGGAAAAAGAGCGAACCTCAGGTGTCACCAAGTCAATAAAAATCTACTCTAACAATTGTTGTTGTACCTCATGCGATGGTTTGCTAAGGTCAAAAAAAGAAGATGGTGGAATACTCGAGTTTAGAGAGTGGGTCTGAGCTCTCAGGAACCACCCTATATAAATGGACAGGATTGCTGGACTGAAAATAATGATGAGAAAACAAACCCCCAATTCACCAACTCATGGCAATGAAGATCGTGAAAGCGGTTGTTAATCTTGTTTGTTTTAGAGTTTAGTGAGTATACACTTACTTAATCATACTCATGGGTGAGATCACCTGGGGAAGAACCTGGCCAAGCCGATGATGCACACCAAATTTGGTCAAGACAACTTTTACTAAGGGTTGAAGGCAAGTGCTTGCATCTCAACCATACAATAATGAGTAATGTACAAGAGTATATGGCACAAGTCCAAGGATTTGGGCTCTAATCCTTAGCGGCTACGTCCTCACCCACTCTATCTGGATGTAAGTACATGCATACAAGGAGGGGGTTATTCTCCCCAAAACAATGGTATTAATCCTTAAGTTTGGTTTTCGATTCATGTTTGCTTTAACAATCCAAATTTTATTTGGTTGTCACTTATTTTAGATATTTTTAAATAAAGGCATGTATAAAGAATTTTACGATTTCCTTTTTATTCCTATGTCTAGAAAACAGTGGGAGGAAGATGGAAAAGATGATATGTGATGAAATCAACAATGCATACACGAGATAGAAGGCATACCTTTCTCCAGCGGTCTACATGTAATATGATCCATGCATAAATGTAAGACATATCTACCTAAATGATTCAAGAAGAAACCACCCTAAACATGAACTTCTATTATGGGATGATCAAGGTGATAACTATCTAGAAACGAGACCAAGGTCTGGTCTTCAATGCCGCCTAGTACCCACCACAATGGGTCCTGACAATGCAATATGTGACCTCTCTCAGCGAGCGGTCTTAAATCCAAATAGTTAAAAATTTATTTGATTAAGTCAAACAATTATACAGGAACAGATGTTCTATTATGTGTTTGGACCAAATCACTACTTGGCTCAACCAAATAAAAGCCAATGTCTTAGGCTCACATAAAGAAAACAAAATAAAATAAAGGCGACGAAATGACGATGAAACCCAGTAAGGTACCTTGAGTGCACTGGCACTCGGCGAATCAAACCCCAAATACTAGAGTTCCCAAAGTCTCTAAGAATTACAAGTTTATACAAAAATGAAATAAAATGTCTGAAAATAAAGTCTACATACTAAGACAGTCTTCTGCTCCTTCTAGGTTGCTCTCTCCTGTCAGTCGTTGTGGAACATCCGACCTCCACCTAATTCAGGTGCGTCGCCTCTCCGAAGATAACCTTCCTTTCTCCGCATGCCCTTGTAACAAGGGTGAAACAAGAAGATTGGCAGAAACAGTTACGAGAAATATAAGCAGACAAAAGAAAATAAAGAGAAAATAAACACAGAAAGACACTAACAAGAAAACAAAATCCTAACTATCTATAGCCGACCTCCCCTGCAAAGGGTCCATTCTGGTGACCGAAAAGGCAGACTCGAGTTAAGTTATTAATGATTCATTGTCACCCAAGCCAACTGAGTAGAAATCAAGAAAATTATTCAACCACAAGCAAATCAAGCAAGTAAAATAGTGGCCTAAGCTACTTTTATTAATGTGGTATAGCGACCAGAGACGAACACAAGGAGCATTATAATAAAATAGATAGTCAATTCCAGAGAATCGAAGGATTTTTATTTTTTAGTATTTTTTATCTTGCAAATTTTTATTTTTTTTGAAAATAAGGAAAATAAAGACAAAGAAAGAAAGGACACACATACACATTGTTTTTGCAATTTTAAAATATGGTAAAAATACCTAAAAAAATCATGTATTTTTTGCATTTTATATATTTTATACTTGTTAATTTTTGTGTGATTTTTGAAAATTTTATGGATTTTATAAAAATAAAAAACTAAGAAAAACATAAACAATGCATGATCAAGAAAAATTTTCAAATTAAAAAATCAAATAACTTCAAAACTCGTGGAAACCAATTTTAATCAAAACTACTTAAAAATATCTCAAATAGATATTGAAATCACATTTTTTTGATTTTTCAAATATTTTATATAACATTTATGGTATTTTCAGGATTTTGAAATTTTTTACAGATTTATAAAAGCAAATCAAATGGAAAAATAAATTTTTAGACTTTTTAAGGCAATTTTCAAAGTTTTATGATTTTTCTAAGGCAACTACGAGGTTTTTATATCGATTTTAAATTTTTAATAATAGTAAGAAAAAGGAAAAACAATAAACAAAAATCACCACGAATAAAACACACTAGCAGGAGCTTATCCTAACTTTTAGGAGATTTTTGAATCAAAATTTCAAATTTATTGTAGGAAATAGGAACACGAATAAAGTTGCTTGAAAGTCAGGACCAAATAGCAAATACATTGAGTCCCAGGCGAAATAATAACACGTAAGGAAATACAGGGGCCCAAGATGCAAAAAGTCTAGTATGATTTTGTGCCACACGTGATTCAGGGCTTGCAGGGGTATACTTGCAATATCATAAAAGCTTATTCTATTTCATTAACACATGAAAGCACAGACAAAATAATTTAAAAAACCAAATACCACGTGTACATGTACATGAGTTCAACTCGGCTGGACTAAAATGTAAATACTAAAAGTACGAGGTCCTAACTGCCAATGTTCTTAACTAATATTACAATTATTATACTAACATGAAATGAAAGTAAAGGTAGGGTAAAAGGAGCAATATACCCTGGGTCTCGTGCGTCGCATGTGTTGTCGGCGTATGGCTCTGATCTCATGCTTGGGTCTGATCGGATCTTGCAAGGGTCAGGCGGGGACGTAAGACGCTAATATTTGGAAAGATCTGAGGGTGCCTTGATGCCGCGCTAACTAATGGACATGAGAAATCCACTTATGATGAATGGTCTGAATCAGAGGATACCCATTCAGGGTTGAGCGGTGCTGAAGCGATCCTTAGATGGATCGAATAGTCCAGGCACCTTAAAAGTGAATGGCAGAGATTTGACCTAGGAGGTGATCGAATCCAACGGTTGGGAGATCGTCTGGATGAACATGCGAAGAACTCACCACCTACGAGCTTCAATGGATAACGTACATGACTTAGGTGTTCCTCGGAGCTGCTCTGATGGGCGAAAGATCATTGTTAGCGGTTCGCATCGATGGAGGCTCTTAAAAGGGTCCAAGAGCTGGGAACGAGTCTTGGAGATGTATGGGGACTTGGGGCTTCATGGGCCAACTGTGCATCATCATATTGGCCTTCAAATAAAGTCTTCTTCCGTACAAGACATTCACAGAGGTTCTTGCTCGGGGATGGCGCTCTAACGAAGAGTTAGGGGTGGAGAAATAAAGAAATAACTAGGGGATATCAGATGGGCCAGGTCCAGCGTATCGTGAAGGAAAGGGCCTGAAATTCAATCTCATCTAATGATTTGGTCGATGATCAGATGGCAGAGAGAGATGAAGAAGCGGGTGGTACAGTGTTTGAGGTGTTTAATGGGTCGTGATGAAGATTTGATCAGGCTTAAGGTCTTGGACTAGATGCACTACATGGAGACAGAAGTCATGACTAATTAAAAGCATCATAAATCCAACGTACCTGGTGGTGAACGATGTCTTCTGTGCTGGAGACATGTGGTCTCCAGTGATCCGGGCCTCAATAGCTCGATCCTAAGTATAGGGGGAAGCAACGAGATTTATCCTTTCTATATATTTATTTTTCGTTATAGTATAACCTTTCTTTTCACTTCCCTATACTAAGCATGAGTTATGTCTTCTTCATCGCTCTTTGTTCACTCTAAGGACATCGTTCGAGCTAAGTATAGGGGGGTGTCGTATATATTACATATAGATTTTAGTCATAACTCGTACTTTATATGAGCGTGTTAATAAATAAAATGGTTAAAAATCAGAAAAATTTAAAATTTTTCCTTGTACATAAAATTATTTTTTGAACATACATGGTTATTTATAAATATTATTTCTATACAAATGTTTGTAAAAATGTTTTGCTTGTGAGCAGTTGGCAAATATGCTTGTATCAAAATGATGTATATTGAACAAAATTTTAGCAAAATGTTTGGAAAATAAAAAGTTTGCAAAAACCTGTGTGTAAATGTTTCTAAAAAGTTTGCAATACTTCTGCAATCATGCATGCATTCAAACATTTTCAAAAATTTTGCACATTTTCAAAAACTTTGTATAAAGAGATTTTTGTAAATATTCTTCTGAATCATAGTTGACATTTAAACTAGCCTGGAATTAAATTGGAAAATGGAGCTTGGTTAAGAGATTAATCCACCTAATTCTAAGAGGAACCTTATAGGATCTTGGGGTTATGACTTTTCAGGTCCATTGGAGACTTAATTCTTTGAGTCCACTAGTCTATGATCGCATGTCATATTGATGAGCGTAAGTAGAACACTTAACAATGCATACATGACTCTCACAAATAATGGCTTTACTTGGACCAACACTTTACACTCAGCTCTACACAGATGAGGTGGTGAGGAGGCAGTTTCCTTTGGCTTGGGGTAGCATACGAGGGTAGTACTTCTAGGCAGAACCTCTTGTCTTCCTTTAGGGTGGGAAGTGCATCTCACCTTGGTCTGGAGGTGTTGAGGTCCAAAGACAGGAGTTGTGGGTTGCAATAATGCTTCAAAAAAGGGATAGTCTACTGTCTCAAGAAGAAAAAGTCCTTATGTATATATGTTGTACCATGAAGATATGTTGTACATATGGAGTTAAAAAATGTGAAAAAGAAAGAAAAACTCCAAAGAAGTGGCAAGTATGATAGAAAATGAAATACCTGTCGGAGTATATATATCCAAATAAAGCAAAGCTTATGTTACACCTTCTCATCTCATGAAGCTTGCAGTGGGAGACTAAGCTACATTGATTGGGCTCCCAGGGATACGCGACTACACTGGACACGGTCCATTTATTCCTTACTCCCTCTTCTTGAGTCGGTTGAACTTGAAATTAGAAGGGAATACCCCGCTCCCCGAGGAAAGAGCTGCTGGACTAGGGCATTATAGTTACCTTATTGAGGCAGGCTGTCGCCTTGTCATTCCTGAGGTGGGGAGCTACATAGCACTTACACCATACAAGAAAAGATTCATGGTCATTAGGGTTTGTGTATGTGGACTTGTTCTGATCTAGATTATTGAGGAGTCTTGACCATAGATTAGTGGAACTTAGAGGTTGTTGAGTCTTAAACCTAGGTCCAAGTATGGTTCCAACAAACTAATAATCCAAAGGTTTGACTAAGCTCCATACTTCAATTTAATGAAGACAAGTTTAATAATCTACCTTGATTCTCCTTTTCTTTTTCTTTTTCATTTTCACTTCCTTTTCAAATTAGTGTTTGCTAAGGGTCTAGCAAAGGTAAAGTATAGGTGGGTGTTGAATCCCTCATCTCCTGGCGAAACTCGTCCATCTCCCACCTAAAGAATGCCTTTTGGTTAGAGAGTAGGCGGGCTAGATCATGAAGGGCTGGGTTGTCATAGGCTGGCCCATGAGAACCAGAGGGGTTGCCTCTATGAAAGTGTGGTTGCTGGAACTGATGAGGGGGAGGCTGAGAATACTGCTGCTGGGGCTGCGTCCACTGTTGTCCCTGCTGGTAGGATTGAGGAACCAACAAGTATTTATGGGCTGGTTGCTGGTGTGGCTGGTGAGGGAACTGGGGATGTTGCTTCTGGCCGAACTGTCCACCCTGAGATGGAGGTTGCTGCTTGGATGAGGGATTATACCAAATCCCGTTGACTTCCATCAATGGCTCCTGCTTGTAAGGGGTGGAGGAAGAAATGCCAGTGGCTGATCCTGCTGATATACTACTATCTGAGTGTCCAGAGATTGCGATGGCTAAGGTTACTGGTGTTGCAGCTGCTGGAACAACTCTGCCTAGATGTGGTGAACCTGTCTATACTAGACGGAGTGCTGGGTAGAGCTGTTGCCTCTAGGATCAGCTCGTGACCTGAGATGGGGCTAAGAAGCCGTCTGTGCCTCCTAGAGATATGATCTGGGTCTTCAGGTCACTCAGGGTCTGTGCCAACTGGCCTATCTGAGTCATACCCTGGCACTGCTTCTTCTCAATTATCTCGATGCGGTGCAGCTTCTCGCTGATAATGCCTATATCAACAGCCGACGACTCTGCCTTTGTTGCGACTGCTAAAGAAGAAGAGGTGGATGGACCTGCATCAAACCATGCTATCCTTAGAAAGGACACGATTTGGGGTGAGTTCTTTCCCTAAGTGTAGAGCCGAGTCTGGGACATCACTGTGTAGTTCTCATCCATCTCCTCATAGAGGGCCCAGACCTGATCTTCACCCTTGGTAAAATAGGAGCCCCTACAAGAAGCATTCACTAGCCCCTGTAGCTCCGGTGTCATCCCATAAAAGAAGCTCTGTACTAGATTAGTCTTGGAAATGTCATGATGTGGACATCGGTCAATGAGCTCACAAAATCGATCTCACACCTCATAGAACTGCTCATTAGGGATCATGGAGAAGTTGTTGATCAGAGCTTGCATTGCGTTGGTCTGGCAGAGTGGATAGTACTTATTCAAATACTCGGTCTGGAGTTGTTCCCACGAGGTCACATATCTCCCTAAATGCTTCAGCCAGTAGGCTGCTCTGCCAACCAGGGAGAAAGGGAATGGCATCATATTGATGGTGTCCTCATCCACAAATCTGTCGTGGACAGTGCTGCAAATCATTTCAAACTCCTACAGGTGTAGATGCGAGTCCTTGGTGGCAAGCCCATCGAACTTGGGAAAAAGCTAAACAGTCCGAGGAGGGAGCTTGAAATCTCCCAGTATCGCCGGAAGCTAAATCCAACATTGTGTAAGAGTTGCACCAGAGTTGTGCAACTCTCTCATCGGCCTAGCTAGTCGGACCGACTCCTGTGGCTCCTCTGGATGTTTGCCGTCTCCTCCCCCAAACTCTAGAATCTCTCCATCACCTGCTAGGTTTGGCTCTCCTCTATCCGCTCACATCTGTGCCATCTCTCTACGCATCTTTGCCATGAAGGCTCCCTAGTCTCTAATCTGTCCTTACATCATCTCCAGGGAGGCTAATAAGGTGTTGTTGATGGCACCCTAATCTAGAACATACATGGTACTCTATGGCTATCCATCGGTGCGCTCTTTACACCTGGCCATCTCTTTGGTCTCTGCAAAGCCAAAAGATCTGAACTCTTGTGCCATCGAATGAATAAATATCTATGCTAGTCTCTGCTCGGGCACCTTGGGACGGTAAGAAGGGTGATCGAGGGGGAACATGGTGGAATCAAACTCAGGCTCAGAGAGCAGGTCTAGGCTCTCTTGAACATGCCTAGATGAGTGGGGCAGAGTGCTCGAAAGCGATGCAGCCAAAGGCTGCCTTTGGGACCTCTGGCCCATCATCGTGATCTGGAAGAGAGGCATATGGAATCTGGAAACAAATAAGATCGGCAGTCAAACCCCAAAATCACCTATGTAACGCGGAGCTGATGAGCCCCCTAATCAACCAATCGTGTTACCCTAATCCCCAACAACAACACTATTCTGATGAGCAGCTGATCATGCTAGGGATAGGTATCAAGATAAATCAAGGTTGTTGCTACCCTAATCAACCAATCGGGCTCAATAAGACAATCAAGACCACATAAATAAATCAGTAAAGCTCATAATCATTGTTAGTGGTCTCTACTATTTATTTAACCTGATATAGCGACCAGGGTCGAACACAAGGAGCACGAGTGAAACCTATGAAGTAATCCTAATCTGAAAATAAAAGGCATATTTTTGTGGTTTTTTATTTGCAATTTTTTTAGATTTTCAAAATTGAGAAAACAAGCAACACAAATAAAATAAATTAAGTGAAGGTGAGCCTTAACAAATTTTATTAAGATTCAAAATGCTCAAAAACATGAAGTAAAAATATTTTTGTATTTTTCAAATATTCAGATATTTTTGTTGATTTTATGGGATTTTACCAATTTTTATTGTGATTTTATAAAAATCAAACAAGACCAAAATAGGGAAACAATGTACAACCTGGACTAAAAGGCAAATTTAAATTGTTAAAAATGCCTTAAAGTCCTGGTTATGATTTTTATGAAAAATAAAATAAAAATATCTACACACAACAATTGGAATCCTATTTTTTTATTTTTTTAGATTTTTAATGATTTTTATAAGATTTTTAAGGTTTTTCTTTTAGGGTTTTTATAATGGATAATGCAACAAAAACTGCACTGGAAACAAATCATACAAAAACAAGCAAATACTATTTTTTTGTAATTTTTAAAGTTATTTTTGTATTTTGTATGTATTTTCTAAAATAGACAGGACACTTTTTAAGTATTTTGTTTTTTAGAAAATATCAAATAAAACTAAATTAAGTAACAAAAATCACCATAAATATTACACGTTAGCAGGAGGTAACTATAATTTTTATGGCATTTTTGGACTAATTTGGTATTTATTCGATTAAAAACCAAACACACAGCATGTACAAACCTACTTGCAATTCTTTAAAAGTTCTTGGGCAAAATCATATCATACATTAAAAGATCAGGGCTAGATTTGCAAAAATCCTAGAAGGCACACACACAACACGTGAATATGCTTCACAGAGGTGTAATTGCAAATACCTGAAACAATTCAATCAAAACTTAGCATGCATAAAATTCAGGACAAAAAGTACAAAACACCAGCTAAACACGTGGGATGACAGATGACTTCTTCTCAACTGGACTAAAATGCGGATACAAAAAATATGAGGTCTGAACTGCAAATTATCTGAACTACACTTTATTTTACCGGACTACAAAGTAAAGCATAAAAGTGCAGGGTGAAAAGTGAAATATACCCATGCTAGGGTACGTAGCCCACGCGGGAGGCTTCGTGGGCATACGACTCTGATCACTGCTGGAACAGATTTGATGGTGCAGGGAATGTCCCCCTATGGACGGTCGGATGCACTAGGAGGTGTCAGACCTGTTGGGTGAATAACTGCGATGGTCGACGGTGGGGATCTAATCTGGTGGATGAAGGCCAATCCGACGGTGGACGAGGATGTCTAAAGAACAGCTCCTGGGCGAGCTTCAATCGGACGATGGCAGTGATCCACCAATTCGATGAGCACCCAAAGAGGTCTGTAATGTTGTAGAGATGCTCCGTCTTTGATGGCGTGCTCCGATGGCCGTGGAAATGGCTCGATGATTATAGAGGTGTAGGGCCACCTGAAGCGGCTCCAACTGAGCAATCCGAGGTCTAGGTGATGCTCCTCTCATGCTCGGAGGCCTGCAAAGAGTAAAGGGACTTAGGAAAAAGCTCCGGTCCACGTTATTGGAGCTGGAAACGAAAGAAGCGGAGGGGGGGGGGTGAAAATCGATCTCTGGCGATGGCGATAGAGCGAGATCCTTTCCCTATCTCGACCAGAAGGTCAAGGCAAAGGATGGTAAGGGTGCGGTGCAAGACAAAAGGAGAAGCAGTGGGTCGATCGGAATGGCTAGATGTGGATATCGAGGCTCCGGCCAGGGTGGTCGAAGCAAGTGAATGTATGACGGAGGCGAGATACATGATACATGATTGTATCAAACATGACAATGGAAGTGAAATGAGTAATACCTGAGGTTCTAGATGAACTCTGGAGATTCAGGCGAAGGTGGAAGTCAAGGTTATGGCCTCAACCTCGCTGTGGAAGGCGGGGAAGGCTTAACGCGACGGAGCTCCGAGCACGTAAGTGAGCTGCGTGAACCATGTGACCAAACACCGCTCCAAGGATGGCCCCCGATAGCTGTCACTCAACCAAAGGTACCTGAGGGTGGAAGAGAGGGAGACGAACGAGTTGCGGAGCTAGGAAGTTGAAGGACTTGTTATATAGGCTTCCGAGGAGTGTGAGAGAATCAGGCTTTTAACGTGAATCAATAACCTAATTGATGGGTTATTTTCATAGAAACCTAATATTTAGAGTTATATTATACCTATAAACAATATATACAGACTTTTATCTTTTTATTTTTACAAAAATACATTATAGTCTGTATTTTATTTATTTCTAAAAACACTGTATTTGAATTTTACACGTTAATTACATGTGTTAATAAATTAGTATTACATACAACATATAAACTTGATGTTATCGTACAATAAAGCATTGATTTTATTTTTATTTTATTTTGTACTTTATGAAATTTATTTTATTTTTTTAAATATTAGGAATATTTACAAATGTTTAAAAATACAATATACATAATCTATTCACAAAATAGATAAATAGATACATAAATATAGGTATAGATGTTGTTAAATGCACACCATTTAATTTTGCAATTATTTTTATTATTCAGAAAACATTTTTACTTAAAAGTTTTATTATGGAAAGGAATTATTTTGAGACCTTTATATTTTGAAATAAAATAGGTGAATGATATATACATGATGAGTAGTGATGAATATATACAGTGAATAAATACATAATGAATAATAAAGAAATATATACAAGTTACTTTTTGTATAAATAAATACCCTATCTTCCCCTACTTTATTCTTTGTCGATCAGGTCAATACTTGTTTTTCTCTCAGGGTTCTGGTCATTCTATACTTATCACATAATCGTGATCTTATTTTAATTTCTTTCATTTACTTCTCTATTCTTTTATTTTGGATAAAAAGAATGATATATATAACATATTAACAAAATCATGCACAATGCTAAATTATTGAATTTAATATATATTTACAGTTTATTTGGATAGGGATTTTTTATGAAATAAAAAAAATAAAGGATGTGAATCATGGATTCATCACATTCTAAGGACTTGTTATAATATATACTTGAAATAAAAAATCTATAACTAAAATGGATAATTGGGATTTTAATTAATGGTGTAAGGGAGTCCATATCAAGGACTACAAAATCAACCGGAAACTACATGTCCTGCATCATTATGACAACATCTTCCATTATACCTCTGGGTCACTTTATGGATCAATCAGCGAACTGAAGGATCATGCGTGTCTGCTTTAATGGACTCATCCGGAATTCTCGTAGTAATGATGAGGGCAAGAAGTTGATGGAAGAGTAGTTGTCAAGCAAGGTTTGTTCGAAGACTTGGTTGAAGATCTCGCATATGATCAAAGGTGCTCCTTTGTCTTGCTTCTTTTGAGCAAGATTGCTGATGGCCGCAACAGTAGCCAAGACATGTTTCTCAATTTGTTGGTGTTTGTTGTTGCGGTCCGTCTGACGCTTGTTTGTACACGCTTCCTTCAAGCCCTTCTTCATAGCGGGCATATATTCCATGGCTTTTATTAATGGTAACTCAATCGATAAATTGTTAATAATATAAACAACTTAAGGATCAGACAATGCAATTTTTCTATTTGCATTTTTTTGGATTTTTGTATTGCATCCGTAAAAGGAATATTCATAGAACTGAAATCAAAAGTAGTGTTCTTATTTACAATAGAATTCTTGTCCACACCATTCTGTACATGTGGTCTGCAAAAAGGTGTACAGTTTGGAGTTGATGGGGTTGCTACTGGTGGACATGCAAAAAGTGCGGTCTCCGCTCTGTAAACTTTCTCTAGATCGACTGTTGGCTGTGGATCCGTCATCGTTGGCACGGCTTCACTTCGACTACTATCTTTTTTTTGGTCTTTTTGCATTTTATGATTTTTTATTCTTTTTGTTGATAGAGGTTGTGGCGACTGGCGGCTTGCATGGCTCCTCCTTCTTCTTCCTTACCCAAACCTAAAGCTGGCACGATTGACACAGAGGATGACGATTCACCTAACGTAGCGTTATTCTATCCCTTGGTTGAAGTAAATAGAAGCAAGGCCCTACTGCTCCTGAGAAAGACATCATTTGATAAAGAAAAATTACAATCATCTGACTCCACTGTTATAGACAGGACATCACATTCTACTGACTCCTTTCTCTTGAAATTATTGGGATTTGCTTCGTCCTAGGACGAGATAGAAGTTTTGGTGTTTGTCAGGTTGTCTAGCTTCTTTGTCATCTCTACTAGACCCTTTACATTTTGGGCTAAGCAGTCAAGGTTGGGGTTCATAGGAACTGCCTTGGAAGATTCAGCGTATTGATACGCTTTGGCTAGTGGTGGTGAGGCTGAGGGCGAGACTGATGATAGCGTTGTAGAGGTAGAGGAAGTTGGTACTAATTGTATGGAGGAGAAGGATATTGCTGCATATGTGTAGACATGTACTGGTGGTATTGTGGGTGCAAACGATACTACGACTGAGGGTTTTATTGTTGTTGTCTCCAATTATTGTGATATTGAGGAGATTGATGATGCTGGTATTGAGGTTGACATTGGGAGGACTATGCAAAGCGACCACCCTGAGGTTGGTGGTAAGTCTGGTTGGCTGGAGGCTAGCCCGAGGGTTGTCGAAGAGGACGGTCCAGCTATGCATCGTTGCTCCAACCACCATTGAGTTCCTGTATTAGGGGTGTTGGAGAGAATACCGGATTAGAAGATGGAAGGAAGTCTGGCTGGTAGACCACCATCTGTTATTACAGTGGGGCCTTCTTAGGTGCTTGCACGTAGTACACGTACTGGATCTTCAGCTACTGCTGACTCATTTGAGGTTGATGTGGTGGTGATGGTTCGTCCTGCTTCTCAAAAGGAGTCTCTGACGATGGGGTCACCGCCTAACAGGAACTAATGGTGCTCACTCAGTTCCAACTACTTGGTGATTTGGTCTAGCTTCTCCAAGTGTTGCATCCTTTGTTCAATCACAGCGAGCTTTTCAAGATCATGTGACCGCTTCTCAAAAATGACAATCTTAGAATGACGGCTCCCAATGATACTAAGGTTGGAGCTCTCATCTTTCTTTACCTCACATGATGTTGCCATGTGGGTTGGCTTGTGGAGGACATGTGGATGTCTTTGATAAGAACATGATGAAGAGATGGCGGCCTCTTCCTCTAATATTTCACCAGATATTTGTCGTACCACATATTCATCCTTGTTAAAGTAGGAACCCCTATAGGAAGAGTCAATTAATTTTTTTCTCTCTACATTCATGCCACCAAAGATGTGTTGGACCAAGCTGGTCCTCGGTATGTCCTGGTGGGGACAGTTTTCCCGTATATCAGTGAATCATTCCCTGACCACATGTGTAGACTCATGGGTTGCCTGAGAAAAATTGCTTATCCGAGCACGCATATGGTTGATCCGATCGAGAGGGTAGAACTTGTGAAGGAACACAGATTTAAGTTCCTCCTTGGTCGTCATGACCTTTCCCTATCGATTGACCCTGCACAGGTCCTTATCTTGCAAGTTGAAGGGGAACACAGTCATCTTTACTACGCCTAATAGAATTTTAGGGTAGTTGGTGGTTCTGCAGATGCGAGAAAACTACTGAAGGTGAATGTACGACTCCTCATTGGTGTTCCTGTGAAATGAGTGTATGAGCACATTAAATGGGGCTTTAGCTCGAAGAGAGCACGAACCAGAGGGATGTGAATCCATTCGATCATTTGACTATCCCCTAGATTATATGTTTCTTTCAGTGTTGGTTTGCAATTCTCATTCCTTGCCCCCACTTCTTGATATGGATCCTCATGCGGTCTTTCTCCACCTCCTCCTCATATTGGATGGCCTGGGTGGAGGCCACCAATTGAGCGTTCACTTAATTCTAATCTGGCGGGGAACCTTGCTATGCTTGAGGCAGGTGCTTCCCCATGCCCTTCCTTGAGGAGCCATTCTGGGTCGGAATTTGAGGATATGAACTCAATGTTGGGATCGATGACTGGGATTGGCTTCTATCTGCAATGTAAGAGATTCCCAATCAGACCTCTTGAATTTGAATTCCAACAATCATGTTGAATATGAGATTAGGTTTAATCCTAGATGGTTGTAAATGAAGAAGAAGAAGATGTCAACTGAAATCGATTTCCATTCGCAATAGGTGGTAGTGCAACAAGAGTGGTACCGATTTATTGTAAGAAAACGAGGAGTCTAGAGATCAGTTTGCAAGGTCCGAATTGGGGTCTCGGGAATCACCTCAAATTATTGATGATGTCGAGTTCAATTAATCGATGTGGGTGTCGACGCAGTACCGAGTAAACCATCCATGGATCGACATCGTGAAGCAACTGAAGATTGATGCACGATGAAGGATACAATGCTCAATGAGGAAAAAAAGGAGTGTAAAACAGTAGAAAGGCTCGAAACAAGCATGGGGTCAAAGAGAAGACACACGTGACAAAATTTACGTAGGTGTGTGGGACTTGAACCTTAATATAGATCCATACTAACAAAATAAATAATTGGGTTCACTAACTCAACACAATGTGAAGCCCTAAAGGATCAGCTATTTTTATTGCCATTCTTGTGCACTGCAAAGGTTGTGGTTGACTATGGGTCTGGGAAGATCACATTCAGCTCGAGCAATCACGGAGTTACCATAGACATGGTTAGCGAGCCAAAAGTCCTATCTGATAAAGGTCATGTAGAACACCAGAAGAAGATTTTGACTTTATTTCCAAAATCAAAGATACAGAACTATCGTTGAATGCCACATGGACCTTGCAAATTCTCTCTTCTTAGGAGGACCAAGAAAGAATAGTTGGCACAAGCTTTGAAAGCACTTGGGATACAAAATCAAATCTGCTTATGCATCTCTTTGAGTCAGAAGATTCATGCCAGTGTTCACCAAACATGATGAGTTCATTGCAGATCTATTCGACACCATGTCAGTTGAACAATTAGGTACTGAGGTCTGCAGTACCTCTAGAGTCATGGCAGAATATCATACTACCACAATTTCTAAAGTGACCGAGAAGCAAGGCAGATCAAAGCCTGAATTAAAGCCACTTCTGGCAGGACTTAAGTATGCCTTCCTTGCAGGTGTAGAGAAGATGTATCTAGTCATTATCAG
The DNA here is from genome assembly GCA_037367405.1 of Ottelia alismoides. Taxonomy (NCBI): domain Eukaryota; kingdom Viridiplantae; phylum Streptophyta; class Magnoliopsida; order Alismatales; family Hydrocharitaceae; genus Ottelia; species Ottelia alismoides. The sequence goes on along the minus strand of JAZKJV010007240.1, from coordinate 730,956 downwards.
TAGTAGGCAGACCCCAGTTCTAGAATATTGACTTCTCAAGGTTCTAAAGAAAAACCGCAAGGCACTTGGTTGGCATGTCTCAAACCTCCGTGAGATAAATCCTATTTTGTCTTCACATCATATCTATTTGGAAGAAGATGCCAAGACATCCCAAGAGTTTCAAATAAGACTAAACCGAAATTTGCGAGATGTCATCATGAAAGAAATCACGTAATGGTGTGACGTGGGCTTCATTTATCCCATCTTTGATTCAAAATGGGTGTGCCCTATACATGTAGTTCCGAAGAAATCTGAGCTCATCATGGTTACAAATGCCAAAGGAGAGGAGATTTCTACTCGGGAAATGATATCCTGGCATGTATGTGTTGTAACCGCTGTATGAATTCCGCGACAAAGATGGACCACTTCCCCTTGTTGTTCTTTGATCAAGTGTTGGAAAGACTGTCGACAAGGAGTTCTTTTGATTTTTGGATGGGTGCTCCAGGTACAACCAAGTGGAAATCGTCCCTGAGGATCAAGAGAAATACTACCTTAACTTGTTTGTTCGGCACCTATGCTTTTCGAAGAATGCCCTTTGGATTGTGCAATGGACTAGCTACAATCCAGAGATGCATGCTTGTTGTTTTTGCCAAGATAGTTGGCAGTTCTCTTAAGGTATTTAGGATGACTTCTCAGTCTATGGTATTATTTTTTATTCCTTTCTTGAGCATTTGGATTGAGTATTTCAGAAATTTCATAAAGTCAAGCTTGTGCTATCTTGCAAAAAGAGCCACTTAATGGTTATAGAAGGAATTGTGCCGGGTCATGCAGTTTCCAAGCGTGGCATAAATGTCGACCCGAGAAGGTGGATGTTATTAGCTACCTTGAGCCACCTCAAAATGTCAGATATGTGAGGTCATTTCTGGGGCATGTGGGTTTCTACAGGACATTCATCAATGATTTCAGTCGCATTGTCCTACCTCTCACAGAGTTGTTATGCAAGTAGACCGACTTTAATATTGATCAGGAGGTTCTCCTTTCATTCAATCAGTTGAAGGAGCTAATTACTCAATCTCCCACCCTAAAACCATCGGATTGGTCCCCCCCCTTTTGAGAGCATGACGGATGCACCAAACTTTGCAGTTGGGTTGTTCTTAGACAAAGGAAAGACAAGGCTCCCTATGCCATTCACTACGCTAGAAAGACATTAGACAAAGCTTAGAGAAATGTATATGTCATAGAGAAGGAATTGCTTGTTGTGCTATTCACTCTTGAGAAGTTGAGATCCTATCTACTTGGATCAAAAGTCATAGTTTTTTACCGACCACTCTGCTATACGGTACTTGCGATAGAAGAAGGATGCCAAGCCTAGACTGATTAGATGTATCCCTCTCCTCTAGGAGTTTGATTTGGAAATCGAAGACAAGCCCGGGGTTCCAAATGTGGTAGCAGATCACCTCTCCAGAATTGAATAGCATGAGCCTCCACTGAGCAGTGCACCCATCACAGACACATTTCTTGGTGAGTCGATTTTGGTCATGGATTCACTCCCTTGGTATGTCGATATTGTGAAATTCCTCATCTCCGTTGTAATCCCACAAGCTTGGACGAAGATCAAGATGGACAAATTCTTGTCTACCATCCATTTTTACCAATGGGAAGACCCCATTCTATTCAAGAAAGTTTGCATCAATGTATTCCTCAAGAGCAGCATCATAGTGTCCTTGAGCATTGTCATTTGCTCGAATTTGACGGACACCACTCTTGATATAGAATGACAGTGAAAGTACTGCAGTGTAGCCTCTTGTGGCCGACACTATTTAAGCATGCTGCAGCATTTGTGAAACAATGCACTTATTGTCAGAGACTTGGAGGTACCCTTACAGCTAAAGATTCCATTCCATTGAAGTTCATTTAGATTTCAGATGTATTTATGCTTGGGCCATCGATTTCATGGAATCCTTTCCAAACCATTAGAGTTATGAGCACATCCTTCTTGTCATTGACTATGTGAGTCACTGGGTTGAAGCTATCCTTTACGGAGCTATAGACAGATGTATAGTTTGCCGATTTGTGAGAGAGAACATCATATCGTGATTCATGATTCTGAAGATACTAATATTAGATGGGCGTAGTCACTTCATTTAGAGAGAGGTCAAGAAATTAACGAAGGAGTACTGCATCAAGCACCGAGTGACGTTCCTCAACATCACCAGACCAATGGCATGTCTGAATAGTCAAACAGAGAAATCAAGACGTTCCTGAAGAAGCATGTGGATCCAGACAGAAAGAACTGGTCCCAACTCTTGGACTTCATTCTTTTGGAATACATAATAGATTATAAGTCTCCCTTGGGCATGTCACCCTACCGTCTTGTGTATGGAAAACCATGCCATCTGTTGTGAAACTGATCCACAAATCATTATGGGCAGTCAATATCCACAATTTGGACTCACAAAATGGTGATTAGAAAAGAAAAGAGGATCTAAACAAGCTCCTGGAATTCCGATACTATGCATATGATAACACATTGATGTATAATGAGAAGGTTAAACGCTGGCATGACCAGCATATCAGACGAAAGATCTTTGAGACTAGACATAAAGTGTGGCTAATTTATGCAAGCTTGAAGATATTTCCATGCAAATTAATAGTAAATAGATTGGGCCATTCAGAGTACAGGAAGTATGTGACAACGAAAGCCTTATGATATCAGATCTATCGCCTGACACACTACTGTTCATTGTTAATAGTCAGTTACTGAAGCCATACCATGGGCATGACACTTTGTTAGCTGTTGTCAATTCAATCCACTTGATATGCAATGAAGAAGCATCCACAGCTTCAGTAGCATCGAAAGATTCAGATGATATTCCTAAAAAACTCTTCCTTTAGTTTTCTTCTTCTTTTTTTCTTCGTTTCTATTTTTCAATTGTATAGTTTATGATTTGTTCTCCTAATCCATTGCTTCTATACTTAGGATATGATATGTTCTCCTCCTCCAGAATTAATTCTGGAAGATGAGAACAAATCATAAACTATGTAAAATGTTTTCAACCAATGTAAAATGTTTTTGTTTGTAAAAATTTGTGTGAAATAAAATGTTTTGAAAACCTATGTGCAAATGGTTTTGACAACAGTTGCAAAAATATGTTAAAAAATCTATATATGTTGTTTGAAAAATCTTTGCATAATGATTTTAATTGTTTTTAAATGTTTGTAAAAAATATTTTGAACTATAGATTTCGAAATCATTTGTAAACATATTTTCAAATAAGTCGAGGAATACATACATCATCCTAATAAATAAACATTTTTTCACCAATTGTATATCTATGTCTGTAAAAGCAACTAACCATGGTGTAAATCCTTAAAACTAAATTCCTGTAAATAATAGATGCACTCCTGTGTAAATAGTTGTACCTATCTTTTATTCCAAAAACCTTTTGTTTTTGAAAAAATCCCTACAATTTTGCAAAATCAAAAAATTCCAAAAACATTTGCAAATTCTTTTTCAAAAAATGCATAAAAATTTGCAAAATGTTTTCAAAACATAATAAAAAACTCAAAATTAAGAAATTGCATCACAAAAATATTTTTTTTTGCATTGTACATAGCATTCGCATTTTTTCCGAATAACAGAGACAATTGAACAGTTCAAATACAAGCCTGAAGTTTGGAACTTGGAATAGACCTTAATACACTTAATTTCAGAGCTTGGAATAGACCTTACATGTTCCTCTGAAATTAAATGTATTAAGGTCTATTCCAAACTTCAAACTACAGACTTGTATTTGAATTTGTTGAATGGTCTAGGTTATTTTGAAAAAATGCGAATTCTTTGTAGAATGCAAAAAAGTATTTTTATGATGCAATTTCCTAGTTTTGAGTTTTTTTCGATTTCTGAAAACATTTTGCAATTTTTTATGCATTTTTTGAAAAAGATTTTGCAAATGTTTTTGGAATTTTTGGATTTTGCAAAATTTTAGGAATTTTTCAAAAACAAAAGGTTTTCGGAATAAAATATAGGTACAACTATTTACACGGGAGTGCATCTATTATTTACAGGAATTTAGTATTAAAGTTTGTACACCATGGTTAGTTGGTTTTAAAGACATAGATATATGATTGGTGAAAAATGTTTATCTATTAAGATGATGTATATATTCCACAACTTATTTGAAAATATGTTTACAAATGATTTCGAAAATTATATTTCAAAAAAATTTTACAAACATTTACAAACATTTGAAAATAATTTTGGAAAGATTTTTCAAACAACTTATATAGATTTTTCAATATATTTTTGCAACGATTTTAAAAACCATTCGCATATAGGTTTTCAAAACATTTTATTTAACACAAATGTTTACAAAAAAATTACAATGGTTGAAAAAAATTTTACACAGTTTATGATTTGTTCTCCTCCTCCAGATGAAGGTATGACGAAGATCGTAGTTTCAAATGTTATATGTGACTTGAAAGAAGTTGAGCTTTGCTCGATTCAAGCTAGAATAGTCCCAAGATATTATAAATTTATAGTTCAAGATAAGTTTAAAGAAAGTATCATTTCAAGCGAAGATGCGAATTAATTTGATTGAAATTGAATTGGAATTGAAATGGATTATTGAATGTGATTCAAAGATGGTGCTTAACTCTATCTAATGGCGAGATTGACTGGGCTGATAGGACATGAATCACGATGAATATCAAAGGAAGAAAATCGATGAATGTTTCACCTGTGAAATGAGGTTATACGAACCTTTATTGTAGATCGACAGTGGGTGTTCACTGGATCTCTATGCGCATGTGGTGGCGATTCAAGGTGAACACATTCCTTGGAACTCCCCTCCGATGAAGCCTCTTCCGCATGAGTCAGGCACGAGGAGCTATCACCTCCTTGGTTGGCCGGAATCAATGAAGAAAAGAGGCTACTTGGTCAACTAATTCTGGAAGTTTGAAGAGTTAGTTGGCTGATGCCAATTTTAGATCGATATATAGGAAGATCGAATGGGTGTTAGGATGAATCAAGGGTAGGCCTGAGTTAGTATTGTTTGGTCTAGGGATTCAAGGGATTAGATGGGATTTAGGTTGAACGGTGGAGCGAGTAAAATTAGGTGAAGTAGGATTGTTAGAACAGGGCGTCAACAAACTGTTCTCTAGGAAGATGAATAAGGTGTTGACACGTGTCAGCACCTATTTGACTAGATGTTTAAACAAAACATAAAAAACAAAATAGGTTATTTAAATACATAAATAAAATACTTATACTTATGCATATATGATATATACCCCTATTTAATTAAGTTGTATATAGTACTTCTGAAAAATAAAATAAAAATATATTTGTGTGTATAAAAATAAGTTGTAAATATATAAAATATAAGAACAAAATAATAAAAATCAAAAATACAAAATAAAAATAAAATATACTATGTATAGGACAATACACCTATAAATACACATGTAAAAAGCAACCAGTAATAAATCAACTCATAAAACAAATAAAAATCATATTAAAATACTAAATAAAATAACAGACATTTTGATTTTATACTCCAAAAAAATAAGTTAATATCAATTTAATATTGATTTTACCAATAATTTCAACATTAGAATTTGCTGGTTGGTCCACGTGGACCAACCAAAATCAAAACCGAATTAACCCGGGTCAACTCTTCGACCCAGGTCACCAACTCCAATCAGAACGAGAAGATGCATGTCTTCTCCCATTTTCCTGGGCCTCTAATCACTGAGATCCGAGTTGATATTTCACCAAATTCTTCTCTGATCATTCCTAATACACGCCTCACCCTCTAAACCTTTGTACATATATTCGATTCTTCCCAAATCGTTAGTTATTATGGGTCATCAACTCTGTTTATAAATAAACCCCTCTTCTTCCTTGCTAGATTTTGACCCCCTTGAAGCTTAGTTCTGTGTCTAATGCGTGTATGTGTGTGTCAAAGGTCAGGTGACTGTTGCACCTTCCCCCATACTCGAAGACGGCTGAGCGAGGAAGCGACGATGATCCACGACTGTCCTCTGACCATCCTCCTCCTTTCCCACAAACATGTATAGGAGGTTTTCTCCTTCTAATTTATAAGTAGTTTTATTTATCGTATTTTCATTTCTACATTTACTTTAGCTTTTAATGTAGTAGGTTAGTTGGTTTTCCAACTATTTCATTGGCCAGTGCTGCTAAGGCTCAGGCCATTCCACTGCGTTCTATGCACGTTCTGACCCTCGTCGCATGACCATATCATTCCTTATCATGTTCTCCATTGAACCCATCTCGTTTCCCAACCAAATCGAGCCTCGACTAGTGAATCCATGTTCCACCTCCGCCACTCACTGGAGTAAGTCCATCTCGCCTCATCTCGCTACGATTCTCAGCAATAACGGTCCATGATCCTAGATGAATCCATGATTTATTAACATTCTTTCTGCATTTTGTCTTAAAACCCTTAGCAAATACATGTAAATATGAGTTAAATCTCATCTTTTATCAAAACTACGTTCATGAAAAAAAATACACTTTTATGCATCCCAAACATGTAAATAAATAAAAGAATAAAATTAAAGAAAACAAAAAGAAGGCAGATTGTAGATATGTATATATGTACAATATGACTTACATAATATAAATATAGTTGAAGGATATATTTGTATAACCTTAACTCCGAGACCAAGTCAGCATGGATTGGTCATAAAACAAATAAGTAGGGGAGACAAGGAAATAAAATAATAAAAAATAATAATTATACACTCTATACACCCTTCACTATTTATTAAATATTTACCAAATCTTCATTAATTTTAAATTCATTCATATGTACATATTTTTCACTGTACTCTAATCCTAGTTATTTCTAAAAATGTATAGAAAATATAGAAATAAGTTAAAACTATTATCTTGTCTATATGTCAAGAAATCTAACTTTTAAATTGTTAAATTCTCAATTTCCGTACATCATAACTTTCTTTCACTCTAGCCATATTCAAAGTTCATAAAATAATATTCTCTAATTAATAGAAGTGATTTCACTAAAATAAGAGTACATTTGAAAAAGTCACATTTGGGACCGAATGACAATGGGGTTTGTGGGCTATTTATTTTATCTTGAACATATTATTTATAGTTTCATTACTTTCATAATTTAAATTATTTTCATGATCTTGTATTTTAACCATGATTTATTTCATAAAATTTCGACATTTTTTATTATTTTAAATAAATAAAAAATACTAATTTATATATGAAATTGTACTATAAACTATTTACCTATATTTATTAATATATTTTAAAATATTCTATGAAAGTACATAAAAATTCACAAATACCTTATTTATTAACCTGATAATTAATAAAGTATAAAAATGATGTGTTAAATATGAAATTATTAAATTAAAAATCAATACCTATTTAATAATAATCATATATATATTTATTTAATATTTAATATTTCATTAAATATTGAGTATTTATTAAAATAAATTACTCTATAACAAAGATAATTAAATTATTTACATATTTTATTGTTACACCTAATTTAAATAATGTTATTTACTATCTTTTAGTAATTTTATAAGAATATTTAAACATTTTGCCAACCAGGTGCTGACACGTGTCAACACCTGCTTCATCTTCCTCAAGAACGATTTGTTGACACCCTATTCAAATGATCCTACTTCACCTAATTTTAACTGCACCACCATTCATCCTAAATCCCATCTAAATCCTTTAATCCCTAGACTTAACAACACTAACTCACGCCTACCCTTGATTCATCCTAACTCCCATTCGATCTTCCTTTATATCGAACTAAAGTTGGTGCGAGCCAACTAACTCTTCCAATTTCCAAAATTAATTGACAAAGTACCCTCCTTTCTTCATTGATTCCAATGAACCAAGGAGGTGATAGCTCCTCATGCATGACTCTTCTAGAAGAGGCTTCATCAAAGGGGAGTTCCAATGCATGCGTTCACCTTGAATCACCAACATGTGCGCGTAGATCTCCGGTTAACACCCATCATCGAGCTACGCTAGAGGTTCATATAACCTCATTTCACAGGTGCAGCACTCATCCATTTTCTTCCTTTGATTTTCATCGTGATTTGTATCCTATTATCCCAGTTAATCTTGCCATTAAATAGAGTTAAGAACGATATTTGAATCACAATCAATATCCATTTTGATTTCCATTTGATTTCAATCAAATTAATTCACATCTTCGCTTGAAATGATACTTTCTGGAACCTTATCTGAACTGTAAAATCTTCAAATATCTTGGGCCGATTCTAGCTAGAATCGAGCAAAGATCAACTTTTTATAGGTCAGGGATAGCATCTGACGTCGTGATCTTCATAATACGTTCATATGTAGACTCGTATACCATCCTATTCGTCAACCAATCACGCAACAATCCATGAGCTAAGTTTTCAAACCCTAGCCATATTATTTTCTAGCAGTCGCCGTCATCTCTGACTTCTTCTCACCGCAGGAGAGCTCTGAGGGAGAAGGAGACTCCCTCCTGGCTCTGTCAGAAGTCGCGTAGAGCCTCATGTCACCGGAGGTTGATCGGAGAAGGAAGATTTACCGCCGTAGTGCTCCAGAATCAAGAAAGAACGGTTAAAGAATAAAACGCACAGGTGTGTGCCACGTGGAAGTCGCAGACGATCCGGATTGCACACATACGATTTAATCTCTGCCTTTGTTAGCAAAATGGTGTAAAATTTGCTCCTAGGCCCTTGGCACTTTCAAAATCTAATGGCACTCCAAAATTTTTACATAATTACAATTAAGTCCCCGAATAGGGACCTAACTATAAGAATTCTAGACCTTATCTCACAAGTAGGTCCCTGTCCAAGGACCTATTTGAATGAAGAGCATTTTATATTTTTGTGCATATTTTTTTATATATTCTCTTTAGACATTGGACTACATTGTGGACCAAAGACATTATTCTATCATAGTATTATTTTTCTGCATTTTAATTTCATGTCGATTTTCGAGGATTTCATTGTCTTTTCATCATGAATTTATTCTATGATTATCAATTCTGTTTTGAGCTTGTTTTAAGTGATTTCTTGAGCCCATCGTTCGAGCATTTTATCTACTACATAGTACCACATATATACTCTATTTTAACTACTATAACATAGATAAATTTGTCTTGAAAAAAATATCATTTTGAGAACTAAATAAAAATTAGAAAATATAAAATAAAAATAAAAATTACAATACTAAAAACAAATAAAAAGATTTTACCGATTTTCTCGCATTCATTGAGAAGAAATTAAAATCACAAAAAAATCCCCTTTTCCTCAAAAATTGTAGTATTTCTATTCTGCCTCCTTGTGTTCGACCCAAGCTCACTTACCTGGGTAAATAATATTATGTAGATAAAATAGGAGAGAGAAGATGCCTCTTCACTTCATTTTCTCTCTCTCTCTCTCATATTTTATTAAATTTTTGTTTGATTAATTAGGCTTTTATTCTGAGCGATTTTTCTATACTTGCGACTCATATTTTATCGCTTGTTAAAACCCTAGTTATGAATCCTTCCCCCTTTCCTCGTGGTGCGTTAGCAAACATTATAGGACCTAAAAATCCCCTACAGGTGGGGCTCAAACATTTTTGAGGCATCCTCCTGATGCGAAATGATTTGGTGATCATGGAAAGTATCTCAGTAAGCTGGGAGGAGGTCGGATCCAGGGGACGATCGATCCAAAGCTACCTACGATAGAGTTCTTGGGGTATTCTTCTAGGTCTCCCTAGAACCATTTGATCAAGATCAACCCTCCAGATGCAACAGCTAGCATTAAACACACCCCCGTATAGCGTCAGATCAGGAGTCGTATCTAATCCTATGCGTAGATCAACGAAGCGGTAACGGTTCATATGGACTGTTGATCACGTAAGTGGCTCGCATCCAGCCGACCCACTACGTGCAATAAGGGGTAAAAAACACAAAACCCTCTCCACCTTTTACATTTTCTTATTAGTATATTAAATATTTTTAGGAGTGTAAATATCTTGGTAAATATTGCAATAAGACCCCTAGAGTTTTGCATATTTGCAAAATTGTTCATGCCAATGCAGCTCACATGGGTCCCCACATTGATGAATCTCCATTTAATAACCTTTATTCTATCATTTTTGCCTTAAAACCCCTAGCTAATGCATGTAAATAACATTATTTTGAACATATCACCATTCATTATTTATTATATTTATTGTATATAAACTACTGATTTTAATGCCAAAATCATAGAATAAAGAAAAGAATTAAAATAAAATACCAAAGGTATTTCATGACACTGAACCCTATTCTTTTACTTCATCAAAAAAAGCATTTTTTGGACCTATTTTCATCTTTATTATTTACATAAAATAACGAAGCTTTATACATGAAATTGTAGGTAATAATGTATAGAAAAACTCAAAATTGAATTAATTCAAAAATAATATAGTGTATAAGTTATACTCTAAATAGGATTCCAAAATCCCATATTCTCAGACTCATATCTCTCAAATAAAAACTAAAAATGTATTAAAATCACTTTAATTGTATATAACTTTTAATAGGCTATTTAACAAAGGTGTTCTCATAATTTTTGGAGTTGATCCGCAAAAGTTTGGTTCTGGACCCTTGTATAATATACCTAAATAAAATATTCGTTCTATTTATTCGTCATTCTTTCTATAATTTTACAATTTTATAATTTTGTAAATATTATTTATAATATATGTACATATTAAAACTAGAATAAAACCATAAAGAAAACATAAAAATAAAATAATATACAAAAATACATGGATAAAATACCTATACTTATACTTATATATTTAATACCGATATTCAATTAAATATAAATATTATATCAGAAAAATACAATAAAAAAATTTATGTATATAAAAATAAGTTATTATTTTATAAAATAAGAGTATAAAAAATAAAATACAAAATACAAAATAGAAATAAAATAATCAAAACATAGATGAAAATACATATAAACACACCCTTAAAAAATGAACTAAAAATAAATAAACCCCAAAAAATAAATAAAAATCATATTAAAATACTACATAAAATGATAAATCCTTTTTATTTTTCCCAAAAATTAATTAATTCATCTACTTGTTAAATTTTATTTTTCTGAATAAAATCCCTTTTTGACGTCTGGTCCTATGTGGACCAATCACGTTTCAAGGAACGTTGACCCCGGGTGAACTCCATATCTTTTAGCTCTGACTCCTATTAAGGCCTCGAGTCCCACCTCTTCTCAATTTTTCTAGAATGCCGCAATGCTCGAATCACCTTGTGCTCTTTGGTGAACCTGATTGCGTCTCGATCGAGCCTCACGCACAATCATCAGATCCGCAAGATTTGCCTCGAGCCTCTCATGGTTCCCTTTTGAAGATCGTCAGAACTCTTGTCTATAAATACACCTTCCCGGTCTTTCGTCCAAGCTTGATCCGACTTAGAGCTCGAGACTGATTCCTTGTGTGTGTGCGTTGAAGTCCAATGACATTGAGCCTTCCCCCGAGCTTGGAAGCGAAGGAGCGAGGAGAGGAGCGGATCTATGGTGACCATCTCCGACCGCCCTGCTCCTTGAACAACCCCTAGGGTATAAGAGCTGCGCACTTTTCAATTTTTAGTAGATTTTATTATTTCCAGTTCATTCTAATAGTTAGGTTACCGTTTAATCTAGTTCATTAGGCTTAAATCCAATTAAAGCTTTTGCCAGAGCCCCTAGGGCTCCGGCCATTCTGTCACAAATCTGACTGTATCTGCCTTCGCCATCCATCTCATCACCGTCCCCTGCTTGTTCTCCATTCAAACTACCCATCGAATCCCCCTTCTCATGATCCAATCAGTGAATTGAAGCTCCTCCACCACCGTTCCCTTGAGCTTCATCTCCCTCCTCCATTTTTATGCGTGTCATCTTCAAAATCCGTTCGAGGATCATCCCCTCGATCCATGTGAAGTCTTTGTGTAGGTTCTACGAGTGAAGGAGCCCTTTGATCGACTTGTATAAAGCTTCAAAAGGGACCTTACATACCTTGAGCTCGTCGGACTTAACCTTGTGGTCCTAGAACTTCTCGTGCCCATCAGTTGAAGGGGGCGACCCTCTCAGTGTGTAGAGGCGATAATCATTGAATAAGACTATGGGGGGAGCGAGCATTCACGGATTGAAGCTCGGGGAAGGTTCCATTCTTCCCTTTTCTCCAACGAGTAGATACCGTCCAATGAAGAGGCACTGCCAGTTCTAATACCGATCGTTCGTTTCCTGGTCCGTTGAGCCGTCAATGAAGCATTACGATCAAATCTAAAGCGTCGATCGACAAAGGGGTATCACGAGTTGTGTGAGCGATGAGTGGTAAGTGGAGGAGCAGAACCGTCTGATGGTGCATACGTTTGGGGTAAATTTCAAATCTCGACCTGCCTTTTTGTATTTATTTATTAATTCTATAAATAAAATATGTAGTGTAAATTAAATGAACATTTTGTATAAAGGACCTTATATTAATTGCATATTGCTTTTTTGGTTAAGTCCATCTTAGCTCACGTGTCTTTGCACATGAGTTGGGAAAATTGCATGTATACCCTTGCATGTTTTTGTATTTATATTTAGTCCAATAAAATTTAATATATGATGTAACTTTTTGGGAAAATTGCATACGAGCCCCTGATGTTTATTTTATTTGCAATAATGCCCTTCGTAGTTCATGTATTTTTAGTGCTTGAATTTTATTTATTAAAAACAACACCCATGCTTTAAGAAATATGGAAAAATAGGGCTAGATAATGCTTGTATGCATTTTCATGCTCTATTTTTATTTTGGACATTCTGGCATTTTATCTATTTATTGAAATTCGAATGAACAACTTTTTGTACTTGTTTGAATTAGAGAATACCAAAAAAATAGAAAAATGTTTTAAAAATTAAATAATATATATGTTGTCTTTTTAGTATTTATTAACTCCAGAGCTAAAATCTCAAAAAATATAAAAAAGACTAAAAATTAAAAAGCTCCAAAATCTAGTATAAAAGATTACAAATTCCGAAAAAATGAAAAATATTTTTATAATTGTAGGCTACCTATTTTACTCTTTGTGGTTCGACCTCTACATGCTTGCTTCTTATACATTTACGTTTCTAAAGAATAATAATTTTTAACTCCACCTTTTTGCCATTCAGTTCTTGAAGTATATCGTTGGTTAATTGTTGATTAATCATGATCTTTTGAGTGGTCAATACACCGACTATGGTTTCGCCTTGTGAAATCGTACGACCCTCGAGAATTTATGGTTATCAAATGACGTTACTAGGGAGCAATGTGTGTCGCATATTTTGTGTACATTCATTTGTTCATTTATTGATTTAATAAGTGATTCATTTCTTTATGCATATTTATTCATTTATTACTTGTACATAACTCATTTTGATACTTATATTTGATTATCTGTGCTAATGTACATCTCTTTGTGAATTTGTTGCGAGGGTCCGCTATGCGAGGGCTTTTAAGAGGCCAATGCAACCAAGCTTTGTGGAGATTGATCTTAATACTTTGACCAATCGGAGACGTAACAAGTGGATGAAGGAGAGAATACTTTTTATAGAATTAGATTAGATTTAATTATCAGTGAGAAAGAGATTCATTAATAATTAAATACTTGGACACTAATCTAGTTAACGAGGTCCAGTGCCTGGGTGTCTGTTTCACATGGGGGCCTCATCGCATTTTCCCATGTTTTCACCGCCTTCTTTTATTTTGTTTCCCAATGTTTTGAAGTTTTCCGCCTTATTTTCATTTGTTTGGTGTGCATGAGCCCTTAGCTCGTAGGATGCTTGAATTGATAAATAGGTTCACATCACTAATAAGAATTGCATGCACCTATAGTACATTACTTTTGGATCTAGTCAAATTAATAAATGTTAATTATTTGGACTTGAGATCGCGTGTCGGGAGAGGTCACATACAACGTTAGCAGGACTCGTTGTGGCAGGCATTGAGTGGCATCGAAGATTGGAATTTTGGTCTTATTTCTGAATAATTAACATATGGTTCTACACGAGTAATAGCAACTGCTTTTTAGGGCAATTTTGTCGATTGCATACTATCATGTCGATTGCATACTGCCATGTACCTAGGTATAAAGTTTTGTTTTTCATACCTCATGGAGAGAGATGGGAAGCACTATAAGACCTCTAACTCATCATGCATCATTCGATTCAATAATGAGATTTCCATCATCGAATCAATTAGCATGATTTTTTGGATATCTCCCTTTGATTTTAAGCACATAGGATTCAAATGAAAATCTATGACAGTCATTAGGTGCTTGTATGCAAAATACCCAAAAAGTGAAAACCCCAAAAATTAAAATAAAGGGACTGCTAAATAAACTGACCTTAGCTAAAATATGTAATGGACTATCATTGCATCCGGTTAATAAAATCCTCATTGTTTTCATTTACCTTAGGAGGGGACCAAAACCAATCCCATCATCGAGGGATGACCCACTAAGGATTAGAGCTAGAAACCTAGTCTGTAACTGCCTTGTGTATCACCTGGATATTCAAAGTAATGGTGCTTCTATTGTACGTGGTTGAGTACGGCCATGTCAGCGATGGTGTTCCTGCCTTGTGTGGAACATTGACTTGGTCCGGAGTACTGAGCTAAGGCCACACCTTCATGAGAGTGTATGTCTCATAGGTTTGCGTCCGAGCAGGTCCTTGTAGGATCATGTGTGATTCCTTTACGAGCGAGGTTTGAATAGTGATTTCGCCTATCGGCTTCCTCCCTTTATTTCTTTGGCTGAGTAGGAATACAGGAAGGGTTACAAGGACCTCAAAAATTACAGACTACATGTTACAAAAGAGGAGGACAAGCACATGATATTTTTCTGCAAATATTCTCCCTTCTATAGGGTTAGCGTGCTAAGGACTTGTTAAAAGATATGCCTGAAATAACAACTCTAAAAATTTAAAGATAATAAATATCCCATCCCTTTCAGCTTCACAAGGCATGAGTTGGTGAACCCAATTTTGTATTGTGTTTGTATGGATGTAGATTAAGATTCAAAAATAAGTCCCGCATAGTTGCACAAATTTTATCATATGTGTCTTCCTTTTGACCCTCCTGCTCTATTTGAGCCTTTCTACTCTTTTACACTACTTTTTTATTCCTTGTTTCCCACATTATCTTTCTTCCTGCGTCAATATCACTTAGTCCACGATGATGATCCGTGGATGTCTTAGTCAGGACTTTGTCGACACCTACATAAATTCCATGGACTCGTTACCATCAATAAATTTGAGGCGATTCCCGAGAACATGGTTCGGACTTTGCAACCTAATCTTCTGACTCCTCGTTTTCTTCCCACCATCCTTTATAACCCAATAAATTGGGACCACTCTTGTCCCCCTTTTCGTCCATTGTGAGAGGAGGCCAATTATAGTCTACATCTTTATTCCATTCACAACTATCTGGGATTGACCCTAATCTTGGATTCATCACGATAGCTGGAAGTTCAATTTCAAGTGGTATGACTGGGTCTCAAATCTTAGATATAAGCCAGCTCAAGTCTTGGATCCCAATCTAGATATTATTTCTTCGAACTCATACCGAGACATGGCTCCGCAAGGGAAAGGCAAGGGGCAAGAGTCATCCCAAACGAACACATGGACCAATGCCAGATCAGAATCAAGTGAATGCTCAGTTGCTGGCTTCCATCCAAGCCATACAGCAACAACTGACTGAACAAGCACTAGGCTAGACTGCATTTCAAGATATACTGAATGATGTAATGAACAAACCAGGTGGAGGTGGAGAAATACCCCGTGATAATCTAGATGAGGAGAAGGGGAAGGGAATGGGAACCCTAAACCTACACTGAAAGAGACATATAATCCTGGATACAGACAGATGACTGAATGGATCCGCATCCCGACTATGCATGCTCATTTCGAGCTCAAGCCCCTGTTCATTGCGCTCCTCCCCTCATTTCATGGGAACACCAATGAGGAGCCATAGATTCACCTGCAATAGTTCTCTTGCATTTGCAGGATGATCCACTACCCTAACATTCTACTGGGAGTAGTGAAGATGACAGCGTTCCCCTTAAGCTTACATGACAAGGCCCTCTATTGGGTCAATCGATTGGGAAAGATCGTAGTGATCTGGGAGGAACTCAAATCTGTGTTCCTTCATAAATTCTACCCTCATGGGTAGCTCAACCAAATGTGAGTCATGATCAGAAACTTTTCTAAGGCCACCCAGAGTCCATCCATGATGCTCGAAAGTGATTTACAGATCTGCAAGAGAAATGCCCCCACCACGAGATACCAAGGACCAGTCTTGTCTAGCATTTTTTCGGGGGTCTGAATGTAGAGAGTCAAATGTTAGCGGATGCTGCATTTGGAGGATCTCATTTCAACATGGATGATGATGTGGTATGGCAGTATTTCAAGAAATGGTTGAAGGAGAGTCTGCCCTATCTTGATCACACACCTATAAAAGACAACCTCAGGTCCTCCAAAAGTCCATACATATGGTACCGTCCCATGAGGCAGAGAAAGATGAGAGATCCAACCTTAGTATCATCGGGGGACATCTTTGAAAGGTCGACATTTTTGAGAAGCAGACAAGGGATCATAAAAAGCTTGATGTGATTGAACAAACGACATAGAAATCGGATAAGCTCAACCAAATCACCAAGCAGTTGGAGATGCTGGTAAGCACCATCAGTTTTGTTCAGTCGATGACACCATCGTTAGAGACTAATGCTAAGAAGGAGGACGAACCATCACTGCCACATCAGCCTCAGCCCAGTCAATAGCAGTCGGCCATCCAGCACGTATACTACGTGCAATCTCCCGAGCAGGGCCTGCTACAACAACAGATGATGGTTTATCATCTTGACTTGCTCCAATCCTTTGACCCAGTATTTCCACCACCACCACCACTGATTTAGGAAGGAAATGGTGTATGGAGCAACGACGCACAACTGACCCATCCTACGGGATAACACCAGGGCCAGCTAACAGCCAACCGGCCTTACCACCGACCTCAAGGTGGTCGTATTCCTCTATCCTTTTAGCCTCAACCTTAGTACTAGAATCACCCATCTCCATAGTATCAAGGCAACTAGAGACAGTCATAGCAGTATCCCTTAGCCACAATACCACCATCAACAACCATATCATCACTACATGGCTAGACAACAACAACAATATCCCCCTCCTCCATACCAACAGTATCATCTCCCTCCTCCTCCACAACGAGATCAATAGTAGTAGCCTCAACCTCTCAACCAACAGCAACATCATGGTCTGCACACTGAAACTTCTGAGGCGGTTCTAGTGAACCCTACCCTGGATTGCTTAGCCAAACTTGTGAAGGGTCTAGCAGAGATGAACAAGAAGCTCGACGACCTGACCGCCACTAAAACTCCTATTCCAATGCACATCGATGCAAATCCCAATAATTTTAAAAGGAAAGAGCAGGGAGAATGTGATGTCCCATTTGTGCCTGTCGAGTCAGATAATCATGATTTTATTTTATCTAACTATGTCACTCTCAAAAGTGGTAGGACGTTTCCTCCCTCTGCCACTAACACTGGGAATAATATAGTTTTGGCAGGTGCATCATCATCTTATGCATTAGCTATGCCAACAACAAGTTCAGGTGAGAAGAGGAAGATGGAGGAGCCATGCCAGCTGCCACCCATCCCCATCTCCACCAACAGAAAGAACAAAAAAATCAAAAAAAATCAAAAAGACCAAAAAGATGATTACAACTGACGTGTAGCCATGCTATCCACAGAGGAGCCAGCAACAACAGTCGATCCAATGCTAGCTGATATAGCAGAGACTTCACCTTTTGCTTGTCCACTAGCAGCAGAATCTTCACCGCCGGCATGTATTCCTTTTGCAATCCGGATGTACATAATTTTATGGACTAGAATTTTGCTGTAAATAAGAACATTACTTTTTATTTGAGCAGTATAAATATTCATTTTCCTAATACGATAGAAAAATCCAAAATAATGCAAAAAGAAAAAGTGCATTATATGATCCTAGAATTGTGTATATTATTAGTAATTTGATTGCTGAGATTTTGTTAATGAAAGGCATGGACTACACGCCTGTTGTGAAGAAAGGTTAGAAGAAGGCATATGCAAACAAGCATTGGCCCACTTGTAGCAATAGATGCAAACAAGCAGAGAAGCACGCACAACCATCAATAATCTCTTGCAAAAGAGGCTAGACCAAGGAGCACCTTTAATCAGATGCGATATATTCAATCAAATCTTCGAGCGAACTCTTCTTGACAGTGGTTTTTCCATCAACCTCTCGCCCTCATTATTACTGTAAGAATTTGGGTTGTGTCCGTTGAAGCAAACAAGCATGATCTTCAGTTTACGAATCGATCCATCAAGGGACCCTGAGGTTTGCTGGAAGATGTTGTGGTAAAGGTGCAAGATATATAGTTTCACGTTGATTTTATGGTCCTTTATATGGACTCCCCTACACCATTACTACAGACTCCCGTTATCCTTGGATGACTATTCCTGCGTATCGTAGAGGTCGTGTCTAGGGGTCTGTAAAGTTAACGTTTAGCACGAGCAATCAGAAAATTACAATAGAGTCAGTTAGTGAGCTAAAGGTCATATCTGATGAAAGTCATGCAACACCTACTGAAGTAGACCGTGATTTCATTACTGAGATCTGAGATACAGGACTCTCTTTGAACAACACATGGACCCGGGAAATCCTTTCTCTTGAGGAGGACCAGGAAATCACAGTCTACAAGCTTCGATGTCACTTGGGAGATAGAATCCAATTTGATGATGCATCTCTTTTATTCAAATGATTCACTCTAGCCTTGCCATGATAAACCCACTATAGATAAATTCGGGACATAAGAAAATCTATCTACTATGGTGAGAAGCACCCATAAAATGATGGCAGAACATCCGTCTACCATAACATATTCCCGAAGTGACCGAGAAGTAGGCCAGAAAAGAACCAGAGTTAAAGCCACTTCCGACAGGCCTTAAGTATGTTTTCCTTGCAAATGAGGAGAAGATGTATACGGTCATCATCAACAACGGGCTGACCCTAGACCAAGAATCTCGACTTCTTGAGTTTCTAGAGAAAAACTACAAGGTACTTGGTTGGCACATCTCAGACTTTCGTGGGATAAATCCTGCTCTATGCTCACATAATATTTTTCTGGAAGAAGATGCCAAGCTGTCTTGAGGATTCCAAAGATAACTAAACCCAAATTTGAGGGATGTCCTCATGAAAGAAATTATGAAATGGTGTGATGCATTCTTTATTTAGACCCTCTCTAACTCGAAATGGGTGAGCCCTCTGCATGTAGTTCTGATGAAATCAGAGCTCGACATATTTGTCAATGACATAGGAGAGGATATCTCTACTCTGGAACCTATGTCATGGCGTGTATGTTTTGACTATCGCCGCCTTAATGCAACAACCAAGAAGGACCACTTCCTCTTAACGTTCATTGAACAAGTATTGGATAGACTAGACGACAAGTAGTTCTTCTGCTTTCTGGATGGGTACTCTGGGTACAACCAAGTGGCAATCACCCACGAGGACCAAGAGAAGACTTCCTTCACTTTCCTATTCAAAATCTATGCTTTCAGGAGAATAAAATTTGGACTGTGGAACACACCTATGACATTCCAGAGATGCATGCTTGCATTTTTTGTCGATATGGTCAGTAGTTTTCGTGATGTGTTTATGGATGAAGTATCCATCTATAGTGAGAGATTTGATTCATGTCTTGAGCACCTGGACATAGTACTTCAGAAATGACGTGAAGTCAATCTTGTATTATCTTGGGAAAAGAGCTACTTCATAATTACGGAAGGGATTGTGCTGGGTCATGACATTTTCAAACGTGGCATGAAAGTCTACCTAGAGAAGGTGGATGTGATCACCAATTTAGAGCTACTATAGACAATAAGAAACTTGAGGTCATTTCTGAGGCATGTTGGATTATACAAGAGATTTATTCGTGACTTCAGTCGTATTGCCTGACCTCTTACAGAATCGCTATGCAAGGAGACTATGTTCAATATCTATCAGCAAGTTCTCCTCTCATTTAACCAACTGAAGGAGCTCATCACTCAAGCTCTAATTCTACAGCCGCCAGATTGCTCTCTTCCTTTTGAGATCATGACGAATGCATCAGACATTGTAGTTGGTGCTATTTTAGGAAAAAGGAAAGAAAAGACACCCTACGCCATTCAATTATGCCAACAAAACACTAGATGAAGCTCAAAGAAATTATACTATCACAGAGAAAGATTTGTTGGTTGTGGTGTTCGCCCTTAAGAAGTTCAGATCCTATTTTCTTGGAACTAAAGTCACCATCTATATTAATCACTCTACTATCATATATTTACAGCTGAAGAAGGATGCCGAACCAAGACAGATCAGATGGATCCTTCTCCTCCAAGAGTTCTATTTGGAAATCAAAGACAACCCTGGGGTTCAATATGTGGTACCGGATCACCTCTCCACGATTGATTCGCAAGAGCCTCTATTATGAAGGTTATGGAAGAATATTTAAGCGCATCATGGAAGCATGAGGATTGCATCATATACAATTGAGAGCGACTAGTCACACTAGTTGCTCAGTGCAACGGAATTAAAAAAATAATCGATGAAACCGCATGGTCCAAGAACACTTCTTGGATCATTTCATCTAAACCACATACTAGATAATGGAATACCTCTTGTAGCGTGGTTGTGATCGTTTCTCCATGAGAAGAGACCTCCTATCTCAAATTCGATCCGTCGGAGGAGATGCTTGCGAGTGCGGAGATGAGTCATGTGCTTCACATAATTCGAGTAGGCAATGGATCTCCTGATCTTGTCTCATGAGATTGGATGTCTTCTTCACGAGCGAGATGCACAAAAGAAGATAGAGATCCAAGAGTTATCAAAGCGGTAGCATAACAACGATGCGACGACAACGGTGACCTTCTTTCTTGGGATGGAGTGGACAACCACTCAAGGGAGAGTGAGAGAGAAAGGTGGCATGAGAATGAGCGAGAGAGAGAGAGAGAGCTATTGAAGTTGTAACTTGAAGATCAAGGGTTGCCTCTTCTTATATAGGGTTTGTTGAGTCCCTGGATCGCAATCCATGGACAACACAAAATCAATGGATGAGATTGATTTGTGTGCCATTAAATGGCCATTATTTTGATGTAAAAACACAACAAAATTTAATTTAATTTAATTTAATATATATTGATAAATCAATAAAAAATAATTCTAAATTAAATCAACTAATCTTGGATATACTGAGGAGGAGATTGCCTTCATCCCTAAAAAAGGGAGACGACCACCTAATCCGCTTAGGACTTGGTGGCCGTCCACCTCCTTGAATCGGGAGGGGGTAACCTCCTTCCAATTCATGAGATTACATTATCTCATGAAATCTCCAAAATTTTACAACGATACTTGTTGTAAATTATCTCACGAATAAAATTCATAGTTATCTTGTGAATATTGCAATCATGCCATTGGATATATGTGAATCACATTCACAACCCAAAACAAAATGTAAATTATGTTTTCAATTAATTATCGAATGTGAATCTAATTCACATCAATAATTAATCAACAAATTTAAATTACAAAAGTCTCTCTCCAATACATTATTAATCATATTTGTAATATAAATGAATAATTGGATATTGTTATCCACATTATTCTTATCCATAATAACTAAATCACATTTAATTATATTAGATCATCATTCTCATACTAGCCCTCAGGACCATTCAAGTACAATATTTAAACCCATACTCATTACATTCTGTTTAAAAACCTTATGTGTCAAAGATTTGGTAAGAGTATCAGCAACGTTGTCGGTAGAGGCCAACTTGGTGATGATGCTGTCACCTCACTTTTGAATCTCCTAAATGATGTGGTATTTCCTTTCCACGTGCTTGCTCTTTTGATGCCATATGGGTTCCTTCGCCTAGGTATTGGTTCCATGTAATCGCAGAGTAGCAGGATGGAAGAATCAGATGAGTCTACACGAAGTTCTAGGATGAACTTGCGTAACCACACCGCCTCCTTTGCAGCATATGATGTGGCAATGTATTCAGCTTATGTTGTTGAATTTGATGTAGTGTCCTGCTTCTTGCTTCTCCATCTCACAGCTCCATCATTCAACATGAACACAAACCATGATGTCTACTTTCGATCATCTATATCCGATTGGAAGTCTAAATCTGTGTATCCCAAGACTTTGAGATCACCATATCCATAGACCAAGATGTAATCTTGTGTCCTTGAAAATGTTCTCCATTACTTTCCAATGTTGTTCTCCACAACAGTACTGGTAACGACTTACCACTCTCACTACATGGTATATATCTGGCCTTGTACACATCATGGCGTATATTAAGCTTCCTACAACTGACGCATAGGGACATCCAGCCATAACTTTCTTTTCCTCTACACATTGAGGATCCATTCCTTTAGATATATGGATTCCATGTCTTAAGGGAAGGAAACCTTTATTGGAACTCTCTATAAGGAAACGTTCCAAAATTTTCTTAATGTATACATGTTGTAGTAATCCCACTATCCAATTTTCTTGGTTTCTAAATTGCTTCAGACCTGAGATGTAAGAGTCTAATCTAAGAGCTTTCATCTCGAAGGTATGGGATAGCCAAATATGAACACAAGTCATCACCCCTATATCATTCCCAATGATAAGCATGTCATCTACGTAAAGCACAATGAACACAATGGCAATCCCACTAAGCTTCTTGTATACGCAAGGTTCATAAGGATTCTGCACAAAATCGTAAGTCCTTATGGTTTCATCAAATCTGATGTTCTAGTTATGAGAAGCTTGTTTCAGCCCATAGATGGATTTCTTCACCATGCAAATTTTACCTTCCTTGGTTATGAATCCCTGGGGCTGCTCCATATAGATATCCTCCTCGAGGGATCCATTGAGGAAAGTTGTCTCGACGTCCATTTGCAAGATGTCATAGTCAAGAGATGCAGCTACAACTTGCAGTGTGCTGATGGGCTTAAGCGTAGCCACAAGAGAGAACATCTCATCGTAGTCGATGCCTTTTCTCAATGTGTAGCCCTTGTCTATGAGCTGTTCTTGAAATTCTATACTTTCCCATCAGGTCCCCTTTTTCTCTTGAAGATCCATTTCCATCAAATGGGTTCTACCCCCTCAGGTGGATCCTCTTTAGTCCAAACACCATTCTTATGCATGGAGTCAATCTCTGACTTCATTGCTAGCATCCATCTGTCCCTATCATGATCTGCGAGTCTGACGGGTCGCTAAATACGATAAATAATTTGGTCAAGTTGTAGCACGTGTACTTAGCGATTCGGTCAGAACCGAGAGAAGATCTCCGTGAAGAGTGTCTCGGCTTTAATTTATATCCCGGGCAAGTCCGTGGTCGAACTCAGGGAGGCAAAGGAACAACTTGGGTTTAATTTGAAAATGAAGATTTTAGATTTCCAAGTGGTATTTTTTTAGATTTTTTTTATGCAAAAACCAAAGCAAATGCAAGTTGCGGTTGAATTAAGACACTAAGAAAGCATACAACAAGGCCAAATTAATTTTAATGTTAAATTAGTCCAAATTAGCCAAATTATATTTTCCTAGAATCCTAATCCAGAGATGAAAACAAAACACATTTTTTTTAGAATTTTAGGACTTAAAATGCAACAATGAAAAATGCACACTTTTTAAGGGTCTTTTTGCAATTTATCACACAAACAGAAAGCTAAAATCATGAAAAAATTACTGGAATGAAAACATGATGCAAGGAAGCTACAGTAATATTTTTGGAATTTTTTGACAAAATATAAATTTTTTATGTATTTTTTAGTAGAAACAGAGTGACAGTGAGTAATTAATTCCTAATAAATCCACGTTATCAAATTAATCAAAATGCGATTTATCTCAGAAAGATATTTAGATGTAGAATCCAAGAGAATTGAAATTTTGCATAAAGGATATACATGGATTCAATTAAAAATCATATACTAAAATCACTCTACGATTTATTTCAAGCACAAAACAACTCCAATTTGGTTGAAATTTGGCTAGAAAATTAATCACATATTAAGGCATCACATATATTTTTTGTGGAATTTTTAGAGCAACTATGTGTGAGATATAATTTTAAGAGCACAGAATGGGTATAATATGCTAAATTTCAGTTAAACAATTTTAATTAATTACCCAACTAGCATAAAAATACAAATAAATGGTCAAAATGTAGGCAATTAGTTGCTCGTCACAATGGTATTTTTCTTTGAATAAAATGACACCAAAATGAAGTCCAAATTAACAAGAGAATACAGGGGTGTCTTTGCAAACTAGAAATAAAGAATTACAACAGAAAACATGAACATGGACTGAAATGTAATTACAAAAACTTAAGAAATAAAAGAAGCAATTTTTACAATAAAATAAAGAAAAAAATGGAAGAGGACCTTTCTTCTACCTTTGGCTTCGCAGGTGAAGACCCCAAAGGAGACTTCGTCGACGGCGGCATCGCGGCCACGCGCGACCGCGAAGAGGAGGATCGGGCGGTGCGAGGGTCGCACGTGGAGGACGAGGTGGGCGGCACGCGTGGCTGGCGAGGGAGAGAAGGGGGCGGTGGCGGAAGTTGGAAGCTGGTGGCGCAAGCAGGTTGGCGGAGGGAGGCGGCGAGCGGGCGGAGGTCGCGGGCGGCTGGGTGCGGCGCCGCTCGCGTGGTTGCGCCGATGCGAGGAGGGCGGTTGGAGGCGGCCGACGGCGCTGCCGCCGTTGGGCTGTGGAGGCGGTGAAGGGAGTGGGCGGCGGCAGTAGCCGCTGCTCCTTCCTTCGTCTTTTTTTTTTAATTTTTGTTATGTTTTGATTTTTTTTTAAAAAAAAGAAACTGCTGTGCTATTTTTTTTTTAATTTTTTTTTGCTGCTGTAATAAACAACAAAAAAAACCTTTTTTTTGCTTTAAACTTTTTTTATCTTTTTTTTAATTTTCTTTAGAAATGAAATATATACACACAAAAAGGGGTAAAATGGTAGTGAGAATATCAGTTGGTGGGTGGTAATGATATGGAAAAAAAACTATTGTGGTGATGATTTGTGGAGTAAAACAAATGAAGGATGGTGGTGGTGATATGATGGATTAAAAAATTACAAAGATAAAAATGAAGACAAGATGAACTAAAATTACCTACGATGAACGCGTGCGCCTATGGAGTGCTCTCGTGAGCACGGTCTTCGCTCGAATCGCCGGCGTGCGATGAGCTCGAGCAGCGCGCGGTTGCGGCTGCGATGTTGGCCAAAAAAACCAACGGATCACACCGGAGAGAGGGCCGTCGTTGCTCGACCGCGGTTGCGTCGCTGTCACCGATTCAACTCAGGGAACTAGGCTCTCCTCACATAAAGATGGATCAAAGGTAAAAATGAGGAGAATGACATGTATATAAAGAGAATGGGATGAGAGGTTATTAAAGTGGTGGGGTTGAATGGGAGGTTGATTTATTAATGGAGTTGAATGGGAAGTTGGGAAAAAATGGTGGAATAATGGAGTTGAATTGGTGGTTATTGTAGAGAATGGAAATTAAATAATAAATAAATAAATAAATAAAGTTGTCTACTTTAAATACAATAAAATAAAAAGAGAAGAGAAATGGTGGAGAATTTACAAGGGAAGACAAACAACATTACCACATTTTTTTTACTTTTCTAATATGTATTTTTTTCTTTTTAATAAGAGATATTTACAACGGAAAAATACACTAAAATACTACAATTAAAATACAACACAAGTATGATTTTTTTGTATTTTTAGTAATTAAGAAAGATAAAATAAAAATTAAAGAAAGAATGAATATATACATGGTATACAATGTACATCTAGGTCCCAAAACCCAACTTTTGTAAATGAGCTCCGATTTTAATGAAACCACTTCCGTTGGATAGATAATTTTCCAACTTGAACTTTAAAAGTGAGTTTGGTGAATTTGGAGTTCATACGGAGCGGGAATTTAGCTTGGAAGTTGGACTTTACGGCTTTTTCTCTTTGGGATCTAGGAGCATTTATTTGAGATGAAATTTGTTTTGTATTTTTGTATTTTTATATACATTTTTATAAAAAAGTTAGAGAAAGAATTAGGTAAAAAGGAGTTGAAATGAAATTATTAAAAATACATGAAGTTTTAGGCAATTCACAGGTATAAAACTCCTTTATTTTTGCGGCTTTTTATGTGTAATTTATTTTGTACAATCTAATATACAATAATTAGTGTATTTTATTTACAAGAGTTATTTTGTTAATTTATTGATTTTATGGACATTTATTTGAGATTTTACTCGGAGATTTTGCTAAGCTCAAGATATTGCGATGATGAATCGCGGATTCATCACCCCCCTATACTTAAACTTTGCTAGTCCTCGAGCAAATAAAGAATGGACAAGTTGGGTTAATCCCTGACTGTGCATGTGAATACAAGACTTGATCCGTTCAAGAACTCTCGGTTTTAGAGATCCTAAAATTCTAAGCTGAACCAAGCTCTAGTCAAAAGGTACCCAATTCCCCTCATCATCAGACTCTCTATGTATACGTATATATAAGGGATATGACTTTAAGTGTTGACTGCAGTTACAAGAGTAGAGTCACAACGTCACCCAAGGTTCCAGTCCAAGAGACTCTCCTATGGACCCGATCCTCAACACTAGGGAATAAATCATTTCTTGCATCCAATCCACCGTCTCTTTAGTTGTCAGACTTGAAAGTGTAGATGGAAGGCTAGTTGATGGAGGGCATAGGATTGTGTCATTTCTTCTCTCCCTCTCATTGGAACAAGGATCCTCTCAAGTGCCTTATTACGCAACACATTTTTTTGGTGTTGATCAGTGCGTCCGTCAAGAGAAGTTGGAGCCGTCTGCACTTGTTTTCCTGGGAGTACACCGGGGTGTGCCTTTTTTGAGTACCTATCGTACCTTCTACACCCAGACTTGTAGCATTTACGATGCAGAGCCCTTTTTTGGTGCAAGCCCGACTCCTGGTCCTAATAGCGGTGGTCCAAGTGGACACTTTGAAATGGTTGGGAGCGCTCGCCTTTGGTGGAAGCTCTTTTGATAATTGACTTTGTGGAATGAGAGCTTTTCTTTGACATTTCATTGCTTGGTAGTATTTTTGGCTAGCTCCACTGCTTTTACCAAGAGTTGGCGCACACTGATCAACATTTTTTTATTTTATCACACCCTGGCACATAGGTAAATGTCAAGAGATAGTACAAGAACCATGTTCTCATACTGGCTAAAGATGCTGACACTCAGGTTTCATGAAGCCTTCATTGATTTTATCCCATCCTCGAGCATCATTAAATCAAGTCCAAACTCAAATCCCTCATCCCAGTTCCTCAAGTGAAATTTCAACTCATCTCATCATAACTGCAGTCGTGTATGTGAGGTGCAGATCATATTCTTAAGGTAGAGACTAAGCATGCAATATAGCACACACATCTTTCAAACTAGGGAAATGTGAATAATTAAGTCAAGGACCCTAATGACTAAGGCTGGTTAACTCAAAATCTCAAGACCTCATAAACCAAGTGTTCTTGAACATCACTAGTCTTGTGTGAAAGTGAATTGTGACAGGGATTAAACCAACTTATTAGTTAGTTTTTTTTTTTAGTTTTTGTTTGTTTTTTTTATGAATGTTTTTGAAAAAGTTTTTTTTTTCAAGAGTTTTCAAGAGTTTTTTTTTTGAAAAAGATAGATAAATAAGAAAAAGACTTTTTTTTAGAAAAAGTTTTGTTTTGTTTTTGTTTTTTTTAACCCACCTCATAATTATTGTATAATATATACAAAAATACGTGAAAGTACGAGGTACGGGTAAAGTATATATGTAATATATACACGCCCCCCTATACTTAGCTTGTGCTATGTCCTCATGGCACTAGGTGACAAAAAGACATAGCTCGTACTAAGCGTAGGAAAGCTAAAATAATAAAAAGTATAGGAGTCGACCCTCCCCCCTATACTTAGGCTCTGGTCAGCCTAAGTGTAGAAGAAGGGTAAAAATGGGGCGGATGAGGTCAAGAGGAGAAATGATGAGTATATACACATGGGTGGCATCGGTCCCCCCTATACTTAGGCTTTGGTCGGCCTAAGTATAGGACAAGAGTAAGTGTGAGAACCGATGTGATCTCGAGAATATACAAAGAAGGGAGAATATGTACAAGAGTGATTGAATCTTCTAAGATGTTGAATCTTGATGTTGCATCTTCATGAAGAGTAATAAGATGTATCTGCTCTGTGCTCACTCTGTATGAAGTTGATGACCTCGACTTGGACTAACTGCTCTTTGGAATCAACAAAATGCTTCAACAGCTGTCCATTCACTACATGAGATTGTGCACCATCTGTGAGATCAGCTATCTCTACACTTCCATTCTCGTGCACTTTCTTAACCACAAAGGGACCCGTCCATTTAGATTTGAGCTTCCCATGGAACATCTTCAACCTGGCATTGAACAACCATACCTTTTGTCCAGGGACAAAGTCTTTGCACCTAATGTGCTGATCATGCCATCTCTTTACTTTGTCCTTATAAATCAAACTGTTGTCATATGCCCTGTTTCGGATTTCCACGAGCTCGTTCAAGTTCAAGTCTCGGCAAAGCTTCCCTAGGTGACAACTCCAATTAATCTTCTTAATTGCCCATTCGGATTTATGAATCAACTCTGCGGGCAAATGACATGGCTTGCCATAGATCATTCTAAATGGTGAAGTACCCAATGGTGTCTTGTAGGCTGTCCTATAGGCCCACAGAACTTGGTCCAAAAGCTGAGACCAGTTCTTCCTATCGGGACGAACCAATTTCTGCAAAATACTCTTCACCTCTCTATTCGAAACCTCTGCCATGCCGTTGGACTGTGGGTGGTAAGGACTAGTAACTCTATGATCAAATCCATAGTCCTTAGCTAAAGATCTCATATCTCGATTCACAAAGTGGCTACCCCCATCAGATATCAAAACTTTTGGCACCCCGAACCTAGCAATAATATGGTCTCTCACAAACTTACAGACAGTCTTGCTGTCTGCGGTTCGGGTTGGGATAGCCTCCACCCACCTAGATAAATAATCAACCGCCAACAAAATGTACTCATGTCCTTGGCTGTTGGGAAAGGGACCCATAAAATCTATGCCCCATGCATCAAAAACATCACAAATAATCATCGGTTGCATGGGCATCTCATCTCTCTGTCCAACTGTCCCTCCCATCCTTTGACAAATCGGGCACGACCGTACAAAATCAATGGCATCTCTAAACAAGCTCGGCCAATACAATCCACATTGAAGTACTTTGTGAGCGGTTCTCTTTCTCGAATGGTGTCCTCCAGCCTCAAGTGAATGACAATATGTGAGGACAGTATGGTATTCCTCCTGAGGAATACACCTTCTCCAAACACAATCCGGTCCTTCGAAGAAAAGGAAAGGATCGTCCCAGTGGTATCTCCTCGAATCTGACTTCAGTCGATCAATGCTGCTCCTAGTCCAACCATGGGGAACCTGCTTGGAGACAAGATAGTTCACCATGTTGGCATACCACGGGAGGGAGTCAATAACACAAATTCACTCATCTGGGAAGGTCTCTCTAATCCGCTCATGATCAGGAGAATCCTTAAGTTCAATCCGAGAAAGGTGATCAGCCACAACATTCTTCACTCCAGGTTTATCTTTAATCTCCAAATCAAATTCCTGGAGGAGTAAAATCCACCTAAGAAGACGTGCCTTCATGTCCTTCTTTTCCATTAAGTATCGAATGGCTGTATGATCAGTATATATTGTCACCTTAGAGCCCAAAATATATGATCTGAACTTCTCGAGGGCCCATACTACTGCGAGCATTTCCTTTTCAGTCACTGTATAATTTTTCTGTGTAGGATCTAAAACTTTGCTCGCATAGTGAATCGCAAACGGAATCCCCTCTCGTCGTTGTCCTAACACAGCTCCTATAGCGAAATCTGAAGCGTCAGTCATGATCTCAAAGGGGAGAGACCAGTCAGGAGCTTGTAGAATAGGCGAGGTACAAATCTTCCTTTTCAAGAGCTCAAAGGCCTCCAGACACCTGTGATCTACAATGAACTCTATGTATTTCCCTAAGAGCTCAGTCAGTGGGCGGGCGATCTTTGAAAAATCTTGAATGAATCTCCTATAGAATCCAACATGCCCTAAGAATGACCGCACTGACTTCATGTTGGTAGGTGGATCGAGTTTCTTGATCACCTCCACCTTGGCAGGGTCAACCTCCATTCCCCTTTTGGAGATAACATGCCCCAACACGATACCCTCCGTCACCATAAAGTGACTCTTCTCCCAGGAGAGTACCAGATTCACCTCTCTACACCTCGTGAGGACTCGGTCCAAGTGCGCTAAACATGTATCAAAAGAATCACCATGGACCGAGAAGTCATCCATGAACACTTCCAGGAAATCTCCCACCATCTCGACAAATATGGCTATCATGCACCGCTGAAATGTGCCCGGGGCATTACAGAGCCCGAATGGCATGCGCCTGAAAGCATAAGTGCCGAATGGACATGTGAATGTGGTCTTTTCCTGGTCCTCAGGGGCTATGGCCACCTGGTTGTAGCCTGAGTAACCGTCAAGAAAACAGAAGAACTCTTTCCCTGCGAGTCTCTCCAAGATCTGATCAATAAAAGGCAAGGGAAAGTGATCTTTCTTGGTCGCAGCATTCAGGCGCCTGTAGTCGACACAGACGCGCCACGACGTGGGTACCCGTGTCGCGATCTCTACCCCCTCCTCATTGGTGACCATCTGAATTCCCGACTTCTTCGGGACAACATGAAGTGGGGCCACCCACTTGGAGTCAGAAATAGGGTATATAAACCCTGCTTTTCACCATTTCTCAATTTCATTCTTCACCACTTCCCGTAGATTGGGGTTAAGTCTCCTCTGAAACTCACGGGAAGGTCTCACGTTATCCTCAGTAAAAATGTGGTGCGAGCAGAGAGCGGGGTTGATGCCCACGAGATCCGACACTGTCCAGCCTATTGCTTTGCGGTTCCTCTCTAAGACCTCTAACAACCTAGACTCCTGCTCTAAAATCAAGTCTGAGCTAATGATGACAGGATATCTCTCTTTGGGTCCCGTAAGAAAGGCATACTTAAGTGTAGGAGGTAGTGATTTCAGTTCTGGAAATGTGGTATCATCAAGCAGATCTGGCTGAACTGAATCTGAATCTGGTTCCGTGCTGCATGAAGGTGGACCAAGCTGAGTAGTACTCGCCACCAAATCAGAAGTATCGGGAGTCGGATCGTCAAAAGTATCCAAACAGTCGGCAAAAGCCACGTCCGACTCGTCATCTATGTCCCATGATTGTTCCGAAGAGGATGGAACTGACAGATCCGGATGGATCTCTAAGTCATCATGAGAATAGGTTGATGCATCTCTAGCAAGATCAGACAACACCTGGCAAACTGCATCATGCACTATATCCTCTCCAGATGAAAGGGTCTCGCTCTGTCCTGAAGGAATCTATGCCCAAATCCCAACTGTGCTAATCATACTGCAATCTGCCTCTGAAGATGAGTACTCTGTGCTACTCTCTGAATCGGGTCGCTGACACTTGGTTTGCTTCATCTCAAGGTTCACTTCTCCGTTTGGAGAATGAAACTTCATCATTCCCGTACCATAATCGAAAGCTGCGCCTGCGGTCCTAAGGAAGGGTCGCCCGAGAATGATCTGAGATTCTCTCCAATGATTCGGGGTCTCCATGTCCAAGACTGTGAAGTCCACCTGATAGTTCTGCCCCTCAATCGAGATAACGACGTTCTTCACTTCTCCCTTAGGTCTCTTCATTGAACGATCTGCGAATTGGAGTAAAGCTCTAGATTTGCGAAGTGGTCCCTACTCCAATTTCTGATATATAAGTTGATCGAAGAACCGTTATCTAAGAGTGTGCGTGCAAACGCAATGTCGTCAATACGACTCTCCACATAGTGAGCACCCATGTCTCTCTTTTTCTTTGGCAAAGTCTGATTCTTGAGACAATAGGTTGTGGCTACTGATAAGACATGTGTCTTTATATTTTGGTTATCTTTCTTCCTGCTAACCCTTGTAGGTGTGCATCTCACCTTAAGGTATTTTTGGAAGGCAGGATGGTTAGCCACATATTCATCAAATGGCACCTTCACAGTGATGTTTTCTTTACAAAACCGTGCCATATCGGGGTCATCTTTCTGAATCTTTTTGATGCGCTTTCCTGCCGTAAGAGCACGGGGGAAAGGGATTGAAGCTAAGGAAATAGAGGATGAAGAATCTGAATCATGAACTGAAAGATCATTCTTTGCATTAACGGAAACAGAGTTCTTCATAAAAGAATCTTTTTGATGCAACATGGACTCGAAATCAAAACTATCTACTACAGGTTGTGGAATAGAAGCTTGAGTGGTATCCGCCACAACCGGAGATGCAAGGTCCTCCGTAGACTCAGAAGAATATCCATGATGACGATGCTGCGTACGTGCTCTCCTCCTCCTCTCGGCTCCCTGAGTAGAAATCCTCGAATGATGCTGATGGGGCTCTGAGATATGATGCCTCTCCTCCTCGTCCTCTGAAGACTCCTCAGGTAGAGCTCCAGAGATGCCCCTCCTCGTGTCCCTCGCCCGGTCAGGTACGACCACGGTCCTTCCGCTCCTGAGTGACATGTGGTTAGGCTCGTCACACGAAAGAATCTCATGTTCAGATTTAGGAGATGCTGAATAGTATACCTGACCAAAGTGCTGCTGAGAACTAGAACGGTTCAGGCTATTGAGGTCGAGGTAGAGGGTGCAGTCTGCTCGTCTCGCCATCTGGACAGGCGGTTGACATCCACCCGTAAGTCCTGAACCTCGTTCCTGTAGGAACGTAGCTCGTCGAGTATCTGCTGCTGAATATCCATGGGACTAGACGATGAAGGAAGTGGATAAGATTGAGAAGAAGAACGGGAAGACTGGCCCTGCTGGCCAGTGTACTGCCTCTGCTGCTGCTGCTGGGGTTGCGGGCCCTGCTGGCCCGTCTGGTAATGGCCCTGTCGGCCATACTGCTGGTACTGCTGCCTCTGCTGCTGGGGTGGATGGAATCCAGGGCTCTGCTGTGAAGGAGGTGGTGCGGAGGTGAAAGGTCGGGGGACGCTGATAGATCTGTCAGTCTCCCGTACTTCCCTGCCTGGCAGGGTCCTGAGTATACCATATCCCATTCACCTCCCAAACTGGTGGAGGCTCCTCCTGGACTGTCTCTGCTACTGGAGATGGCTGCTGGAAAGAGTGGGTGTAGGATTGGTCCTGCTCCCACGGCTGGGGTTGCCCTGACACCAACTGCTCCTGAACATGGTGAACTCGGTAAATAGGAGCAGCGGGTGCAGTCACGGCAGGTATCTTTATCTTAGATACCTTCTCAGTCAACTCCTCCATCTGTTTTGGAAGTTTGGAGACGCTCCGGTCTAACTCATCAATCCTCCTGTCGATCTTCTCAACTACACTAAGCTTGTCAGCAAGAAGTCCCATGCTAGGGATCACGTCTTGAGAGAGATCGACTACAGCTGATTTTCCCCCTCCAAGTGAGAGTGAACTGGGGGATGGTGTATAGGCCCTGCTGGCCATCTGTGAGCGGCTAGTTTCAGCCATCTGCTCGAATACCCTCCAGACGGTATCCGCTCCTCGTGATGTATAGCTGCCTCCACAGGCAGCGCTCACTAAACCCTGCATCTCAGGGTTGAGACCAGTGAAGAAGGATTGGACCAAGATGTTTTCATCTAATCTATGACAAGGGCACTTTTGCAGGATGTCCTTGAATCTTTCCCAAGCATCACATAAGGCTTCATTGGGTAATTGGGAAAAACTCGTAATTCGCGTCCTCATCATGTTAGTTCTACTCAACGGGTAGAACTTCTTTAGGAATAGGTCCTTGAACTGGGCATAAGTGGTGACGATGATTCCAAGATTCTTCACCCAGTAATCGGCTTTTCCACCCAAGGCAAATGGAAGGGCTTTGAGCCTAATATAATCTTGGCTAACATTGTTATGTTTGAGGTTAGCGCAGATGAGCTCAAAGTCCCTTAGGAATGCATATGGCTCCTCAGAAGCATTCCCATCAAAATGTGGCAGCAGGTTCAAGAAATGCGGCTTCAATTCAAAATCAACCTCGGGTTCAGCCGGACTCAAGTAGTTATGAATTTGATATTGTCCGGGGTTATAAGCCGCGTCCATTGGTAGTTGGACCCCAACATTTAACTGTCCCAACTGAGCTCTCAGTAATGCTTGTTGCTGCTCAGATGCAGCCAATCGGGCTAGTATACTTCTCATCGAGTCTTCATTGTTCTCTTCTTCCTCTTCTTTCTTCTTTGGAGGCATTTTACTCGTGTCTTCTATATGGCCTGAATCAGCAATGTTTTCTTGATTAGAAGAGGATTTATGAATCACGATATTCTCACCAAGGCGATGGTCTTCCTCGGTGAGGTGGGAAGAGAGAAATGGAATGGTTTGAGGGTAACCATCCCGAGAGTGAGTGATCCTGGGCTCAAGAGGGTGATGAGTCCAGGTTGGTCCAAGTTGCGCTTGGACCTTTGAAGACGTACTTTTTGAAGGGTTCAACGAGAGATTCGCAAAGTCCGAATAAATATCCCCCCAATCAGTCATCTTCGATGTCAAAAGAACCGATTAGATCACGATAATCAATGAGGCGCTAGTTCTACGATGCACGTAAATGTGCGGAGTGAACTCACACAATTCAAACGCAATTCAAACCCCCAATTTCACCAACTCAACACGTGATGGCCGTAAGAGTTCGGCCGATTTATCTGGTCAATTTTAGTTGGCGATAATACAATCTTGGAAAGATTAACGAGCTGTTAGGTGCCCGTATTTTCCTACAGACTGACCCGGTTCTTACGACTAGTTTGACCTACTTTCAGCCAGTATAGGAGTAAGTACGGACCGTAAAAATACGGCTACCCGTTCCTTGAGGACTAAGGCATCCTCTAAACCTCCCACTCTGCTAAGGAAGTCCGGACCGTTTACCGGCTACCCGTAAATCCTCACTGAAAAGTAGCTAATCGCCTAAAAAGAAAGAACCAGTAGTAAGTAAGAAATCCAGACTTGGCTCTATCCTAGGGTCGTCTCTCTCTCACTTGCAATTAAAACAAACAATGAGGGCTTTTCTGCACCCGAGAACAAGGGTTCTTTTTATTCCAATTAA
Organism: Ottelia alismoides; assembly: GCA_037367405.1. Lineage (NCBI taxonomy): Eukaryota > Viridiplantae > Streptophyta > Magnoliopsida > Alismatales > Hydrocharitaceae > Ottelia > Ottelia alismoides. The sequence continues at coordinate 695,675 of JAZKJV010007240.1, read as the reverse complement.
TTAGATCGACCTGCTCAATTCAGTCCCAATTTTAGAGTTAGGTTATCACTTGAATTTTATGTGAACACACAAGCACGTCTACCGTTCAGTCCCAATTTCCTTTTGACCTTAAGTTGTAAAACAAGATGGGAATCGGAAATCAGAATGCAAACGAGAAACTATGATGCATGCTCAGAAGAAGGTATACTTACAGTGAATACTAGCACTCTTCATGCGTTTATGCAGAACAGAATTTGTAAATATTACACTAAATGCATGCAGATCGAGAAAACCGCACCTAAACAGTATACTATTAGCGGGGAAGAATTGATTGAATTTGAGCTAAATAGTACGTGTCTATGTGCGTCTCATTATGAATCTTATAAGATAAGTGAATCTTCTAAGATATATGTGGCCTAAATTACGATGGGCACAAGCAAATTTGAATCTAAACTACCGTGTGCCTAATCCTTAATTTCGCCACTCAAGTCAAGCCCCACCCTCGCCGGAGAGTGAAACAGGCTCGACACACCACAAATAATGTCCAAGTCTTTTTACATGCGCGAGCTCTCAAACAAGAGCCGCTAGAAATGAGCAACTACCTAAATAATTACAATAATTTACAAAATTCTCTCAAAAATAAATTGCTTTATCCTCGCACTTCAGCAGTCGGCGCTCCTCGCGTCCGTCGACCTCCGATGCACTCCAAGTCCACCGGGCCCTCGCAAGGAAACAAAGATTTATATTAGAGAGATAAAATATATATATACAAAAATATGAAGAGAAATAATTGAAAAAATGGAATAAATACAAGTGGCTCGGGGGTCAGACTACCCGAGTAAATGGAAAACTAAATCCAAATTTTTAAATTAGTCCCTAAGCCGTTTGCCTCCCCGGCAACGGCGCCATCTGACGGGTCGCTAAATACGATAAATAATTTGGTCAAGTTGTAGCACGTGTACTTAGCGATTCGGTCAGAACTGAGAGAAGATCTCCGTGAAGAGTGTCTCGGCTTTAATTTATATCCCGGGCAAGTCCGGGGTCAAACTCAGGGAGGCAAAGGAACAACTTGGGTTTAATTTGAAAATAAAGATTTTAGATTTCCAAGTGGTATTTTTTTAGATTTTTTTATGCAAAAACCAAAGCAAATGCAAGTTGCGGTTGAATTAAGACACTAAGAAAGCATACAACAAGGCCAAATTAATTTTAATGTTAAATTAGTCCAAATTAGCCAAATTATATTTTTCCTAGAATCCTAATCCAGAGATGAAAACAAAACACATTTTTTTTAGAATTTTAGGACTTAAAATGCAACAATGAAAAATGCACACTTTTTAAGGGTCTTTTTGCAATTTATCACACAAACAGAAAGCAAAAATCATGAAAACATTACTGGAATGAAAACATGATGCAAGGAAGCTACAGTAATATTTTTGGAATTTTTTGACAAAATATAAATTTTTTATATATTTTTTAGTAGAAACAGAGTGACAGTGAGTAATTAATTCCTAATAAATCCACGTTATCAAATTAATCAAAATGCGATTTATCTCAGAAAGATATTTAGATGTAGAATCCAAGAGAATTGAAATTTCGCAAAAAGGATATACGCGGATTCAATTAAAAATCATATACTAAAATCACTCTACGATTTATTTCAAGCACAAAACAACTCCAATTTGGTTGAAATTTGGACAGAAATTTAATCACATATTAAGGCATCACATATATTTTTTGTGGAATTTTTAGAGCAACTATGTGTGAGATATAATTTTAAGAGCACAGAATGGGTAAAATATGCTAAATTTCAGTTAAACAATTTTAATTAATTACCCAACTAGCATAAAAATACAAATAAATGGTCAAAATGTAGGCAATTAGTTGCTCGTCACAATGGTATTTTTCTTTGAATAAAATGACACCAAAATGAAGTCCAAATTAACAAGAGAATACAGGGGTGTCTTTGCAAACTAGAAATAAAGAATTACAACAGAAAACATGAACAGGGACTGAAATGTAATTAAAAAAACTTAAGAAATAAAAGAAGCAATTTTTACAATAAAATAAAGAAAAAAATGGAAGAGGACCTTTCTTCTACCTTTGGCTTCGCAGGTGAAGAACCCAAAGGAGACTTCGTCGTCGGCGGCGTCGCGGCCACGCGCGGCCGCGAAGAGGAGGATCGGGCGGTGCGAGGGTCGCGCGTGGAGGACGAGGTGGGCGGCACGCGTGGCTGGCGAGGGAGAGAAGGGGGCGGTGGCGGAAGTTGGAAGCTGGTGGCGCAAGCAGGTTGGCGGAGGGAGGCGGCGAGCGGGCGGAGGTCGCGGGCGGCTGGGTGCGGCGCCGCTCGCGTGGCTGCGCCGACGCGAGGAGGGCGGTTGGAGGCGGCCGACGGCGCTGCCGCCGTTGGGCTGTGGAGGCGGTGAAGGGAGGGGGCGGCGGCAGTAGCCGCTGCTCCTTCCTTCGTCTTTTTTTTTTAATTTTTGTTATGTTTTGATTTTTTTTAAAAAAAAAGAAACTGCTGTGCTATTTTTTTTTTAATTTTTTTTGCTGCTGTAATAAACAACAAAAAAAACCTTTTTTTGTTTTAAACTTTTTTATCCTTTTTTCTTAATTTTCTTTAGAAATGAAATATATACACACAAAAAGGGGTAAAATGGTAGTGAGAATATCAGTTGGTGGTGGTAATGATATGGAAAAAAAAACTATTGTGGTGATGATTTGTGGAGTAAAACAAATGAAGGATGGTGGTGGTGATATGATGGATTAAAAAAATTACAAAGATAAAAATAAAGACAAGATGAACTAAAATTACCTACGATGAACGCGTGCGCCTATGGAGTGCTCTCGTGAGCACGGTCTTCGCTCGAATCGCCGGCGTGCGATGAGCTCGAGCAGCGCGCGGTTGCGGCTGCGATGTTGGCCAAAAAAACCAACGGATCACACCGGAGAGAGGGCCGTCGTTGCTCGACCGCGGTTGCGTCGCTGTCACCGATTCAACTCAGGGAACTAGGCTCTCCTCACATAAAGATGGATCAAAGGTAAAAATGAGGAGAATGACATGTATATAAAGAGAATGGGATGAGAGGTTATTAAAGTGGTGGGGTTGAATGGGAGGTTGATTTATTAATGGAGTTGAATGGGAAGTTGGGAAAAAAATGGTGGAATAATGGAGTTGAATTGGTGGTTATTGTAGAGAATGGAAATTAAATAATAAATAAATAAATAAATAAAGTTGTCTACTTTAAATACAATAAAATAAAAAGAGAAGAGAAATGGTGGAGAATTTACAAGGGAAGACAAACAACATTACCACATTTTTTTTTACTTTTCTAATATGTATTTTTTTTCTTTTTAATAAGAGATATTTACAACGGAAAAATACACTAAAATACTACAATTAAAATACAACACAAGTATGATTTTTTTGTATTTTTAGTAATTAAGAAAGATAAAATAAAAATTAAAGAAAGAATGAATATATACATGGTATACAATGTACATCTAGGTCCCAAAACCCAACTTTTGCAAATGAGCTCCGATTTTAATGAAACCACTTCCGTTGGATAGATAATTTTCTAACTTGAACTTTAAAAGTGAGTTTGGTGAATTTTGAGTTCATACGGAGCGGGAATTTAGCTTGGAAGTTGGGCTTTACGGCTTTTTCTCTTTGGGATCTAGTAGCATTTATTTGAGATGAAATTTGTTTTGTATTTTTGTATTTTTATATACATTTTTATAAACAAGTTAGAGAAAGAATTAGGTAAAAAGGAGTTGAAATGAAATTATTAAAAATACATGAAGTTTTAGGCAATTCACAGGTATAAAACTCCTTTATTTTTGCGGCTTTTTATGTGTAATTTATTTTGTACAATCTAATATACAATAATTAGTGTATTTTATTTACAAGAGTTATTTTGTTAATTTATTGATTTTATGGACATTTATTTGAGATTTTACTCGGAGATTTTGCTAAGCTCAAGATATTGCGATGATGAATCGCGGATTCATCAGAGTCCTTAATCAAATAAAGAAGGATCATTGCCAATTTCACCTGATACATGGAATACATACCTTTCAGGTGGAGCAACCACCCTTAAGCTCCTTCAAAGAGGTACGAATGTTTCATATTTATTTATTTTTCCAGTTTTTGGTTTAGCAAGCTCAAAATCCTTGGGGTACTCAATGAGTTCCTCCACTTTATTTTCGTCAAGACTTTTAAGGAAATCATACTCCATGAATTTCACAACTCTAGAGACGAAAACCTTTTGGGTCTCATGGTCAAAAAGCTGGTATACAATACCATCCTTAACATACCCAATGAATTAGCTCTCTTGAGTGAGAGATTCTAGCTTACGTGCATCCATGTTCTTCACATGGACCAAGCAACCCCAAACTCTCAAGTGTTTAACATTGGGCTTGGTTCCCTACTAGATCTCATGAGGATTCTTAGCTATAGACTTGCTAGGAATCTTGTTCAGGATATATATTGCAGTCTCTACTACATATTCCCAGAAACTAAGAGGTAAATGTGATTTACTCATCATTGAACGGACCATATCCATGATGGTCATGTAGCATCTTTCAGCAACAACATTAAGTTGGGGGGGGGGGGTTCCAGAGGAGTGATATTGGATACAATTCCATTCTCTTTAAGGTATTCCTTAAATTCATCTAAGAGGTACTCGCTACCTCGGTCAGATTGAATTCGTTTAATCTTCTTATCTCTTTTGTTCTCAACCAAAGCCTTGAACTCGTTGAACTTCTAAAAGGTTACAGATTTATGACATAACAGGAAGATAAACCTGTATCGTGAATGGTCATCAATAAATGTCAAATAATATCGATATCCATTTCAGGTCACTGTACTGGAGGGACCACATACACCGGTATTTATTATGTCATGAATACCTTCGCATCATGTAACCTTGTTATGAAAATGCATCCAAGTCATTTTTACTTGAATACAATGTTCGGAGTTGGCATAGATTGAACTTGTAGAAATCTAAGGGTACATCCTTTATCAATATTGATCCTATCGTTGGATAAATGACCAAGCCAGTGATTCCAAATCACATTTAAATGATTTCCATCCACCCTGTATCTTTTAGGGTTTTTATTAGTGGTAGTAGCATTCATGACATATTCATCAATACACAATTCATAGCCTGTTAGAAGTCAAAACACCATCCGCAATATGCTTATCATAATGATTTATCACTAGTTTATTACAAAAAGGAATGAATATTTGCTTCTAACAAGCTTAGACACATATATAAGATTACCTCTGACTTCGGTTACATAAAGACACTCTTTAGGTACTAGGACTCTTCTACTAGATATTTATAGTCGGGAAATCCCGATGGGGACTACTGCAACACTTGCATCAGACCCCATCTGGATGAATATCTCCCTTCATCAAGACAATTAGTTTCCTGAAATAGATGTAACAAATTGCATACATGAACTGAATCACCATAATCTATAACCCAACTTCCATCTCATCTTAGGAGAAAAATAGTTTAAATGATGAAAGTAGATTCATACATGCTGGGGCTTTGATGAAGAGCTAAATGCATGTATTAAAATCAATCCGTTGTTGCACGAGCACTTAGCCACTCATAAAAAATCGAGAGGAATCTCAATGATGAGGTTCTCGTCTTTAAATTTATAACATGGGAAGTCCAGGGTCGAACACAAGGATGCGAGCATTTTAGTGGTTAAATTTAGAGAACAAATAATTTAGATAGTAATTCAGAGATTTATTACTTCAAGCTGATGCACAACACATACTCCATAAAGAAATTTAACACACACTTTTTATGCAACTAAATTAAATGCGAACATATATGCATAAACAATACAAATAAGAAAACAACACTTATAAAAAAACTCACAACAAGTAACTTGGATGATTGGTGAATATACCCTGAGTTAGTTCCTTGGGAAATCACTTAAGTAAGAGAAATTAGTCCGTAAAAGCCTAACTCATGTCTTTTAAATCTCTATTCTACTATTTTAACTGGTAAGTATATAATTTAATGACCCAATAATGATTTAATTTAAATAATCTTAATGATAAAAAATGTTGCAAGGGTCTACATGTTCACGCAGAGTATTTAATTTCAACTAAATTACATTAATCAATCAAGACTTTAAACATTAACAATTAATGCATGAATTTTCAATAAAAAACATTCGCACAACTTGCGACGGGGTAGAGTGTCAAACAAGATCTCAAACAAGACCAATATCAAATTATTTGGATTTCTGGAATAAAAGATATTAAATAATAAATCCAGGGCTATAATTGTAATAAAAACTTCCAAGTTTTCTTTTAAAATCCTATAGATATGGACTTATATGTAATTAGAAAAGCCCATAAGGGCTTTTTTGCAAATACCAACAAGCGAGCGGACTTATCTGTAATTTTTGAAAACTTCATGACTCGTTCTGTAATTTTTCCAGTCGTAGCTCGGATGGAAAGGCTCGGGCCAAGCGTCTTCTCCTTGTGCTTCGCTGGTGACTCGGATTTAGGCTCGACAAATGAGCCTGTGTTTTGAACTATTGCCTGATGAGCGTGAAAATTCGACCAAGACCCGGGTAAAGGAAATAGAACAAGGGTCGTTGTGACCCGGATCTCGGTACTCAGCTCATGAAGAAAAAGAAGGAACCACCAAAATCAAAGATAAATCGATAAAACACGAATTACGGTCCTCGCTAATTTATTTTACCTGGTATAGCTACCAGGGTCGAACACAAGGAGCACGAGATGGCCGAGATGGCCTACAAAATAGTCTAAAAATAAAATAAAATAAACAAAAGTCTTTTTGGTGGATTTTTAAATCTTTTTTAAATTTTTTGTATTTTTAAATTAATAAGGAAAATACAAAACAAATAAGAAAGCCAACAAACAAGTATTTATAAAACACTCAAAATAAAGTCAAAAATTCAAATAAAAATTGTTTTTATATTTTTTATGTTTTTAAGTGTTTTTGGTGAATTTTTCAGATTTTTTCAAATTTTAGTTAATTTTAGAAAAGTCAAAAAAGGTGAAAACAATAACAATATGTACAGTCAGATTTGAAAGGCCAATCAAAAATATATATTTGGCCAATAAAAATCTGATGGAAATTTTTATGAAAAGTAATTACAGAAATACTAAACTCCAGAAAAAGGGTTTGTATTTTTTGAATTTGATAGGATTTTTTTAATTTTTATAAAAGTATTAGGGTTTTTTTATTTTTTTGGGTTTTATAAGTCCAAATGGCACAAAAATTGCACATATGCTTAAAAACAACAAAATAAGCAAACATAATTTTTTTGGAATTTTTAAAAGAATTTTTATATTTTTCTTTGATTTTCTATGCTAAACAGTAACAAAAATCAATGTTTTTGATTTTTTAAAAATAAAAAAAAGCCTCCAAAATGTCCCAAAAATTTAGGGAAATTTTTACACTAGCAGGAGACACGTGTCCAAATTTCACCTAATTTGGATTTGATTTGATATTTTATTCAATAAAAACAAGGCACACAACAAGGAAGGATTTATTTGCAAAGAAACATAGTTTAAGGGACACTCAGTAACAAATGAAGAAAGTCCAGGGTACCTTATGCAAAAATCCCACAATAACACACGCGCAGCACGTGGTTCAGACACGGAAGGGCATAAGTGTAATTCTTATTTAAAAAGATGCAATCATTAACAACCAAAAAGTTCGAGAATAAAAGTACAATTTAACCACACCCTCACGTGTCGATGCGCGTGTCTCACATAAACATGGACTATTTTGCAAATACTAAAAACCTAAGGTCCTAGATGCAAATGTTCCAAAAAAAGAACTTTTAAAACTATTTACAGGACTAAACGACAAATGAGAAAATGACAAGGTCCTAAGTGAAATTACCCCTTTATTAATGATCCACGGCTGGAAGTGAGCCACGTATAGGATCTAATGGGTGAGGTGTGCGGGCTCCTTTTCGATGATGTGCGGCATGGATTAGATCCTCAGCTAGATCAACGACTGGAGGCTCTTGTAGATGGACGGTGACGATCTAATCTGGGCGAGAGGCTCGATCTGACGGTGGCTGAAGCTCCTCCAAGAACAGCTCGTCGGTGAACTTCGTCGACCCAGTACGCGTGATGGAGGGCTCCTCCGGAGCTACTGAGATGAGGAAAGGAACGCCGACGTTGGTCCGCAGCTGGTGGGTATATCCGATGAAGCTGAGGAGCTCTGGAGAGCTCCAGCGACGAAGGTGGGTCGGAGCTACTGTGCCCGAGCGCTTGGACCCCCATATGGGGTCGCTTTGACTTGCAAGCTGCACATAACAATAGTTGGGTTGAGGGCAAGTTGCCTCGATCCGTCAGCGGGCGAAGGGGGTGGTCAGATGGGTCGAGTCGTGGGTCTCCGGAGAGGCGACGACGGTGGGGACCCGAGATCCTGCTCCGGGGCGATTCAGGGTGATCGGAAGTGCGAGGAAGATGAAGAGGAGTTGCGTGAATGTGAATCGAGGGTCGGATGGTCAAATGGGTTATTGGAGGTGCGTGAATCGGCCGGCGAATGCCGGCGGCATAAATGGGGGATTCGAGAAATTAAGCTAACCTAGAAGTTATCTACGCTACCTGGTGAAGGAGGGTGTCTGTGCTGGAGGTCAGGGACCTCCGGGGGTCTTCACCTCGATGGATCAACGGTCCAGAGGTTGTAGCTCACCTCGCGGCAGAGCACGGCGATGGTCCTCACCGGATCAGTGGTTCCCGGCTTCCCGTGCCTCGCTTCGACCCTTTCTCACACGGCTATCACTCAGGTGTGGGAGAGGAGCTCACTGGCAACGAGGGGGAAGGCCAAAGATGCGTGAAAAGTCAGTCGGAGGCGAGGTCTTATACTCGTAGGGGTCCGGAAAGATGGGGGTCGGGTGAGGGTATCAGAGCTCGGATCCCTAGGAGAATCCCCGGGCGTGGATCTCAGATGTCAGCTCTACAAATGGAGCCCGGGGTTTGGGTTAGAGGAGATCGGACCAATCCAGGATTAATGGGCAAATTCGGGTCGGTGACCGGGTCTGCGAAGAAGAGGTCCGTGGGGGAGAGTTGACTGGGGGTCAATAATCCCCCGTGGACCAATCAGAATGCATGATTTATTAAATACTTGTAAATTCATTTAAAAAAAGAAATGATTTTATTTCGAAAAATTTTCAAAATAAAAAATGTTTATTTATTTTCAAAGTATTTTTTTGCGATTTTTATTAATTTTTTTATTTGGAAAATAAATTATATATTTACATTATATTATTATATACCGGTATATTTACCTATGTGTTTTTTATTTTTATTTTTAATATTTTATTTATGTACATTTATACCCATTTTATATTTTATTTATTTACAACATAAATTTTGGAATAAAAAGATATTTTTATTTTATTTTTATTATTTATTTACAAGGTAAAATAAATACTTTTTTATTTATAGATACATGGTATATTTACACTGATGAGAGAGAAAGTATTATTTTTATTTTTATTTTATTTTTCCAATTTTTATTTTATTTTATAATTATATACTCATGAATAAAAACCTATTTTTATTTTTGTTTTCTTTTAATAAAATAAAATATGTACATGAAGGAGCATTTTATTGGGAATGGCCCTATCTCTCTCTACTTTGGTTCTTTTGCGGTCAGGCCAATGCTTGGCCCTCCCTTGGGTTTGGGTCACTCGATATTTATTCTAATTATCTCCTTCTTTTTCTTTGTCTCTTTATTCTTTTATTTTTGCACAAAAACATGCTAATTATTAATATTTACACAATGCATGTGTTTTGCTAAATTATTCTATTTATACATATATACATGGTGTTTTGCAGGTTTTGTAGCTAAAATAAAAGAATAAAGAGTGATGAATGGGGATTCATCACCCCCCCACACTTAACTTTGCTAGTCCCTTAGCAAACACTTATTTGAAAAAGAATTGAAAATGAAAAGAAAAAGAAAAAGAAGGGAAAAAGCATGGATCAATGATGATTATTAAACTTGCTTTCATTAAATTGAAGTATGGAGCTCGGTCATATCTTTGGATTATTAATGTGTCGGAACCTTATTTGGATTTAGGTTTAATACTTAACAGCCTGTAAGATCCACTAATCTAAAGCCAAGACTCCTCAATAATCCAGATCAGAACAAGTCTACATACACAAACCCTGAAGACCATGAATCTTTCCTTGTACAGTATAAGTGAGGTATAGCTCTCCACCTCAGAAGTAGCAAAATGACAACCCTCCCCAACAAGGTAACTCTATGACCCTAGTTTGGCCACACTTTCCTCGAGGAGCGGGGTATTCGCTTCAAAGTTCATGTTCAACCGACTCAAGAAGAGTGGGAAGAAGAGAATAGACCATGGCCAGTGTAGCCATGTAATCCTAAGAGCTCAACCAGTATACCTAAGTCTCCCTGCTGCAAGCTACATAAGATGGAACATGAGTCTCAAGCTTTGCTTTTTCCACTATATACACTCCGGTGGGATTATCATTTTCTATCAGACCCACCTCTTTTTTGGAGTTATTTTTTTTGCATTTTTTTATGTGCATCTGTACTACATATCTACAAAGTGCAGCATATATACATAAGGAGTTTTTCCTCTTGATCTAGTAGACTATCCCTCTTTTGAATCATTATTGCAACCCACAACTCCTGTTGTTAGACCTCATGGCAAGTAGACCAAGTTGAGACGCACTTCCTTCACTATAAGAAGAAGAGAGGTTCCGCCTAGAAGTACTACCCTCATATGCTACCCCAAGTCAAGGAAGACTGCCTCCTCACCACCTCATCCATAGAGAGCTCAGTGTAAAGTGCCGGTCCAAGTCAAGCCATTGTATATATGAGTCATGTGTGTTGTTAAGTGTTCTACTTAGGCTCATCGAGATGACATATGATCATAGCCTAGTGGACTCAAAGAATTAAGTCACCATGGACCTGAAAAGTCTCAACCCTAAGCCTTATAAGGTTCCTCTTAGAATTAGGTGGATTAAGATCTTAACCAGGCTCCATTTTTCAATTTAATTCCAGGCTAGTTTAAAGGTAACTATGATCCACGAAAAACTATACAAGTATTTACAAAGATGCTATTTACACAATATTTACACATGTGCAAAATTTTAAAAAAATGTTTTGAAAACATTGATGTATGCATGAATGCAAGTTTTGCAAAATATGTACACAAATTTACATAAGGTTTTTGCAAACTTTTGATTTTCAAATAATTTTACAAAAATATTGTACTATATACATAATTTTGATATGAAAATATTTACATTCTATTTACAAAAAGATTTTTACAAACATTTTTACAAAAAAATTATTCGTACACTAGCTATGTATGTGCAACAAAAGAATTTTATTTACAAGGAAAAACTTTAGCTTTTATGGATTTTTGGGTTTTAGCTATTTTTATTTATTAACACACTCACACAAAGTCCGAGTTATGGCTAAAGTATATATGAAATATATACACACCCCCTATACTTAGCTCGAAAGATGTCCTCAGAGTCAAGAGCGATGAAGAAGACATAACTCGTGCTTAGTATAGGAAAGTGAAAAGGAAGGCTATATACAAAGATGAATAAAAGAATAGAAATGCAAGAGGATCTCGGGGTTTCCCCCTATACTTAGGATCTAATAACCATAAGTATAACAGGCTGTACACAAAGGGAAATTCGAGAAAGAATGTACAGGGTCTACCTCCCCTATACTTAGGGTGAAATATCCCTAAGTATAGGCAACACAAGAGAGGTAGGAAAACACGAGGAAAACAAGTATATACAAGATGGAAGGACATCACTCCCCCTATACTTAAGGTGAAAAATCCTTAAGTATAGGCAACAACAGGAGTGATGAAACAGAATGAAAGGAACAACTCGGTGTTTCCACCCCCTATACTTAGGATGAGGTATATCCTAAGTATAGCAAAGATAATCCTAAGCGAGACCTGGGGTGAAAACAAACACGGAAGAAAGAAAGATCAAATCATGACGAAACACGTATATACAAGAGGGTACAATGTTGAGGTGCCTCTCAACAAGCGCTAGGTTTTACGCCCCTAGCTGGGTGCAAAGGCAAGGATAACGATGTGTCAAGGTTCAGGACAACATTTGTAAGGAGAATGTCGTACTGTCGTCGCAGTCTCAGTATGAGAATAACGACGAAATAAAAAGTGTAAAGAATGATACCTAGGTATGCAATCAGGCGGGTGTCTGCTACCGGCCAAGGATATGGGAAGATGTAATCGGGATCCGGTAGCACAAAAGAAATCATCGGCTCAGAATCAGACTGGAGTGGAAGTGTAGAGTCAAAGAAATCAAACGTGGAGAAGGATGGAGCAGTCATGGAATCCTCCACGTCCATCAGTGTCTCAAAGAGGTATGTAAAGTGAAGATCAGGAGACTCTCTAAGAATACCGATATCTGATGCATATAATGGAGACAACTCAGACAGATCATCGAATATCTCAAGTATCGGCTCATCCTCAAGAGGGTCGTCGAGGTGAGATGACTCAGAATCAGAATGATCAGAAGATTCGGTTTCGTGATCCACCAGATCGGATACACTCTCCGAAGGTGAAACTGAGTAGAAATCGTGTGTGGCATTCTCCCGCAGATAACCGTCGGGGAGAAATGCAAGATCAGAGGTGAGAAATAGAGGATCAGGATCTATCAGGGCATCTACGCTACTGTCAAGCACCCACTCTGTGCACCAGGCTGCATCCTCATCTGAAGTCTGGCTGTTGGTAATATGGAAGAAGGAGAAGGTATTGGTCAACACCGTAGAGACTGGAAATATTGCTGCGGATGATCCTCGCTCTGCGACAATGCTTGTTGTCATCAGGTCCTCATCAAGTGTATCTGTCTCAACAAAGTGGATGACAAAAGGCTCGAATACGGGACTCTCGATGTCTGGTCTCTCAGAGTGGTGTCCTATATCGAGCTATGGCTGCTGGGCTGAGTCATGGTGTCTATCTGACTCCGAGAAGTGTCTCTGCAGAAAAGAAGCTGAATCATCTAGGGTTGGAATCTGTAATGGCTAGATCGATGGTTGTAGTAGCGGGGGCTCCTCCATGTCCTGGAGTATCATAAGATCTGATATCCAAGAATAGTCAACTAAAAACTCTAGGGCTGACTCGAACTCTAGCTGGAAAGCCAACGGGAACTCGAGTAGACTCTGGGTCAGAACCTCCACTGTCGTGGTCATCTTGTCTGTACTCTGTGGTGCTGCAAAATCCAAGTCCTCGGGCTGGAGTGTAGAAACTATATCCTCATGTCGTGCAACAAACCCCACTGGTACTGCATCATCCTCATGTGTTGTCCCGACTACGACATCTCGCGAAGACGGTCTCTGTGAAAGTAACCTCGAGATGGCATCCAATAAGTCAATGTCAGAATTACGGTGTGAACCGCCACACGAGGTAATCACCGGTGCTAACTGCGATGTGGTCATCCCCCGCATGGAGATCTCAATGAGGTCTGTCAGTGGAAGTCTGTGGTCGGGAAATCTCCTCAAGAGGTCAAGGAACCTCGGCCATGCCTCATGTAGTAGCTCCTGGGGGTCAACGGAAAACTCTGTGATCAAGGACCGCATCATCTCTACTCTATGCTGGGGAAAGTATCTCTGTAGAAACTCTCGGCGTAGATCTCCCCATGTAGCAAATCTCCTTCCCAACCGTCGGTGCCATCTCATGGCTCTGTCCTGAAGTGTGAATGGGAAGGTCTTTCGCATCATCTCCTCTGTGGTAATGTCTGAATAAATCTGTGTCCTACAAAACTCCTCGAACTCGGACAGGTGAAAATAGGGCTCCTCGTGCACCTCCCCTGAAAATGTCGGCAGTCTATGAATAAGCTCCAAATCTAGAATGAATGGACCTAATGTAGAAGCTGACTGAGCTCCCTGTCCTATCTGCTCATCCACCATATTGATATAGGAGATATCTGATACCCGCATCAGCTCAATCTGATCCTGAACGGAGTGCACTCTCAACTCGGTAATGGCATCGTCCGGGCCTCGCATCTGATCAATCTGAACTCCGCGGACGTCTAGCACAGCATGCCCAAAGGAATGAAAGGGATGGGAGGGAGGGAACGAAAGGATGGCCGGAGATCCGACCTCCCTCGAAGGTCGACTGGACTGATGGAAAGCAGGTGAAGAAGCCGTAAGAGTCGACGATAAGTGAGGGGGATCCATCATCCAGGGATAAAGAAGAGGAAGAGAAAAGACTGAAGGGTGGGTGGGAGGGAGAAAGATAGATGGGAAGGTGGGAGGGATATGGAAATACACAAGATGAGAAAGCAAACCCCCGATTCACCTACTCCACACTGAGCTTAAGACCATAAGAGATCGGTCAATTATCTTGTAGGTGATCTAGTTAGTCTTTCAGAGCGATTACGTGAGCTAATAGGAATCCAATATTCTGAACCGACTGTCCCGAATTAAAGGACGGTAGTCAGTCAAGAAATCAGATATGGCTCCAACCTAGGATGCGGGTCACTCTCTCGCTCATCCAAACCAAACAAGGAGGGGGTTACTCTCCCTAAGACAAATTTTTATATGAGGTGTCTTTTAGGTCAAGTGTGATTAGCAGTCCCGATTTTATTATTTTTCTTTTTATGTATTTTTCAAAAATCATCTAATGAATTTTCCGATTTCCTTTTATTCCTATATTCAGAAAAACAGGGGGAGGAAAGTGGAAAACCCGATACACGACAAAATCAATGATGCATGCACGAGATAGAAGGCGTACCTGACTCCAACATTCTAAATGCAATTATGATTCGCGCATAAATATAAACTAACTATTTGGATGCAATGCGAGAACCATCATATACAGAAATTTCTATTATCGTGAAGCACGGGTTTATTTGTCTAGATCCAAGCACGTTCTATGGGAACATATATTCTATTAGAGCTTTGGACCTAATGCTACTTGGCTCAACGAAAATAAAAACCCAAGTCTAGGGGCTTAAGCACTAAAAACCATGTGAAATCAAAGAAAAGAAAAGCAGAAAAACCAAAACAGCGGTGGGGTCCCTAGAGCACACCGGTGCTTGACGAAACATACCCCCAGTAGTCACCAAAGTCCAAGTCTCTGTCCTTGTATTATTACAAATAAATGTTTTGCAGGAAATGTAACTAATCTAAACTACGACTATTCCGCGACTCCCGCACTTCGATTCTCCTCATTGCACTCTCCTGCGGTTCCATAAAGAAGAGAGCCGCCTCCGAATCCTGCGGTTGCTTCGGCTTCCGAAAAGGCCGCCTCGGTCCTCGGGCCCTCGTAAGAAATAGAAACAGAAGTGTGTCAGACTAGATTATTACAAAAATAAACAAGACAAATAAAACAAGCTATATGCAAAAATAGAAATAAACACACAAAATAAAAACAAATAAGATAAAAGAAAATAAAACAAAATAAAAAAATAAATGAAAAACATAGAAAATCAAAAAGCCGCAAAAAGATGCGGAAAACAAAATCGAACAAAAAATGAAAACAAGGACTACTAAGTTGTGCTCCTCGGCAACGGTGCCATTTTGATGAGCGTGAAAATTCGACCAAGACACGGGTGAAGGTAATAGAACAAGGGTCATTACGACCCAGATCTCGGTACTCAGCTCAACAAGAAAAAGAAGGAACCACCAAAATCAAAGATAAATAGATAAAACATGAATAGCGGTCTTCGCTATTTCATTTTACCTGATATAGCTACCAGGGTTGAACACAAGGAGCACGAGATGGCCGAGACGGCCTACAAAGTAGTCTAAAAATAAAATAAAATAAAATAAACAAAAGTCTTTTTGGTGGATTTTTAAATCTTTTTAATTTTTTTTGGTATTTTTAAATTAATAAGGAAAATACAAAACAAATAAGAAAGCCAACAAACAAGTATTTATAAAACACTCAAAATAAAGTCAAAAATTCAAATAAAAATTGTTTTTATGTTTTTTATATTTTTAAGTGTTTTTGGTGAATTTTTAAGAAATTTTTAATTTTTAGTTAATTTTAGAAAAATCAAAAAAAGAGGAAAACAGTAACGATATGTACAGTCAGATTTGAAAGGCCAATCAAAAATATATAATTGGCTTATAAAAATCTAATGGTAAATTTTATGAGAAGTAATTACAAAAACTAAACTTCAAAAAAGAGATTGTATTTTTTTGAATTTTATTGGATTTTTTAGAAATTTTATAATATTTTTAGGGTTTTTTATTTTTTTTGGGTTTTATAAGTCCAAATGGCACAAAAATTGCACAGAAGCTTAAAAACAACAAAAATAAAGAACACATTTTTTGGATTTTTTTAAGGAATTTTTATATTTTTCTTAGATTTTCTATGCTAAACAGTAACAAAAATAAAAGTTTTTGATTTTTTTTTAAAATAACAAAAAGCCTAAAAATGTCCCAAAAATTTAGGGAAATTTTTTCACAGTGGCAGGAGCCACATATCCGAATTTCACCTAATTTGGATTTGATTTGATATTTTATTCAATAAAAATAAGGCACACAGCAAGCAAGGACCTATTTGCAAAGACACATAGTTTAAGGGTCAATCAATACCAAATGGAGAAAGTCCAGGGGTCCTTATGCAAAAATCCCACAATAACACGCGCGCAACACGTGGTTCAGACACGAAAGGGCATAAGTGTAATTCTTTTTTAAAAAGATGCAATCTTTAACAACCAAAAAGTTCGAGAATAAAAGTGCAATTTAACCACACCCTCATGTGTCGATGCACGTGTCTGACATAAACATGGACTATTTTACAAATACTAAAAACCTAAGGTCCTAGATGTAATTGTTCCAAAATAAAAAGAACTTTTAAAACTATTTAAAGGACTAAACGACAAATAAGAAAATGAGAGGGTCCTAAGTGAAATTACCCCATTACTAATGATCCACGCCTGGAAGCGAGCCACGTGTAGGATCTAATGGTTGAGGTACGCAGGCTCCTTTTCGATGTTTTGCGGCCTGGATCAGATCCTCAGCTAGATCAATGGCTGGAGGCTCCCGCAGATGGACAGTGACGATCTAATCTGGCCGAGAGGCTCGATCGACATGTGGCTGAAGCTCCTCGAAGAACAGCTCGCCGGCGAACTTCGCCGGCCCAGTACGCGTGACGGAGGGCTCCTCCGGAGCTGTTGCGATGAGGAAAGGAACGCCGACGTTGGTCCGCAGCTGGAGGTATCTCTATTGAAGCTGAGAAGCTCTGGAGAGCTCCGGCGACGAAGGTGGGTCGAAGATACTATGCTCGAGTGCTTGGACCCCCAGCTGGGGTCGCTTTGACCTGCAAGCTGCATAGAACGATAGCTGGGTCGAGGGAAAATTGCCTCGACCCGTCAGCGGGCGAAGGGGGTGGTCAGATGGGTAGAATCGTGGGTCTCCGGCGAGGCGACGGTGGTGGGGACCCGAGATCCTGCTTCGAGGAGAGTCAGGGTGATCGGAAGTGTGAGGAAGGTGGAGAGGAGTCGCGTGAATGTGAATAGAGGGTCGTATGGTCAAATGTGTGATCGTAGGTGCGTGAATCGGCCAGCGAAGGCCGACGACGCAAATGGGGGATTCGAGAAATTAAGCTAACCTAGAAGTTATCTACGCTACCTAATGAAGGAGGGTGTCTGTGCTGGAGGTCAGGGTCCTTCGAGGGTCTTCGCCTCGATAGATCGATGGTCCAGAGGCTCTAGCTCACCTCACAGCGGAGCACGGCGATGGTCCTCGTCAGATTAGTGGATCCCGGCTTCCCGTTCCTCTCTTCGACCCTCTCTCACATGGTTGTCACTCAGGTGAGGGAGAGGAGCTCACTGACGATGAGGGGTGAACGCCAAAGATGTGTAAAAAGTCGGCCGGAGGCGAGGTTTTATACTCGTATGGGTCCGGAAAGATGGGGGTCGGGTGAGGGTATCGGAGCTCGGATCCCTAGAAGAATCCTCGGGCGTGGATCTCAGATGTCAGCTCTACAAATGGAGCCCGGGGTTTGGGTTAGAGGCGATCAGACCAATCCAGGATAAATGGGTAAATTCGGGTCGGTGACCGGATCCGCAAAGAAGAGGTCCGCGGGGGAGAGTTAACCGGGGATCAACAATCCCCCGTGGACCAATCAGAATGCATGATTTATTAAATATTTGTAAATTCATTTAAAAAAATAAATCATTTTATTTCAAAAAATTTTCAAAATAAAAAATTTTTATTTATTTTCAAAGTATTTGTATTTATTTTTTTTAAAAATAAATTATGTATTTACATTATATTATTATTACATACAGGTATATTTACCTATGTGTTTTTTTTATTTTTAATATTTTATTTATGTACATTTATTCCCATTTTATATATTATTTATTGACAACATGAAATTTGGAAAAAAAAAGATATTTTATTTGATTTTTATGATTTATTTACAAGGGTAAAATAAATACTCTTTTTATTTATATATACATGGTATATCTACACTAATGAGAGAGAAAGTATTTATTTTTATTTTTATTTTATTTTCCCCATTTTTATTTTATTTTTATAAATATATACTCATGAATAAAAACCTATTTTTATTTTTGTTTTATTTAATAAAATAAAATATGTACATGAAGGAGCATTTTATTGGGAATGGCCCTATCTCTCTCTACTTTGGTTCTTTTATGGTCAGGCCAATGCTTGTCCCTTCCATGGGTTCGGGTCACTCGATATTTATTCTAAATATCTCCTTCTTTTTCTTTGTCTTTTTATTATTTTATTTTTGCACAAAAACATGCTAATTATTAATATTTACACATTGCATGCATTTTGCTAAATTATTCTATTTACACATACATACATGGTGTTTTGCAAAGGTTTTGTAGCTAAAATAAAAGAATAAAGACTGATGAATGGGGATTCATCATTGCCTCAGAAAGCAATGTGGTTGATATGTAACCTTTATATCTAGCCCAATTAAGCGAGATCAATGCTATCTACTACACAGCTATTCTTGAGCCTCCTCCTTGCACACCGATGACGTGTTTGGTCTCCGGCGACTGAGCAACAGCTCTGCCTTTCTTCGCCTTGCTCTCCAAAGGTCCAAGCACCTTCATCACACTCCCACAATGTTGTCTGGTGCTTGAAGAAGGATTAGGATTGCCTGGATATCATTGTAGGTAAAGCTTTGTCGGCAAGTAAATTGCAGATCGGAGCTAAGCTTTACAATCTGATCACTGAAGTCTTCTAGATACCCATCAAGGTTAGCACAGGAAAAACAAGCACTTGTGGGTCTTTTTAGAAGGTAAAGTGGGCGTAATGGTGGGCTATTCGAAGATGAAGGACTAAGCCATAAGGGGTGTCACCTCCATAAGAAGATGACGATGGATTCGGGCAATCACAACGATGAAGAAATGGATCGATAATTAAGGAGATACACGTGAATGATTGATCAAAGTGAATGCATATGACCAATAAGATGAGTCTAGGAATGCATAGTAACTAAGGAATTAAACCTAGAAGCTACCGCAATAAAAACATCGAATTCTGACATGGAATTTGAATGTTGAAGAAGAGATGGAATCAGTTGAATCTAAAGCAAATTGATAAAGCGAGGAGCTTCATTATATTCTCTTGAAGTTCTTGGAAAGAGAACTAAGCTCAAACAACCATAGATCTTGGTTTTGACTTGGTCGAGAAACCAAGGTTCTCACCGGAGCTCGCGACCTATCTACGCTAGATCTTAGTCTGTCTCTGTCATTGAAGAGGCAAGAAAGCTAAGGGGAACTCTCGCAAGTGTAGACAACCGGAGCAAGTGAGGATGAAGGCCTTTTTAAAGATGAAAATGGTGGAGGTTTACAAAGCTTTTAATGGATGTTCCAACCTCCACCATTAAGTGATAGGTTAAGGTTAAGATGAAAAGAAAGGTTGGCGGAAGTTGGGAACGACAGGAGAGTGTAAGGAAGGTAGCAGTTGCTCGGAAGTTGGTTGGGAAGGCCGGAAAAAGAGAAGGTTTCTTTGCAACAAAAGGTTGTGTCTTTACGGAGGTGAGCTTGGAGGTTGAAGACATTCAGGGACTGTTGGATCTTCAAGATCCATCGGTCCAGATTTGGGCGTGAATAGATGGACTGGATGCGGCTCATCCAAGAAGATCCTGTGGCTGATAATAGGGTGCCAAAGATGGCTAAGACAAGTTTATGAGAAGGGGATTTGACAGTTAGAAGCAGGATGGATGGTGGAAGCAGAAGGGGCCACGTGGCTTGCTTTGGAAGCGCCACGTGGTTGATGACTAGGACCTGACGAGGGTCTAGAGTAATCCACACAAGGCGGGACCACAATGTCACTGAGGCGACCGCTCAACAGATTCCGATTCAATCAACAATTAACCCACAATAAATATATGTAATGAATATCCAAAAATGTGGAGTTAAAATTTATTATAACTCTACATGTAAATGTGTATAGGTGTAAGTACAGGTAGAGGTCGAACACTAGGAGGCGAAGGGAATGTATGTGATGTATCATTTATTCAATCCATTGTTCATGTCCATTTATTGTTTCTGTAGGTTTTGGATTTTATATATATATTTTTTTGTTTTTATAATTTTTATGTTGTTTTTATATTTTATATTTTCTTTTTATATTTTTAGTTATATATATATAAATATATGTATAAAGAGATATATATATATATATATAAGAAGAGAAAGAGAGGAGTAATATAGTCTATAGATATATATATATAGATATAAATGCTTAATATATATATATATATATATAGATATAATTTTTTTTTGCTTTTTAATATTTTTCTTAATTTTTGTTAGATTTTGGAGCTTTCTGATTTTTTTTTTATTTTTTTTCATATTTTTAGGGTTTTTCAATTTCTGGACTCAATATATGTATAAATATACCATATATAATTTTTTTGGAATTTTTTAAAGACATTTTTTAAGTTTTTTGTATTTTTTATTTAAACAGTACAAAAAGGGCTTCTTTTTCATTTTTACTAATTAGGAAAAATGCAAAAATGTGAAATAAAATATGGGCGTACAAGGGCATCACATGAAACATCTATCCTAATTTTTCTGGATTTTTAGAAGCCTCATATGTATTTTTAATAAATAGATAAAAGACACAAAATTAAAACAGCCTGGCAGGGGTATTTTTGCAAATAAAATAAGTAACAGGGGCATCGGTGCAAAAATACCTACAGTAATAAACATTTATTTTAATTTTTTTGAACTAATTTACAATTAACAAAAACCGCCAGGGTTATAGTGCAAAATTCATGCACCTCATGTGGGACTGCACGTGAGGTGCGGAAGGACCAAAATGCAATTTAAGGAAGTACATGGGTCCTTTAGCAAAATTCACAATTTATTTACAATGTTATAATTAATTTACAAAATTAAATACTAAATACAAAAAAGGCGGGGGTTATATGTGAAAATTACCCCCAAAAGGCGCGCGATCCAATGGCTGGGCATTCTTCACTTGACACGCGTCGCCTCCTGGTGAGACGATGACGGTTCGCGGATCCACGGTGGAGATTAGATCATCTGGCGTGATCTGACGGCTAAGGCACAGGCAGATCCGACGGTTGAGGCTCGACCTGGGGAGACCTCCTTCATCTGACGGCGGCGAGGCAAGGTGGAAGAACAGGGAAGAAGGCCGGGATGGCCGAACTTCCCCGCCTTCAAGCTCGCTTCTCCGGCGTCCTTCGAGGCTTCTGAGGCTCCCACTGGCTTCCTGACAGGTGGCTCTAGCTGCTGGAGGTGTCTGATCGGACGGAGGGGCACTGGAGCGCCACCACGACATCAGAGAAGTCGAGGGGCTCCAGGTACCTCCGATGAACTCTGAAAGCATCTCCTGGAGCTCCTCTTTGCTCCTAACCTGCAGGAAAGAACTCATGCAGCTCGAGGGGAGATCCCTCGACCGAAAATTGAAGCTGTTAGCACAAGAAATGGGCGAGGTGGCGAAGCCTCCGGCGAGCGGCGGAGTTGAGGCTCTGATTCGTAGATCTGGAGCAGATCTGGTTGAACGGGAGTGGTCTGGAGGTGTAGAATGCGGAGGGGATCGAAGTGAAGGTGAAATGGTGTCGGAAAAAACAGTCGGAAACAAGGTGGCGAAGTCGCCGGAGCAAAGCTCCAGCGAACTTCGATTTAGCTAACCTAAGCTATTCTAATGATCTAAATGCATAATAAAAGACAGGAATGAAATGTGGGAAGAAAAATCTACCTAAGAAAATAAATGCGCAGTTCTTATACCTGGAAAAACTCCAGGGAGCAGGACGACTGCCGGAGCGCCGCCATGGGCGCATCTCCTTCCTCCACGAGCTTGCACAACCTTCAGGGGACCTCCATCTGTCACCTGGATGCACTCTTGGCCGAAGGTGGGGAGCTCTAGGGCTAGGGAAATGGCCAAAAAATTTTGGAGGAGGAAGATGGTTTATTTATAAACATGTGTATGTGCCCTTATTGACTGGCAAATAATAAGGAATCGGTGATATATACATTATATTTAACATGGGGGCGTGTATGTACAATGTACCAGGAGCATTTCTTTTGAAGGAAGCAAAGGCGATCGATGGACGGGGCACCTGGGAAAAATGGGAGAATATGGGGGGTTTGATAGATCTGACAGGCTGGAGGCTGATTTATTTTCGAACATAATGGGAGCCCTTATTGACCGGCCAAAAATAAGGAATCCAAGCTATATACAGGGGAAACAAGCTATGGGCGTGTATAAAGGTTGCTTTGGGAGTAATTTCCGTGAAGGGACCGATGTCATTGGAGAGACTGGTCGATTGGGAAAATTTGGAGAATACGCCATGTCTGACAGATTTTACGGGCTGGTGAGGCTGATGGCTGAGTTGACCGAGGTCAACATTGGTAGGGCTGTGATTGGTCCATGTCAGCCCGAATTTGACTCAATTATTAGACATAATAAATGAATTAATTAAATTTTGCTTATAAAATAAAAAATGTTTATTAATTAATGTAGTATTTATTTATGATTTTTATTTATTTTTTAATGTATTTTATTATGAGTTTATTTTATTGATGTATTTATAAGTGTATTTACGTGTATTTATTTTTATTTGGTGTATTTTTATTTTATTATTTTATTTTCTTATTTTATTTATTTTTAACTTATTTTTGTGAGTATAAATATATTTTTATTTAATTTTTATGAGCTTATTTACATATTTAAATAAATAGGTCTATGTAATATGTAGGTATACTTATAGGTATTTTACCTATATTATATATACATTTTATTTATTTAATGTATTTTCTTGGTTTTTATTTTGGATTTGTATTTTTAATGAATTATATTTAATATGTACACTATTACAAATATGAAAGAATAAAATAATTAAAGAATGTTTTCCCCTTTTTATTTATGTACATACTTCACATAGGTATTTTGTCTATGTATCTTGTAGACTTATTTTATTTTACAAATTATTTTGGTTTTCTTTTAATTTCAATATGTACATGTATTATATACATTATTTACAAAATTCTAAAAATATAAATTCATAGACATAATAAATAATGAATAGAATGAATATTTTAATCAATATTGTATACAATGAGGGCCAAAAACTTATCTTTTACAGATGAGCTCCAAAAATTATGAAACCAATTTTATTAAATAGTTCTTGGAAAGATATATACAATTAAAGGTGAGTTTGGGTGATTTTGAGTTTTTATTTGCAAGATATGGGTCTGTGAAGTTGAGATTTTGGCTTTTTATTCTAGGTATAAAATGTACACTGTGTATCATTTTTGTACAAACTCAATTTTGTAATTTTATTCACATTATTATCTACAACTTTCATGTACAAAGTTTCTCTATTTGATGAATAAATAATTATATACAAAATAGGTGTCAAAAATGCATAAATGGATGAATAAATAAATGAGGTATTTATTGTACTGTTGGCCCTTATCTCCCCCTACTTTATTCCTTGTCGACCAATTCCATGCTGGCCTTGGTCTTGGGGTTAGGGTCATAAAATATTTGCTATATTTTATTCCTTTTTCTTTTCTTCTCTTTATTCTATAATTTTGGCATTAAAAACCTTATTTTATGTATAATTAATATAATAAATAATAGGTGCTAATATGTACAAATTGATGCTATTTACATGCATTTGCTGGGGTTTTTAAGGCCAAAATGATAGAATAAATGTGATGAAATGGAGATTCATCACCCCCCTATACTTGCCTTTGCTAGTCCCTAGCAAATACTTATGCAATAAGTACAAATAGAACAAAGAATAAGAAGAAAAGAAAAGGCAAAAATAAAGAATTTAAATAATAAATTGAATTGGTCATGATTATTAAACTTATCTATACAAAATCAAAGTTTGGAGCTCATGTAGACCTTGGTGTGAAAAATGTGTGTAGAACCTGTTCGGGAACCAAATTTAAAACGCAACAGCCTTCGAGAGTCACAGAACTTGGTTCAAATCACCTCAATAGCCAGGTCAGAACTATCCTACATCATACGCAAACCCTTATGACTATGAAGCTGACTTGTACGTGTAAGTGATGGTGGCTCCCCAACTGAAATGATAAAGAGACTGACTTCTCCAGAATGACAACCCAATGATTCCTTAATCCAACAGCTCTTTCCTCGAGGAGCGGGGTATTCCCTTCTAAGTTCAAGTGGCATCCAACTCAAGAGGAGGAGGTAAAGAAAAGAATGGACGGTAGCCAGTGTAGCTACCTATCCTGAGATGCAAGACCAGTGTAGTCAAGTCATCCAGCTGCAGGCTAACAAGGTGTAACTTTGATGCTCAAGCTTGCTTATTTTCTATACAACATATATACATACTCCGACAGGCATTTTTATTTTTATTTATAAGCCTGCCCACTTTTTTGGAGTTTCTCTTTTTTTCTCTTTTTTTTTCTTTCTTCTTTTTTTTTAACATACTATTTACAACAGCATTTACATAAGGACTTTTTCCTCTTGAGCCAGAAGACTATCCCTCTTTTGAAGCATTATTGCAACCCACACTCTCCTGTCGTTAGACCTCATGGCTACTGGACCAGGTTGGGGTGCACTTCCCTCCCTAGACGAGGACGAATGTTTCCACCCGTGTGCGTCTCAGACTGGCAAATCCAACCCCCTCACCACTCCAACTGAGTTGAGCCAAGTGAAAGGTGCAAGTGTCCAAGTTAGGTCACGGCCAACAAGAGTCGTGCGTTTGTCTCGAAAAGTTCTAGTTAGTCCACTGAGGTGACTTGAACCCAGCCCTTATTTCTCAAAGAATTAAGTCTGAATAAACCTTGAGTACCTTAAACCTAGTTCCCGTAAGGTTCCAGTGCAGTTAGGTGCAGTAAGGTCCAACCAAGCTCCAATCTTCGACTTTATTGGACTAGTTCAATTATCAAGCTCAATCAAAGAAGATGAATGCAATGCAAATGCTATTTACAAATATGCAAAGAATAATGCAATTTTTCAAAGAATTTGAAAACAAAGAGGAGAATTTTTACACAAAGAATTTTTGCAAATAAAATAATTTTGGCACTCAAAGTAGAAAATATGTACAACTATTTACACAGGTGTGCCGCATTATTTTACAAGAATTAAGAATTTACAATTTAGTTTTTATTTATAGTTATATATGCACACTTATTAAAGAATTGTGCTTATTTTTTATTTTTATTTATAATAATAATATATATTATCTTATTTATTTATTATATGTAACTATTCCTCAAACTTATTTGACACAAATTTTTCAAACAATTTTTCAAAACTATAGTCCAAAATAATTTTTACAAACATTTTTACAAACATGTACACACATTTGAAAATAATTTTGCAAAAGTTTTTCAAAACAATATATATAGATTTTTCAAAATATTTTTGCAATCATTTTTCAAACCCTTTGCAAATCATTTTTCAAACGTTTTTATTTCACACAAAGAAAATAAATTTTTACAAACCACACATTTTTACACAGGTTGAAAACATGTAACAAAACATTTTCAAAATAGTTTTCAATAAATGTTCTCAAAGATTTTCAAACTATTTTTTAAACATTTTGCAAAAAAATATTTTCACCTGATTAATTAATCAGTATATACAAAAAGAATTTGAGGAATAATCACATCTTTTTATTAAGGGTTGTTAACGAATTTAAAGAATTATTAGCCATATTTATTAGTAAAATACGAGAGTACGAGTTATGGCTAAAGTATATACATAGTATATACGACCCCCCTATACTTAGCTTGAGCTATGTCCTCATAGATCGAAAAGAAAAGAGAAGACATAACTCGTACTGAGTATAGAAAAGTCTAAAGAATATACGAATAAGAGATGAACGAAATAGAAATTGACCGTCCCCCCTATACTTAGCTACAAGTAATCCTAAGTATAGCAGACTGTACACAAAGCAGGGAGGGTCAAGGGTGGTAATAAACAGATGAACAAATCAGGGGTGCACCCCCCCTATACTTAGGACAAAGTACGTCCTAAGTACAGAAAACTGACACAAAGGGGCGACACCTTTTATTTAGATACAGAATATAGAAAAGGAAAAGAAGAAAAGAAGAAAAGAGAGATATGAAAAGATCGTGTAGAATATACGCATCACTCCGCCTATACTTAGGGTGAGATATCCATAGGTATAGGTAACAACAGGAGTGACGAAACTGAACGACGAAAGAAAAACTTGGTGTGTACCCCCCTATACTTAGGACAAGGTACGTCCTAAGTGTAGACACAAAGATATGGCGATAGATCTGGGGTACACTAAAACATACGGGAGAAAGGATGAAAAGGGCACACATATATACAAGCGGTGAAGAACTGGTGAAGTACAGGACGGTATCTAGTAAGCGACTACCGTGCTCTTGTCGTCGTCTCCCTGTGAGAACGAGGACGCGATCAGAAAGTGAAAAGACACCCTGATATGCAGTCAGGTGGATGTCGGCTACTGGGGATAATCAGATCGGAAGCTAAAGCAGGGACCGGTAGCGTGAAGCAGTCAATCGGCTCATATGGTCAACATGAGGGAACGGAGCCGATACCGTAAGACCGGGAGGAAGAAAGAGCAGTACAGACTCCTCCTAGTCAATCATAGTCTCAGATAGATCGGAAATAAAGCCTATGAGACAGTGTGATGCACGGTGGTGATATAATCTGAAAGTCTAAAGAATACACCGAACAACACAATATATGGCTCACTCTTGCGAGGGTCCTCATGGTAAGCGAAATCAGAGAATAATCAGAAGACTCGGCTTCATGCTCCAACAGTCAGGAGACACAACCAAGGAGGAGACCGAGTATACAAGTCAGAAGACCCCGGTTTCGTGCTCCCCCAACTGGGAGACACCAGAAATGAAGCCGAGTACCTAGAAAATGATGTACTCTCCCGCAGATAACCCTCGGGGAGTAGTGTATGCTAGTCAATGAATAATCAGAATAGGAGCTCACCCTTGCAAGAGTCGTCAAGGAGAGCGGGCTGAAAGGAGCCTGATCCATCAGACGGATCATAGAGACGGTCTCGGTAGGCGACAGATCGGCTACCAACAGAAGAGACCGTCAAATCAAGAAAGTGTGGCAGCGTCCCGCAGATAACCCTCGGGGAATGCGTTGCCAGCTAGGCATGAAAATAGCAGATATCAGAAGCTCAACCTTGCGAGGACCGGCAAGGAGAGCAGACTCAAAGGAGTCTTATCAGATGGGTCCCATGATCTGCAGATTGGATAGGCAACTCAAGATGGGATCAAAAATCATATATATCAGACGACTCGATTCCATGCTCCGCAGATCGGAGACACAGTCAGCAGTGGAACCGAGCGTAACGAGAGTGTCGCATGCTCCCGCAGATAGTCCTCGGGGAGCAATGCAAACAAAGCAGTGAATATTCAGAATGTGTCTCTGCCTTGCGAGGGTCGTCATGGAGAGAAGAGGGCTCAAAGGAGCCGGATCCATCAGACGACAGATCATCTACCAACAGAAGAGACCAAGAGAGCTATACTGTGTCATAGCCTCTCGTAGATAACCCTCGGAGATCTATGAACTAGGCATGGAATAATCAGAAAAGTGGAGCTCTGCCTTGCGAGGACCGTCAAGGAGAGCAGACTCAGATGAGTCTAGTACATTGGCCTCGTGTACCAACAGGTCAGGTACACAGTCACAGGGGGAGGCCAATTAAGCATATCATCTGACACGGTTCCAGGTCCCATCACAATGGCGACCAAAGTAGTGAATGAAACCGCAGTCCTAGAAATTATTGCATTCTCCCGCAGACAGTCCTCGGGGAGTAATGTGAGCTAGATCAATGTGGGCCATGGGAATGCTGGCAAGTCATCTCAGGTCCTCAAAAGCAATAAATCATTCAATCATTTGGAGGGCATAAGATCATGCAAGGGAGCAAATAATCATGTCATTCACCGAACATCCCTTGGGTCAATCCAGTCAGCTGAGATGGCACGAAAAATAGTCAGAAATCCTCTAAGTGCCAGGGTGGGTTAGAGAGTCAGGAGATCAAGGATGGGTCAATCAGGAAGATGAGAGATCATGTAGGATCCGCACACCCTTACCAGGCAATCCATATCAGAATAAGCAGCCAATCCTTAGAATCAAGATGGGTGGAACCTCGAGATAGATAGATCAATCAATACTCATGAAATCATCACCAAGGCTTCGCATCATATCACATCCTCAATCCGGTGTGCGAGAACTAAAATTCCTCAATAATGCTTCACACCTATGCTCTATGCATCAACAAAAATCCTCACGAAGCCCATATTCATGTACCAAAAACAAATCCACCAAATCAATCTTAGAAACCTCAACATCATGGCCCGGCTTACACCAATAATCTGTATAAGAAATCCCCGATGCGGGCCTCATCAATATGCACAGCATTCCCAGGTGAAAGGGAGAGGTGATACGGGGGACACAAGGAAGATGGATAAGAAAGGTACACAATGGGGAGGAGAAGCTGATTGAGCGGGCGTGCCAATATCGTGGGTGGTAGAAGAGTGATACAGAGGGTACGAGGAGGGCGGGCTAGAAGATCGGGACATAGACAAAATTGGGTGTTCCACACATGGCGGGAACACCGTCAAAATGGAGGTTCAAGGAGAATGATCTCCCTGAACCAGAGAATGATGATGGTACGGAGAATACGAGGAGAGTGATGAAGAAGAGGGAAACAAAGGACTTGGCGAAGAATGATTGAGCTCGAGCGCCAATATCATGACTCAATGCAGTTGAAGAGAGATATGTATAAGAGAGGTAGAGAGACTCAAAGATGAAAAATGCATGACTCACACGGACGGGACCGACTACTCTAGTAATGAAAGAAAAGCATACTGGACTCCAAGTTACAATCAAGACACAAGGCAAACCCCCAATTCACCTACTCAACACAGTGAAGACAATCCGGTGACGGTCATTTATCTTTTCGGTTTTAGAGTTAGGTGAGAACCACAAAAATTATACAATCACTTAGGAGGCTTGATGGGATTTGGGCTCTACTCCTTAGTGTGTACGTGAGCAATTAAAACGCATACAATGAGGGGGTTGCTCTCCCCAAGACAAGGAAGTCCATTATGTTTTATTTTTAGGTCCAATAGAGTTAACAATCCCGATTTTATTTAAGTTATCAATTTTTTTTGGGTATTTTCAATGCACGTGCCTATCGAGGTTCCAATTTGCATTTAGCATCCTAGGTTGGCAAAAACAGAGGGAGAAGATCGGAAAAGCCATGCAAGTTAGAAATCGATGATGCATGCTAAGTAAGAAGACTTACAGTGCCTCCCAACTCTCTCCATGCGGGATGCAAAACAGAATTTGAAACCTATGCTATATGCAAATGCAAGCCGAAGAAATCGCCCTAGGATCAGAAATTGCTATTATCGTGAAGCACCACAAGTCGCTCATTCATCTTTAGCCTCAAAAAGTACGGTCTTGGCTCACCCCTCCTCTGGTCAACACACTTGAGTTTAGGAGAAGGAGCTTTGCAGGGCTCGCTGTGGCACAAAGGCTAAGAGAAAAATGAACGGTTGTTTAGAGTTTGATCTAGGTCCAAAGCGAACTATAGGTACATGCAAATCAATTAGGGTGTTTGGACCTAACTCTACGAGCAAGCAACTCCTAAGCTCAGGCTCATTCACACAAAATAAAATAAAATAAAGAAAAGGAAAAGCATCAAAATCATCAAGGCCCCCAAGGGAACAATCCCTCGGGCACTGGACCTCAGGAGACGAAGTGTACCTGTGAGAGTCCTGTATTATTACAAAATTCAAGTGTCACTCTCTCACATGAATATACATAATAAAATAAAATGCATAAAAATATAGACTGGCTTCAAAAATTCTCCTTCATCTCCCTTTAACGCTCTCTCCTGTTGGCTTGGCATAAAAGAGCCAACTCCACCTTGCTTGGGTGCATAGGTCCTCCTAGGAGGTCCTCCTTCGCTTGGCGGTCCCTCGCATCAAAGACAAAGAAAGGAGATGGGTCAGAACAATCAATCAATAATCTCAATAAATAATAAAAAAACAAATAAATAAATAAATCATGGACATGAGCATAGAATTAAATAAATAAATAAATAACCACACAAAATCATACGAAATCCGTTGCCTCCCCGGCAACGGCGCCATTTGATGACTAGGACCTGACGAGGGTCTAGGGTAATCCGCACAAGGCGGGACCACAATGTCGCTGAGGAGACCGCTCAACAGATCTCGAATCAATCAACAATTAACCCACAATAAATATATGCAATGAATATCCAAAAATATGGAGTTAAAATTTATTATAACTCTACATGTAAATGTGTATAGGTGTAAGTACAGGTAGAGGTCGAACACTGGGAGGCGAAGGGAATGTATGTGATGTATCATTTATTCAATCCATTGTTCATGTCCATTTATTGTTTCTGTAGGTTTTGGATTTTATATATATTTTTTTATATTTTTGTTTTTATAATTTCTATGTTGTTTTTATATTTTATATTTTCTTTTTATATTTTTAGTTATAGAAATATATATATATATAAAAATATGTGTATAAAGAGATATATATATATATAAGAAGAGAGAGAGAGAGAGGAGTAATATAGTATATAGATATATATAGATATAAATGCTTAAAATATATATAGATATAATTTTTTTTGCTTTTTAATATTTTTCTAAATTTTTTGTTAGATTTTGGAGCTTTCTGATTTTTTTTTATTTTTCTTTTTCATATTTTTAGGGTTTTTCAATTTCTGGACTCAATATATGTATAAATATACCATATACATATTTTTTGGAATTTTTCAAAGACATCTTTTAATTTTTTTGTATTTTTTAATTTAAACAGTACAAAAAGGGCTTCTTTTTCATTTTTACTAATTAGGAAAAATGCAAAAATGTGAAATAAAATATGGGCGTACAAGGGCATCACATGAAACATCTATCCTAATTTTTCTGGATTTTTAGAAGCCTCAAAGGTATTTTTAATAAATAGATAAAAGACACAAAAATAAAACAGCCTGGCAGGGGTACTTTTGCAAATAAAATAAGTAACAGGGGCATCAGTGCAAAAATACCTACAGTAATAAACATTTATTTTAATTTTTTTTGAAATAATTTACAATTAACAAAAACCGCCAGGGTTATAGTGCAAAATTCACGCACCTCATGTGGGACTGCACGTGAGGTGCGGAAGGACCAAAATGCAATTTAAGGAAGTACATGGGTCCTTTAGCAAAATTCACAATTTATTTACAACGTTATAAATAATTTACAAAATTAAATACTAAATACAAAAAAGGCGGGGGCTATATGTGAAAATTACCCCCAAAAGGCGCGCGATCCAATGGTTGGGCATTCTTCACTTGACACGCATCGCCTCCTGGTGAGACGATGACGGTTCGCGGATCCACGGTGGAGATTAGATCATCTGGCGTGATCCGACGGCTAAGGCACGGGCAGATCCGACGGTTGAGGCTCGACCTGGGGAGACCTCCTTCATCTGACGGCGGCGAGGCAAGGTGGAAGAACAGGGAAGAAGGCCGGGATGGCCGAACTTCCCCGCCTTCAAGCTCGCTTCTCCGGCGTCCTTCGAGGCTTATGAGGCTCCCACTGGCTTCCTGACAGGTGGCTCTAGCTGCTGGAGGTGTCTGATCAGACGGAGGGGCACTGGAGCGCCACTACGACGTCGGAGAAGTCGAGGGGCTCCAGGTACCTCCGATGAACTCTGAAAGCGTCTCCTGGAGCTCCTCTTTGCTCCTAACCTGCAGGAAAGAACTCACGCGGCTCGAGGGGAGATCCCTCGACCGAAAATTGAAGCTGTTAGCACAAGAAATGGGCGAGGTGGCGAAGCCTCCGGCGAGCGACGGAGTTGAGGCTCCGATTCGCAGATCTGGAGCAGATCTGGTTGAACGAGAGTGGTCTGGAGGTGTAGAATGCGGAGGAGATCGAAGTGAAGGCGAAATGGTGTCGGAAAAAACAGTCGGAAACAAGGTGGCGAAGTCGCCGGAGCAAAGCTCCGGCGAACTTCGATTTAGCTAACCTAAGCTATTTTAATGATCTAAATGCATAATAAAAGACAGGAATGAAATGCGGGAATAAAAATATACCTAAGAAAATAAATGCGCAGCTCTTATACCTGGAAAAACTCCAGGGAGCAGGACGACTGCCGGAGCGCTGCCATGGGCACATCTCTCCTCCGCGAGCTTCCACAACCTTCAGGGGACCTCCATCTGTCACCTGGATGCACTCTTGGCCGAAGGTGGGGAGCTCTAGGGCTAGGGTAATGGCCAAAAAATTTTGGAGGAAGATGGTTTATTTATAAACATGTGTATGTGCCCTTATTGACTAACAAATAAAAAGGAATCAGTGATATATACATTAGATTTATCATGGGGGCGTGTATGTACAATGTACCAGGAGCATTTCTTGTGAAGGAAGCAAAGGCGATCGATGGACGGGGCACCTGGGAAAAATGGGAGAAGATGGGGGGTTTGACAGATCTAACAGGCTGGAGGCTGATTTATTTTCGAACATAATGGGAGCCCTTATTGACCGGCCAAAAATAAGGAATCCAAGCTATATACAGGGGAAACAAGCTATGGGCGTGTATAAGGGTTGCTTTGGGAGTAATTTCCATGAAGGGACCGATGTCATTGGAGAGACTGGTCGATTGGGAAAATTTGGAGAAAACACCATGTCTGACAGATTTGACGGGCTGGTGAGGCTGATGGCTGAGTTGACCGAGGTCAACATTGGCAGGGCTGTGATTGGTCCATGTCAGCCCGAATTTGACTCAATTATTAGACATAATAAATGAATTAATTAAATTTTGCTTATAAAATAAAAAATGTTTACTAATTAATGTAGTATTTATTTATGATTTTTATTTATTTTTTAATGTATTTTATTATGAGTTTATTTTAATGATGTATTTATAAGTGTATTTACGTGTATTTATTTTTATTTTGTGTATTTTTATTTTATTATTTTATTTTCTTATTTTATTTATTTGTAACTTATTTTTGTGAGTATAAATATATTTTTATTTAATTTTTATGAGCTTATTTACATATTTAAATAAATAGGTCTATGTAATATGTAGGTATACTTATAGGTATTTTACCTATATTATATATACATTTTATTTATTTAATGTATTTTATTGGTTTTTATTTTGGATTTATATTTTTAATGAATTATATTTAATATGTACATTATTAAAAATATGAAAGAATAAAATAATTAAAGAATGTTTTCCCCTTTTTATTTATGTACATACTTCACATAGGTATTTTGTCTATGTATCTTGTAGACTTATTTTATTTTACAAATTATTTTTGGTTTCCTTTTAATTTCAATATGTACATGTATTATATACATTATTTACAAAATTCTATAAATATAAATTCATAGACATAATAAATAATGAATAGAATGAATATTTTAATCAATACTGTATACAATGAGGGCCAAAAACTTATCTTTTACAGATGAGCTCCAAAAATTATGAAAAACCAATTTTATTAAATAGTTCTTGGAAAGATATATACAATTAAAGGTGAGTTTGGGTGATTTTGAGTTTTTATTTGCAAGATATGGGTCTGTGAAGTTGAGATTTTGGCTTTTTATTCTAGGTATAAAATGTACAATGTGTATCATTTTTGTACAAACTCAATTTTGTAATTTTATTCACATTATTATCTACAACTTTCATGTACAAAGTTTCTCTATTTGATGAATAAATAATTATATACAAAATAGGTGTCAAAAAAATGCATAAATGGATGAATAAATAAATGAGGTATTTATTGTACTGTTGGCCCTTATCTCCCCCTACTTTATTCCTTGTCGACCAATTCCATGTTGGCCTTGGTCTTGGGGTTAGGGTCATAAAATATTTGCAATATTTTATTCCTTTTTCTTTTCTTCTCTTTATTCTATAATTTTGGCATTAAAAACATTATTTTATGTATAATTAATACAATAAATAATAGGTGCTAATATGTACAAATTGATGCTATTTACAAGCATTTGCTGGGGTTTTTAAGGCCAAAATGATAGAATAAAGGTGATGAAATGGAGATTCATCAGTGGTCCAATAAAAATTGAAGAAACTTCATAAATCAAATATATTAGGAAAGAATAGGTTAGAGGGCGAATCGGAAAATGTGGTGAGCATGAAAGTTCTAGATGTCAATGAGATCTTCAACTTTCATGTAGTAGTCAAAGAGATTATATGTCATTTATACATAGATAAAAATTAAGTATTACTAAAAACTATTTTCTTTATTTTTCTTTTGCTTATTTTTTTGGATTTTTGTTTTGTTTTATGTTATTTTATTTATACACAATTTTTCTCTAATTTTTATATTATTTTTATAAATAAAAAAATACATAAAATAATACACCATAATAATATATAATAATTAGCGTTGATTATATAAAACACATAAATTAGCAGTTAGTGTTAATAAGTTCATGAATCCTTTTATTAACTTAAGTAAACGATATAAATTTGATCAATTAAGCTGATAAATATGAGATTTATCACCCCCCTATACTTAAACTCAGCTCGTCATCGAGCTAATTAATAAAGAATCGGTTAGATTAATTAGTGAGATCCCTGACATGTGCAAGTGAAATTACAAGGCTTGATTAAACCTAGAGCACGAGGTTTTAAGAATCCTAAAGTCTAAGTTTATCTAAATATTATTAAATAGGAATTCAACTCCTCTAATAGCCAGACTCTCAATGTATACATAAATATAAGGAATATGACTTAGTGTTGACTGCACCAAGAGAGTAGAATCAAAACATCACTAACAATTCCAATCGTAGAAGCTCTCCTAAGGACCCAATCCTCAACTATATGGAATAAATCTAGTCTTGCTTTAATCCACCGTTTAATTAGTTTGTCAGACTTAAAAAGTATGGAAGGAAGGCCAGATAATGGAGGTTGTAGGATTGTGTACTTATTTTCTCTTCCTCTCATTGGAACAGGGTTCTCTCTAGTGCTAAAATGCAACGCAATTTTATTTTGATTTAGCCAATCAGTATATCTGTTAAGAGAAGTTGGAGATGTCTACACTTGTTTTCCATGGAGTACACCAGGGTGTTCCCTTTTTCAATATCTATTATACCTTCTTTACCCAGACTTGTAGCATTTACGATGCAAAGCCCTTTTTGGGTGCTAGCCCGATTCCTAGTCCTAGTAGCTGTGGTCCAAGTGGACACATTGAAATTATTGGTGCTCTTGCCTTTGGTGGTAGCTCTTTGATATTTTGCTTTGTATGGTGAGAGCTTTCCTTCAATACATTCTCTTCATTATTTTTGGCTAGCTCCTCAACTTTTACCAAGAAATTGGCACACACTGATCAACTTATTAATTTTAATGTCATCACACCTTGTTAGTTTAGGTTTGATCAAGAGATAGCAAGAGAACAAGTCCCATACTGTCTAACATGATGACATTCAGATTTCATGAAGCCATCATTAATCTTATCCCATCCTCGAGCATCATATAGGTCAAGTACAAACTCAAACTTCCAATCCCAGTTTCCTTAATGATACCCTGACTCATCTCAATCATAATTGCAGTCGTGCATGTGAGTGATAGTCAAATTCTTTTAACGGAGATTAAGCATAGATATAGCATGCATGTCTTCCAACTAGGAGAGTATGCATTTTTAAGTCTAGGACCCTAACGATTAATACATGATAACTTTAAGTCTAGGGACTCCTTAAACCAAGTGTTGAAGATCATCTCAAGTCTTGATTGCAAAGTGA
Organism: Ottelia alismoides; assembly: GCA_037367405.1. Lineage (NCBI taxonomy): Eukaryota > Viridiplantae > Streptophyta > Magnoliopsida > Alismatales > Hydrocharitaceae > Ottelia > Ottelia alismoides. The sequence goes on along the minus strand of JAZKJV010007240.1, from coordinate 659,431 downwards.
AAATATGTCAGGGAAAGACACCAATTAACAAGTTTCTAGTTAGTAAATTTTGCAAAAGAATTAAAGAATTATTAACTTTATTGAAACAAAGATAACAGATTGGGTAACTTTGACAGAACATCAAACATGTGCAATATGAAGAACAATACTAAGATACCCAACACATCATTACAAACTTCAGCTCCGTAGAAATCAAGATCGAATCTTCGAGGTTTAAAATCACTGGCTGCTTTATATTTCAATTGCTTTTTCCTAATGGAGAATACTTCTGAATATGAGTAAGAAATATCTTTATCAACTTGAGATTCTATCCTTATAGAATGATGTCATTCTCCCTCAAAATGGATATTCATATCTACATGGGAAGCCTCAAAACTCTTCATGATTATGGGAAGATGAATGAATCCTTGAAATCCTGCGATAAATTTTTGGGTTTTTCTTAAAAGAGAAAAACTAGACATAGAGGAATGACCTAACTTACAAGAAAGGTGAGTATTCATCAAGTGAACATCCTCGAGAAAAGGTAAAGGAACCTCCATATCCAATTCTTCTATCATAAGATCATGCTCTCTAATTGGCATCACTCTTTTCAGAGAACTTTGTATCATCTTAATATTCCAAAATGCAGAATTGATATCCATATTTTTCTCAATGTCAGAAATTTGTAAGATTCCAAGGAAGGCAACCTTATAAAGGAATAATGACAAGACATTTCAGCAAAACGTCACAACCTTTGAGATATATTTAAAACACTATTGGATACTGAAGAGGCACATAAGAGTTGAACTTTTTTTAAAAAAACTTTTTCCAAATATTGTCACATAAATATGTAGATTTTCAAAATATTTTACAAATGACTTTCCAAACATGTCAAACTTTACATTCACAAACCATTTAAAACATTTTGGTAAACCATGCCAAATAATATACAATAATAACAAAGCCTTTTCTCATAATTAAGTACCATGTCAAATTATATAATTTTCAAAAAAATTCAAAACATTATACACAAATCAGTTTCTAAAATATAATACGGAACCGATATCCCCAATAGTTGGAACAAATTTTAAAAAATGAGCTATGGCTAAAGTATATATGCAATATATACGATAGACCACCCTATACTTAGCTTTTGCTATGTCCTCATAGCACAAAAGTGAAATAAATCCATAGCTCATGCTATGTATAAAAGAATATACACGAACTGAATCCAGATTCACAGATGCATTATGAGTAAAAGAATTAGTTAGATAAACGGACTTGGGTCCGCCTATACTTAAGCTGAGAAATAGCTTAAGTACAAATATATGAATTAAAACTAGGTGACCCGAGGGGAACAATCAGAATGAAATCGGACCCTCCTTATACACAGGCTGAAAATAGGCCTAAGTATAAAGAATAGGAAGGTTAGTGATGAAGGGATCATTGTTAGTTGAATCTCAGGATGATGAATCTGCCCTGATGCTCATGCCAGACTTGAGAGATCGGGAACTGTATCAATAGGCATGAAGTCGATCATTTCTACAGGAGTTAACTTTTCTTTGGATTCCACAAATGCTCAAGTAACTGCCTGTTAACCAAAAAGGAAGATGCAGTCTCTGAAAGATTGAGATCTCTTTACTACCATTCTCATGCACTTCCTTAACAATGAAAGGACACGTCCACTTTGATTTAAGTTTCCCGTGGAAAATCTTCAACGTTGCATTAAACAACCATACCTTCTATCAAGGAACAAAGTTTTTGCATCTAATATGCAACTCATGCCACTTCTTAACTTTGTCCTTATAGATGGTGTTGCTGTCATATGCTCGGTTGTGGATTTCCACTAGTTCATTCAGGTCAAGGTCTCTACACAATTTTCCTAAGTGACAACTCCAATTAATCTTCTTTATAGTCCATTCAGATTTGTGTACTAACACAACATGCAAATGACATGGCTTGCCATAAATCATCCTAAACGGAGAAGTGCCAAGTGGTGTCTTGTAGGCCGTTTTGTAAGCCCACAGAACTTGATCCAACAACTGAGAGGAGTTCTTCCTATCTAGATGGACTAACTTCTGGAGAATGCTCTTCACCTCCCTATTCGAAACCTCTGCCATGCCATTCGATTGACGGTGGTAAGGACTAGTTATTCTGTGCTCAAATTTATAGTCCTTGACTAATGATTTCATCAATCCATTCACAAAGTGGCTACCCCCATCAGAAATAAAAACTTTAGGTACCTAGAACCTTGAAATAATATGGTCTTTAATAAATTTGCATACAATCTTTCCATCTGTGGCTCGGGTTTTAATATCCTCCACCCATCTTAACAAGTAATCAACCGCTAACAAGATATACTCAAAACCTTGACTATTAGGGAAAGGACCCCTGAAATATATGCCCCAAGCATCAAAAACATCACAAAAAGTTACAGGATGCATGGGCATTTCATCTCTAGAACCAATAGACCATCCCATTCTTTGACAAACAGGGACTACAATACAATATGAGCTGCATCTCTAAATAAGGTCGGCCAATATAAACCACATTGTAATATCTTGTGAGCGGTTCTTCTTCCTGAGTGATGTCCCCTAGCTTCAAGTGAATGACAATATGTGAGGACACTCAGTTATTCCTCCTAAGGAATACTCATTCTATAGACACAATCCGAACCTTCAAAGAAAAGGAACGCATCCTCCCGATGGTATTTCCTTGAATCTAACTTAACTTAGTCTATATTGCTCCTAGTCCAACCATGAGGAACTTGCTTGGAGACAAGGAAATTAACCATGTTGGCATACCATGGAAGGGAATCTACAACACAATTAGACTCACATGGAAAAGTATCTCAAACCTCGGAATTCCGGGAGTCTTTAAGTTCAATCCTCAAAAGATGATCAGCTATTATGTTCTTGACCCCAGGTTTATCCTTAATTTCCAAATCAAATTCTTGGAGTAACAATATCCACCTAAGAAGACGTGCCTTTACATCCTTCTTTTCCATGAGATACCTAATAGCTGAATGATTTGTATAAACTGTCACTTTGGAGGCTAAAATCACAAACCTAAACTTTTCTAATGCCCAAACCACTGCATGCATTTCTTTTTCAATCACTATATAATTTCTTTGAGCTGGATCCAAAACTTTGCTTGCGTAGTGAATAGCAAACAGAATCCAATCTCGTCGTTGCCCCAATACTGCTCCTATAGCAAAATCCGAACATCAGTCATGATCTCAAAGGGAAGAGACCAATAAGGAACTTGCATAATCGGTGAGTCGCAGATCTTCTATTTAAGAAGCTCAAAGGCCTCAAGGTACTTGTGACTGAAAAAGAACTCAGTACCTTTCCCTAAGAGCTCAGTCAGTGTTCAAGCAATCTTAGAAAAATCTTGAATAAATCTTCTATAACATCCAACATGCCGTAGAGATGACCTGGTAGACTTGATGTTGGTTGGTGGATCAAGTTTCTTAATCACATGCACCTTGGCAGGATCAACCTCCATTCCTTTTTTGGAGATAACATGCCCCAACACGATACCCTCCTTGAGCATGAAATGATTCTTTTCCCTTGAGAATACCAGATTCACCTCCCTACACCTCTGTAGAACTCGATCCAAGTGTTTAAAAAAGAACCGAATGAATCACCATGGATCAAGAAATCATCCATGAAAGACCTCAAGAAAATACCCAACCATCTCGGCAAATACCATAATATTGCATCCCTGAAATGTACCTGGGGCATTACATAACCCAAAAAGCATGCGCTTGAATGCATATTTGACGAAAGGACATGTGAAGGTTGTCTTTTCCGGGTCTTCAAAAGTGATTGCTACTTGATTATAGCCTAAGTAACCGTCAAGAAAATAGAAGAGCTCTTTCCAAGATAATCTCTCCAAAATTTGACCAATAAAAGGTAAAGGAAAGTGGTCTTTCTTGGTCGCAGCATTCAGGTACTTGTAATCGACACATACACTTTACGACGTGGGTACCCGTGTCACAATCTCAACTCCTTCTTCATTGGTCACCATTTGAATTCCCAACTTCTTTGGGAGAACATGTAAAGGTGCCACCCATTTGGAGTTAGAGATAAGGTAAAAAGCCCACCCCACACCATTTCTCAATTTCTTTCTTAACTACTTCACGTAGATTTGGATTAAGCATTCTTTGAAACTCATGGGAAGGTCAAGCATTTTCCTCAATAATAATATGGTGTGAACAGAGTGCGGGGTTTATACCCAAGAGATCTGAAACAGTCCAACCTATAGCCTTACGGTTCTTCTCTTGCACCTTTAACAACTTAACCTCCTGCTCTACAGTTAACTTAGAACTAATGATGACAGGAAACTTATTCTTTGGTCCTGTAACGAAAGTGTACTTGAGTGTAGGAGGTAGTGGATTAAACTCTGGCAAGGATGAATCATCAGGTATATCAGGATGAACTGCCATTGAATCTGGATATGTGCTGCATAGTGGAGATGACTCAACTGTAGTGTTGTTCACCAACTGTATTGAAGAATAAGGAATCATATCGACTAAAGTAAACGGTAATTTCGCCAGAGCCGCGTCCAACTCAACATCTAATTCACTTGATTATTCCGAATGGATGGGAACTGATAAGCCAAAAGAGACTTCTGTGTCATCAAGGGAACAGGTAGATGTATACTGCAAGAACTCTGATAATGTATCAGTAACTACTATGTGTACACTATCATCTCCAGATGAGAGTATCTAATTCTATATTGTTGGGTTTTGTGCCCAAATCCCAACCGTGTTGACTACATCATAGTCTGCTTCAGAGAATGAAGATAAATATGTGCTTGACTCAGAATCAGGTCGCTGCCATTTTGTATGCTTCATATGCAGTTCCACTTCTCCGCCTGGAGAATGGAACTTCATCATCCCTGTCTGATAATCAAATTGTTCTCCAACCACCCTAAGGAATAGCCGCCCAAGGATAATATGTGAATCTCTCCAATGATGTGGGATATCCATTTCAAGGATCGTGAAATCCACCTTATAATTTTGTCCCTCAATAGAGATAATGACATTCTTGATCTCACCCATAGCCTTTTTCATTGATTTATCTGCAAACTGAAGTATTGCTCTAGATTTGCGTAAAAGACCCAACTTCAGTTTCTCATATAAGGCAAAGGGTAATAAATTTATCAAACAACCATTATCCAGAAGAGTGCGTTTAAATGCTATGTCATCGATATGACTCACCACATAATGTGCACCTAAATCTCTCTTCTTTGGCAATTTCTATTTTTTGATACAAAAGTAGTGGTAATTAAAAGAATATGCATCTTTTATGTAGCTATTTGGTTTTTCTTGCTAACTCTACTTGGTGTGCATCTCACCTTCAGATATTTTTGAAATGCAGGGTGACTAGCCACATACTCATCAAATGACACTTTTACCAGGATATTATTTCTACAAAATCGTGCAATATCTGGATTTATCTTTCTGAATCTTCTTAATGATGTGCTTTTCTATCGTAAGAGCACAGTGGAAAGGGATAGGTAAATAATAAAATGAAGACTCAGATTCATATTCTGATTATTATTATTATTTTTATTATTAGAAACTGTGTTTTTCAAACATGAGTCTTTTACAATTGGAATAATAATTGTATTGTCTACACTTTAGAACATGGAATGCCTGCTGAATGTGCAATCTTCTTGTCTGAAGGCACAGGGTCCTTCATAGACTCTGAATCTGACGTGTTCTACTCTGCTCTTGTACTCCTCCTTAATCTTCTTCTAGAAGTACTTGCTTTTTGAGGAAGATGTCCGGCACCATCATCCTCTGAAGTCTCCTCAGGTTGAGCTTCAGTGTCGATCCTATCCAAATCCTTAGCCCAATCAGGTACGGTTACGTTTTGTCCGCTCCTGAGAGACATATTATGACCATAATCAAACAGATAGATCTCGTGTTCAAATTTGTGAAAATTTAAGTAGTATACCTGATCCATAGAAGGATGTTGATGTGTTTTGTTCATATTATTGGGGTTAACCTGAACCTAGGTTGGGATGGATGTAGAGGTAATATTGCACTCATCATGTAAATGAGAAAGGCGGTTTAGATCAACCCTCAAATCATGTACTTCATTTCTGTATGAACGTAACTCCTTCAGAATATATCGTTTAAAGTCCATTGAACCTAATGATGAATGTTGCTATTGGGAACACAAAGAAGGATATGAAGAATGTGAAGACTGCCGCTGCTGGGTATGATTCTGATAATGTGGAATCTGTTGGCCCGCCTGATATGTCTATTGACGCCCGAATTGTTGATGATGCCTTGATGCTTGATAAGGAATGGCTCTAGAGATCATTGGTGCTGGAAGAGATGTAGGAGTAAATGATGTGTTGTAGAACATTTAGGGACGTTGATCGGAGAATTGATCCCAAGAACATCCATGCTTGGCAGGGTCATTGGTGTACTACATGCCATTTAGTTCCCACACTTGGGATGGCTCCTCAGTAATAGTCTCTACAAACGGTGTTTGTTGTTGACAAGGATGGGCTAAACGCTGCTCCTTAACCTATGACTGGAATGGCCCCGACATCTGCTGCTCATGAATGTGATGGACACGGTATACTGGAGCAACAGATGCAGTTACAGTAGGTACCTTCATCTTTGATACTTTCTCAGAAAGCTTCGTCGTCTTCATAGGTAATTTGGAAAATTTATTGTCCAACTCATTCATCCTCTTACCTATCCTTTCGACAACTATAAGTTTATATGCCACTAAACCCGTATCAAAAGGATCTATTGTAGCCTTCGTTCTTTCATCGGATAAGAGTGGATTGGTGGTCTCTAACTAAGCTCTAGTAGTGTTCTGGGCTCTACTTGTTTCAGCCACTCGTTCGAACACCTTCAACATGGTGTCCTCTCCTCGTGAAGTATAACTACCTCCACAAGCATCACTAACTAAACGCTGCACCTCAGGGTGTAGACCGTAATATACAGACTGCACCAGGATGGTAGGCTCTAAGCCATGACAAGGAAACTTCTGTAAAAGGTCTTTGAATCTCTCCCATGAATCATAGAAAGCTTCATTAGGAAGTTGGGAGAAACTTCAGATGCGTGAACGCATCAAATTTTTTCTACTCAAAGGATAAAACTTCTTCAAGATCAAGTCCTAGAACTGGGCAAAAGTTGTTACATCTACCCCCAAGTTCTTCATCCAATAATCAACGTTATCCTTCATGGAAAATGAAAGGGCTTTGAGCCTTATGTAGTCTTAGTTAACCCTAGGATGCCTAAGGTTAGAACAGACCAACTCTAAGTCCTATGCAATGCGTATGGTTCCTCGTGAGCATTCCCATGAAAATGTGGCAGCAAACATAGGAACTGTAGCTATAGCTCGTATTCTACTTCAGGTTTAGCTGGGGTCAACTAATTTCTCATTTGAAACTATTGAGGATTATAAGCTGCATCCATAGGTCTATATTTAACCAGATGTAACTGGCCAAGTTGTACTCTCATAAGTACTTGATTTTGTTCAGATTCATCCAACTTAGCCAACACTACGTGCATCGGATCCTCTCCTTCTTCCTCCTCGTCATTCCCATTTTGTCTTTTGGGAGGCATCTTCATTGAGTCTTCAATACCTTCATCAAAAAAAGGGTTGGAATGAGATCTAGTCGAAGATAACAAAATCACGTCGATCTCACCAAGGAAATGATCTTCCTCAGTGAGAAAAGAAGAAGGAAAGGGGTCGGTATAGATGTAACCCTTCCCCAGGAGTGATTCATGATACACTGGTTCAAAGCAAGAGTTGCTTCGAAACTGGTATGGCCCAGTAAAAGATGAAGAAGGGGGATGAACCTGTGAAGATGTAATATTTGGGTAGTTCAGTGATAGGCTCGCAAAGTCTGAGCAAATATCCGACCAATTATCCATCTAGATGTTCAAGAGATACGGAAATTGAGCACCCTAGTTTTCAAAAGAACCTAATTTTTACTAGGACTTGAATGTGCAGAGTGACTTGCACAAAATAAGAAATACAAACCCTGATTAATTCACCAACTCAACACTAAAGGCCGTGATGATGGTCTTATTATCTTGTCATATTTTAATTGGTGATTCAATACAAATCTTTTCAGAGTTACAAGCTATTAGGAACCTAAGTTTCCTTACAAACTGTCCCGATTCATGTGACTAATTGCATCAACTCTTAGCCAGTATGGAGGTAAGTCGGACCGTATGAATACAAATACTCATTTTCTTGAGGACATGGCCTTGTGTGACGTCCTCGAAAACCTCACTGAGAAGTGGCTAATAATTTTTATTGAATCAGTAGTTCATATGAGAATTTGTGGTATGGCTCTATCCTAATGTCTTCCCTCTCTCACAGAAATGTACCTCCAAACAAATGACGGTTTTACTGCCCAAAAACAAGGTTGATTTTATTCCAATTAATTTAGGTCAACATGCAACAATTCAGTCCCGATTTTAATAGATTAGGTTATCAATTAAAAATAAATGACCACAATCACCGCCAAACATATAGTCCCTTTTCCTTTATTCCTTAAGTTGGTAAAAACCGAGGGACAAATCAGAAAATGAAATGCAAACGAAAATCAATGATGCATGCAGTCGTTAGAGGTACTTACAACGCTTTCCAACACTCTCCATGCGGATGCAGAAAAGAATTTTTGAGTTTAACTATATAATGCCAATTGAGAAATCACACCTAAGCAGCAGTTCTATTAGAGATGAGGAATTCAGTTTAATTTGACTAAGTAGAACGTAAGTTAAGCACGTCTAAGAACCTCCTAAGATTTTTGCATTTGTGAATCTTATGAGATTTCTGTAGTGTGCCCTAAGTTACGAAATATATCAAGCAATGAAATGACCTACGATCTTTCTATTTGGAGTAAACTTGAATCTAAAATGTCACTCAAGTCGAGAACCACTCTCGACACAACCACACATAAGAATAAATAAAATTTAAGAGGCCTTTATTACAAACGCGAGATCTCAATCAAAAACTGCTGTAAAAGGCAATGGAATATAAATTAGCTAAGCTACTAATCTCTCAACTTAATTATATGTCTCGTGGCTCTCCATCAAATTGCTCCAAGCTCTTTGCCTCTACAGTCCTTCAGAAAAAGTTGGCTCCATAGGCCTATCACAAAACAATATAGATTTATTTGAAAATAAGAGAGAGATTTAGAAAAATTAATTTAAAAGGCATCACAAGTACGAAACAGAACAAAGGAAAGCAAGCTCAGAAATAATTAAACAAAAAATTACTGAATAAATATTTGCTCTTAAAAAAATTATCGCAAAATATGTCATTTGAGAGAGAGAGGGCGCATCTTATGCGATCGGGAGCGAGCAATTGCACTAGTTGCTCGAGGCAACGTAAATCAAAAAATTTTGATGTGATGAAACCACATGATCCAAGAACACTTCTTGGATCGTTTCATCTAAATCACAAACAAGTATTAGGGTTACCTCTAGAAGCGTGGTTGCGATCGAGTCTCTAAACGAAGAGCCTCCTGTCTCAAATCTATTCTGATGGAGGAGATGCTTGCGAGCGTGTTGATGAGACACGTGCTCCTCACAATCCATGTTGACGATCCACGCGACAAATCTACTGATCTCGACACACGAGATCCGATGTCTTCTTCACGAGCGAGATGCACTGAAGGAGATGGAGAGCCACGAGAAAATGATACGGCAACATAACGACGACACTGCGGTGATGGAGACTATCTCTAGGGCATCCATGGTGGACGGCCATTTGAGAGAGAGAGGGCGTGTAGAGATTGAGAGTGAGATAGAGCCATATGTTCTCATTGTGTAAAGATGAGCAAAGGGGTTGCCTCTCCTTTTATAATATTTTGAGATCCATAGATCTCAATCCATGGACAACACAAATCCAATGGCTCACATTGATTAGTGTTTCTTTTAATGGCTAAGATTTTGTTGGTAAAAACCAACAACAATTAATTTAATTTAGATTATATATGTATTGATAAATCAGTATGATTTAAGCCCAAATTAAATAAATCAAGCATGGAGATTTATGGAATAAAGATTGCCTCCTTCCATAAAATGGGATTTGGTGGCAATCTCATGTAATCTCACGAGATCTCATGAGATTACATTATTCCATGAAAATCCCCAAGATTTACAACAACACTTGTTGTAAATTATAATACGAAAGTAATTCATAATTATTTTGTGAATATTGCAATCTTGCCATTGGAAATTTGTGAATCAAATTCACAACCCAAAAAAAATGTGATTTACATTTTAAAGTTAATGTTCAATGTGAATCCAATTCACATTAACATTTAACTAACAAATGTAAATTACAAATAACTCTCTCTTATATATCATAAATCATATTTATAATATTTACGATTAATATGGATAGTGCTATCAACATATTCATTTCCATGATAACGAAATTACATTCAATCATCTTGGATCTCTATTCTCATGTGCCCAAATAATATGAATCACATTCACGTTATTCACATCTTTGATAATCAAATCACATTTAATTATCTAAAATAACTCTCTCTATAATATGAATTAAATTTATATTATTCGTGATAATTAAATCACATTTAATAATCCAAGATGACTCTCATATTACTCATTGCAATTAAATCACATTTAATTATCCATTTTCTCAATGCTCGGATACATATGTCAATAATTAAATTATCCTGATGTCTTAAAGGATAATTCGCTTTCTCTGTGGATACTTGGAGATAAGGACATGGCGATTGTATTGTTCCACGTATAGTGACTTGGATATTGAGATCACATCTCAAATCCAGATCCTGCGTACCTCTCATAGATGCTTGACCACAAATCTAATCTTCTCATTGCATATGATCAGATCAATGTCCAACATTTGCACCAAGATTAGATTACTTCTCTACTGAGAGGAGTCACTAAAATCCAGACCTGGTTCATCACTCCTGAGGAATGGAAGCGTCATGGATATACAATCGTTTATGATCACATCACCCTCAGGTATTCCTAATACATGTATATCGTGCATACTAGAAGACCCAGATAAAACCGAACTATAAGATCAATTTTACATTGTCTACTTCAGGGATTTATCATTAAGTTTCTCATTTGACTATTGGGTGTTGGTATAGATCATATACTTTCCAAAACCATATATCATACCCAAGTGTTGATCACATACTTTCCAAAAGCATATATCAAACCTACAAATTCAGTCAAGCTTCTAAAGCGAGATGAACGTGCATGGAATTTGATTCTTCCCAATATCTCATGAGTGAGCTCATGTCTTCCGGTTCAGTAATGAACATGTATGATCCCTTTGAGAGATCGTATTTCTCATATGCCCTTATATGCATACCAGCGCCTCAGTGTAAAGACCTTGATTAGGTCATTAACCTATTGGTCTGCCAAATGTACATACTCAAACATATAGTAACACATCTCCAGTCAGAGGATGTGTGCCTATATCGTGACAGTATATGACATGGGACTTTGGTTATCTCAATCTCGTTAAGTCAACTCTTTGACTTAACTTATCTAACACCTCTAAATATTTATTGCTATGCAGAGGACCTGCATCAGAAGGTCAGATAGATATCAGCCTTTAGAGAAAGGATTGTCATCTTCTTCACAGGCTGGAGATCATCTCTTAATAATCATTTGGCGGTGCATAATGAGTCCTCAATATAACTCTTTAGATATTTATCCAAACACTAGTCTCTATGATTCAATAATTGAATCAACAACTGTATGATCATTAAGATGACCATGGTACATGGCCCAGATTGTACTAACTGACCTATTATGCAAATTATTTATTCTTCATTTCAGATCCGGGAATGATATTTGCGATACATTTATTGCATAATGGCTTGACGTGAGCTCGCACGTCCAACAATCTCCCACTAGCCTAAAGAGCCATTAATGGGATAATCATTTAAACCCACACTCATGTGACAATCATAGGCTATTTAGAAAAATAGCTAGGTAAGCTGATCAATCACTCTGTTTTCAAGAGACTACGCCAAGTCCTTTTACAGCACTTGCATATCTCCTAATAACAGTGTTCGCATCCAATGCAAATGTTGCATCTTATGCCACTCATAGTTAACCATATCAGTCAGAGTGTCCTTGACACTACCCCTCAATAATTATTATAACTAGTATGTAATTTCTATTATCCTTATCAGAAGACCCTTATTATGGATATCTCTATATCCTAAGGTATTCGTAGTTAATACCTTTTAGATCTCCCTCTATAAAGTCATAATTTCTTGAAGATAAGACGTAGAGATCACTATCTCTAATGTCTTGTCATCTTTGAAGATATTGTTATTACTACACCCAAGTGTATTATTTCCATAGTAGGATTACTAACAGTTTACTACTCCCACTGCATGGAAGGCATATGGTCTTTGTACACATCTGGCATACACTCGACTTCTCATAACTGATGCACAAGGGCAAGCAGTTTTAACATTCACATCCTCAACTCCTATGGGTGATATCCTTTTAGAAAGGTCAGTACCATATCTTGAGGAAAAGAAGTCTTTCTTGAAATTTTCGAGAAAATGGAAATGTTCAAGGTGTCCTACTAATGTGGTAGTCCCAATATCCTCTTTTCTTTGCTTCTGAATAACTTCAGAACTTAGATCTAAGAGGTATCTTTTGATATCATATCTCAAGGTATGGAATAACTAGTCTTTAAAACACTTATTATCATCCTTATATAATTCCAAATGATAAGGATATCATCTACATTTAGCATGACAAACACAATGGCACTCCCACTAAGCTCCACATGGTACATCAAGATTCTATCTGAAATCATAACATCTATAATCTCATCAAATCTTATGTTCCAACTACAAGAAGCTTATTTGAGTCCATAGATGGAGTTTTTTAGCTTGCACACCTTGCTTTCCTCATTCATGAAGCCATGGGGCTACTTCATATGAATATCCTCGAAAAGGTATTCATAGATGAATGCAATCTTGACTTCCATCTTGAAGATGTAAAAGTCAAGTTGTGTAGCTATAGTTAGCAATAATCTGATGAGTTTAAGCATGGTCACTAGAAAGCAAGTCTCATCGCAAGTAATGTCTTCTTTCTTCGCACGTATCTTGTGGACACAAGCCATGTTTTGAAAGTCTCTATCTTCTCACCAGGTTCCTTTTTTCTCTTGAAGATCCATTTACACCTAAAGGGTCTTACCCATATAGGTGGATCCTCGAGTGTCCATATACAACACATGTATATGATGTCTACATTAGACTTTATTGCTAAAATCCATCTTTCCATGTCATGATCCTCAAGAGCTTCATCACATGAAGTCCGATCATTGTCAGATTTCTGTAACACATGGAAACCATCCTCAAACTAATTTGAATAGGTTTTAGTTTTTCATCTTTAATTGTCCATTTAGTTTCTGATTTCAGGACCCTCATTATCGATTAAATGAGTTCCTTCACTTCATTTCCATCTTGATTCTCAAGACAGTCATCCTCTAAGAATCATATTCTCAAAGATGAGATCTTTTAAGAATCTCAAGGTCATAACATAGGTATCCAATACCATCCTTTATTTTCATAATGAAGTAGCACTCTCTAGTGCTAGATTCCAGCTTACTAGCATGGAACCTTATTAACGATATATATTGTAGTCTCTATTACATATACATATACCTTGGAATCTAAGAGATAATTATGGTAAGATTCATCATTGATCATATCATTTCATTGATGATCCAATTGTATCTCCCTACAACTCTATTGAGTTAAGGTACATTATGAGGATTGAGATAGGAATGATGTTCATATCTCCATAAGGTATTTCATGAATTCATCTAAATAGTACTGACTACCTAGATTAGATAAAATTCATTTTCATCTTCCTTCAAACTTTGATTTTAAACCAAAATTGTGAAATCTTTGAACATTTCAACGGTTTCTAAGGTGATGGGAAGAAGCTTCATGTCACAAATAATCATCTAATGATATCTCATATCATCAATGTTTATCATGATATAGGTGATCCACATACATCAATATGTATGAGATCTTGAATACCTCAGCATCTAATACCATTCCCTGAGAAGGGTGCATTGGACATTTTCTACTTTTAATTATAATATTCACAAGTAAGTAAGATTTGAAATTTTAGACAATCTAAAGTTTCATCTCTTACTAATCCATTGATATCATCAATAAAAATATCCAAGGCTTGATGTCAGATCATTTCAAATGACCTTCATCCTCCTATTGATCTTTTAAGGTTTAATTTCAGTATTAGAAATATTAGTGAACAATTCATTAATTTTCTAATTTAGTAGAGTCCACTTGATGTTAGATTACTATTTGAAATATATCCATCATGACTCTTGATGATAGGTATATTCCAGAATTAATGTTTATTCCTAACATTTAGAAATTAACAATAAGTGTATTCTAATATCTAGGTCATAGAGACATTCTCTATGACTAATGGCTCTCCCACTGAAAATCATGAAGTTCATATATCCAATGGAGATTATTGCAACAATTGCATCAATTCCCATGTAGATGACTATCAAACTTTAAGATCAAATTTTCTAGTCTTCCAAACATATGCAACCAATTGCAAGTGTTTTAGAAGATTGAGATACGATTATTAGACTATGATCTTATCAAATGAGAAAGTCTATTTCAATGATTAAATGTAGATATAGATTATTCTTATGCACTATCCGAATCCGTCTCCAAGGATTCTAGATAGACTTGATAGTCATACTATTAGTCCATCAATGTATTGCAGTATTGGCATTCATCCAAATATTTGCTAGTCATATGGAAGTTACAAAAGTACAATCAACTCCTTGACTTTCTTTCTCACATGGGTTAGTCCCATGCTTCCACTGCACACCCTTTATCGATAAGCAACCATTGCTTAAGACTAAGGACCTCTTATGTTGAATTCAAAAGATTTCAATATAAGAGTACTTCAACATTTATACATGTTTCATTCGTTTCATACAATATGAATATTATGAAGCTTCATGAATGACCAGAGTAAAGACAGTAGAATGATGACACTCATCGTATCTACATCCATCTAAACACTTAAAACATTGGTTCAGGTAGGTAATCAAATATTTTTTGTACATCATCTCTTATAAAGCCACCATTCTGCATGATACAGAGAACCATGTCATTCATGGTAAAATGTCAATAGCACATATGCATGTCAAAACATCTTCTTACATTTTATTAGGATTATTCAACAATTACGATCATCATCGACATGTCACTTCCAAAGTACATTCGATGAGAGATCGTGATTATAGATACATACAAACCCTAGAGTTGTAGTCCTATTATCTATTTAATTGTCATTCCTCATTATTATTAGGAGGACTTGCACATTGCAACCACATATATTATGTGTCCGACTGCAATTACTATATGATCCACTCCATGATATTTTACTGGTTATTATTGAGTATAACATTGAGTGGGTTTAATGAAGAGTTATCTAAAATAAGAAATTTGTATAAAGGTATATAAACATATACTTTACTTTGATTTTGGAATTTTTATATCAAAGTTGTCTTGCTTTGTCAACACTGAAAGTTCATTCCCTTAATTACTTTCGATGTAAGAGATATACTTACCATTATATCTCAAGCAAGATCTAGTATCTCCTTTCTTATCTCAGTCACATCCCAATAATATGAGAACTCGTATCGTATAAAAAGAAGCGGGACCATATTCCACCTTGCAAGTCCAACTTGCCTCCAGTTCGGTATTTAACACCCAGGCCCACCACCGTAAGGTGACGTTGACCCGTCGTTATTTGAACCAACCGTCAACAAGATTAGTACTCGCTATGCGCAATCCAATATCACCCCAATAATATGAGGACATGATATTGGGGTCATTACGCATATGGACTTACTCTTTCAAGAAGCAAAGAGCCCGATCCAGATGCGCTTGCATACATGAGTTGTCACTTCGGACATACGTCTCCTACATACAATCCCTAGGGACGGAACCCTTTGCCTTGACGGGAGACTATGGATGTCACTTTTGTGATCCTCCATATCATATTCAAATTCTAATTAATTATCATGAATCATATTCACATAATTAATTCTTTCAAGGGAAATAACACATCTATTTATAATAGAGTATCTTAATTTTAATTGGATTCCAATTAATCTAACATATTAAATTATTGATCCAATTAATATCCAAAAAACATTCTTTATTGTTACTTGAATTATGGTATTATCTCAAATTTGTATTATTTTGAATTTTAATAATTAGATAATTAATCCGTGATCTCTCCTACATTATCGAGTCCCTATCCGTTGTCATGGCCAGTACCGACGGGATTGGGACAGACCGTACACGGTGCAACCTGCTACCCCAACACTCCCCAACTAGACACCATATCCACCTCGGGAAAGAATAATGACAAATTGATCATTTTGTACTTGAAATAATAATTGATTTTCAACCGAAGTTATACCATATATAATAATAATCAAAATATTTTTTATTAACATTATAAGGAGATTTGCTAAATAAATCTCCAATCCTATTCAAGCAACTTTGTTTGTTGGAAAGTAGATTGTGTAACAAATTGTGATCTAGAACATATCTAATCAATTATTGCTTAAGGCAATATCATTTAAGGAAATAATTATCATCAAATATTTCAAAAATATTTATGTATAATTTATCCGAGAAGTTAAACCATTTAATTTCACTAATTTATTTAAAGATAATCACAATGTTCTTGATTATGATCGTAATTTCCAGCAGTGACCTTCACTTACTAAAATTAGCATATCTCAATCATTTTAAATCAAAATTAAGCAAAATAAGTTACCAAAGTTTGCTAATTTGATTTACAACAGAACTTATATAATTTGCACGCATTTCTAGACGTTTCAAAACCGTAATTAACTCCTTAATTACGTCAAGATTCGCAGTCCCGAAACAGTGGATACATGTTCACTAATTTGATCATAACTTGAGCAAACAGATTTGATGTCACGCAAACTCAGATCATGTGGTTTCCTTATTTAATGGGGAACATAATGCAATTTTATTTTTGTGTTTAAACAATTTAAACAGGGTCGAAAATAATCACAAAACAGAGATGCAAAAATGAAATGTGATAACAATTTCGCACTCTGACGAACCCATGTCGTCCTAGGTTTATGGATCGCATCTGAAACCACCGACCTAAGGCTCTGATACCACTTGAAGGATAGGTTAGATCCTTAAGAGCAACACGTAAGTGTGAGAATCACATCGTATGCAATCGGGAGAGACTAGTCGCACTAGTTGCTCGAGGCAGCGGAAATTAAAATTTTTTCATGCCATGAAACCACATGATGCAAGAACACTTCTCGGATCATTTCATCCAAACCACAAACAAGTATTAGGGTTACCTCTTGAAGCATGGTTGCGATCGAGTCTCTAAACAAAGAGACTTCCTATCACAAATCCGATCCGTTGGAGGACACGCTTGGGAGCGTGTTTATGAAACACGTGCTCCTCGCAATCCATGTTGATGATCCAAGAGGCGAATCTCTTGATCTCAACACATGATATCTGATGTCTAATTCACGAGCGAGGCACACCGAAGGAGACAGAGATCCACGAGCAAATGATCCAGCAGCATAACGATGACGTTGCTGCAATGGAGACTATCTCTATGGCATCCACGGTGGACGGCCATATGAGAGAGAGAGGGCATGTAGAGAATGAGACAGAGAGAGTCTTATGTTCTCATTGTGTAAAGAAGAGCAAAGGGGTTGCATCTCCTTTTAAAATATTTTGGGCTCCATGGATCTTAATCCTTGGACAACGCAAATCCAATGGCTCACATTGATATGTGTTTCTTTTAATGGCTAAGATTTTGTTGGTAAAAACCAACAAAAATTAATTTAATTTAGATTAAATATGTATTGATAAGTCAATATAATTTAATCCTACATTAAATCAATCAAGCATGGAGATTTATGGAATGGAGATTACCTCCTTCAAAAATATGGGATTTGGTGGCAATCTCATGTAATCTCCTTAGATCTCATGAGATTACATTATTCCATGGAAATCTTCAATATTTACAACAACACTTGTTGTAAATTATTCTACAAAAATAATTCATAATTTTTTTGTGAACATTGCAATCTTGCCATTAGAAATTTGTGAATCAATTTCACAACCCAAAATAAAATGTGATTTACAATTTCAATTTAATGTTAAATTTGAACCCAATTCACATTAACATTTAATTAATAAAGGTAAATTACAAATAACTCTCTCTTATATATCATAAATCATATTTATAATATATATGATTAATATGGATAGTGATATCCATATTATTCATATCCATGATAATTAAATCACATTTAATCATCTTGGATCTCTTTTCTCGTGTGCCCAAATAATATGAATCACATTCAAAGTATTCACATCTTTGATAACCAAATCACATTTAATTATCTAAGATAACTCTCTTTATAATATGAATTAAATTCATATTATTCGTGATAATTAAATCACATTTAGATATCCAAGATAACTCTACTTATAATATGAATCAAATTCATATTATTCATGACAATTAAATCACATTTAATTATCCATTCTCTCAATGCTCGGATACATATATCAACAATGAAATTATCTTGAACTCTTTCTAGGATAATGCGCTTTCTCCGCGGATACTTGGAGATAAGGACATGGCAATTGTGTTGTTCCATGTATAGTGACTTGGATATTGTGATCACATCTCAAATATAGATCCTACGTGCTTCTCATAGATGCTTGATTTAATCATGACCGCAAATCTAATCTTCTCATTGCATCTGAATCACATTAAGCTCAATGTCCATCATTTGAACCAAGATCAGATTACTTCTCTACTGAGAGGAGTTACTAAAATTGAGACATGTTTCATTACTCCCTAAGAATGGAAGCATCATTGTTATACAATCGTTTATGATCACATCACCCTCAGGTATTCCAAATAGTTGTACCTCCTGCATACTGGAAGACCCAGATTAAACCCGAAGTATAAGATCAATTTTACACTGTCTACTTTAGGGATTTATCATTAAGTCTCTCATTTGACTATTAGGAGTTGGTATCGATTATATACTTTCCAAAACCATATAGAATACCCAGGTGTTGATCATATATTTTCCAAAAGTATATATCAATCCTACAAATTCAGTCAAGCTTCTAAAGCGAGACGACCGTGCATAGAATTTGATTCTTCCCAATATCTCATGAGTGAGCTCATGTCTTCTGGTTCTGTAATGAACCTGTATGTTCCATTTGAGAGATCGTATTACTCATATGCCCTTATATGCACTCTAGCGTGCCAGTGTATATACCTTGATTAGGTCATCAACCTATTGGTCTGACAAATGTACATGATCAGACATATAGTAGCACATCTGTCTCTGGTCGGAGGATGTGTGCATATATCATGACAGTATACGACATAGGACTTTGGTTATCTCGATCTCGTTAAGTCGACTCTTTGACTTAACTTATCTAACACCTCCGAATCTCTATTCCTATGTAGAGGACTACATCAAGAGGTCGGTTAGATATCAACCTTTAGAGAAAGGATTGCCATCTTCTTCTCAGGCTGGAGATCATCTCTTAATAATCATTTAACGATGCTTGTTGAGTTCTCAATCTAACTCTTTAGATATTCATCCAAACACTAGCCTCCATGATTCAATAATTGAATCAATAGTTGCATGATTATTAAGATAGCCATGGTACATAACCCTAATTGTACTAAGGGACCAATTATTCAAATTATTTATTCTTCTTTTCAGGTCAGGGAATGATATTCACAATAAAATTTATTGCATAATGGCACCTTGTGGGCTCGCATGTCAAACATCCCCGACAACAGCACCATCAAATGAAACGCTAAATGCATGTATTAAAATCAATCCGTTGTAGCACGAGAACTTAGATTCTCATACAGAATCGAGAGGAATCTCAATGATGAGGTTCTCGGCTTTAAATTTACAACCTGGGAAGTCCAGGTTTGAACACAAGGATGTGAGCATTTTAGTGCTTAAATTAAGAGTACAAATAATTTAGATAGTAATTCAGAGAATTATTACTTCGAGCTGATGCACAACACACAATCAAGAAAGAAATTTAACACAATTTTTTATGCAACTAAATTAAATGTAAACATATATGCATAAATAATACAAATAGGAAAACAACACTTAAAAAAACTCACAACAAGTAACTTGGATGAATGATGAAAATACCATGAGTTAATTCCTTGGGAAATCACATAAGTAAGAGAAATCAGTCCCTAAAA
The DNA here is from genome assembly GCA_037367405.1 of Ottelia alismoides. Classification (NCBI taxonomy): domain Eukaryota; kingdom Viridiplantae; phylum Streptophyta; class Magnoliopsida; order Alismatales; family Hydrocharitaceae; genus Ottelia; species Ottelia alismoides. The sequence continues at coordinate 639,078 of JAZKJV010007240.1, read as the reverse complement.
TCCTATCTCATGTTTTCTAGATTTCCACTCTATTGTTTTAACCAGTATGTACATATTTTAATGACCCAATAATGATTTAATTTAAATAATCTTAATGATCGAAAATGTTGAAAGGGTCTAAATGTTCACGTAGAGTATTTTGTTTCAACTAAATCACATGAATCAATCAAGACCCTTAAACATTAACAATTAATGTAGGATTTTTTAATCAAAAACATGCACACAACTTGCTACCAAGTATAGTGTCAAACAATGTCTCAAACAAGACAAATATCACATTATTTGGATTTCAGGAATAAAATATATTCAACAATAAAGCCAAGGGTATAATTGTAATGAAAACTTCCAAGTTTTCTTGCAAAACAATATAGATAGGGACTTAGATGTAATTAGAAAAACCTGTAGGGGCTTTTGTGCAATTTATAATAGGCAGGAGGACTTTTCTGCAATTGTTGATAACTTCAATACTCATTCTGCAGTTTTTCCAGCAGCATATGCGCATCACGTGATGTATTAGGCTCGGATGGAAAGGCTCGGGTCACGCGTCTTCTCTTGGCGCTTCGTCGGTGGCTCGAATTTAGGCTCGACAAACGCGAATGAGGTTTGAACCGTTGCCTCAGAAAGCAACATTGTTGATCTAAACTGTTAGATCTTGCCCAATTAAGAGAGATCAATAGTATATGTTGCACAAATGTTCTTGAGCTCCTCCTTGCACTACGGCGACGTGCTTGGGCTCATGCAACTGAGCAATAGCTTCAGCTTGCTCTCCAATGGTCCAAGCACCTTCGCCACACACTGGCGCTAATGTCTGGTGTTTAGAGAATGATTAGTATTGCCTAGAGATCTCTGTAGGTAAAGTTTTGTTGGCAAGGAAATTGGATATCGGAGCTAAAATTCACATTCCAATCATTGAAGTCTTATGGATACCCTGCAAGGTTAGCACAGGAAAAACATGCACTTGCATGACTTTTTAGAAGCTAAAGTAGGCATGATGGTTGGCTACTCGAAGGTGAAGTACTAAGCCCTAAGGGGTGTCACCTCCATTAAGAAGATGATGATGGATTCGGGTGATCACAACGATTAAGAAAAGGATCGATAACTAAGGAAGATACGCAAGAATGATTGATCAAAGGTGAATGTATACGACCATTAAGATGAGACTAGGAATGCATAACAACTAAGGAATAAAACCCAGAAGCTACAACAATAAAAACATCAAATTCTGACATGGAATTTGAATGTTGAAGAACATATGGAATCAGTTGAATCTAAAGCCAATTGACAAAGCGAGGAGCTTCATTGTCTTCGCTTGAAGATCGTGCAAAGAGAACTAAGCTCAAACAGCTGCAGATCTGGGTTGTGAATTGGTCGATAAACCAAGGTTCTCACTGAGCTCGTGACCTATCTTCGCTTGATCTTAGCCTCTCTCTCTTTGTCACTGAGGAGGTAAGAAAGCTAAGAGGAACTCTCGCAAGGGTGGACAACCGAAGCAAGTGAGGGTGAAGGTCATTTTAAAGATGAAAATGGCGGAGGTTTACAAAGGTTTTAATGGAAGTTCCAACCTCCACCATTGAGTGAGGTTAAGTTTAAGATGAAAGGGAATGTTGGTGGAAGTTAGGAACGATAGGAGAGTGTAAGGAAAGTAGCAGTTGCTCGGAAGTTGGTTGGGAATGGTTGGGAAAATGGGGAGAAGATTGCTTTGCAACGAAGGGTTGCGTCTTTTGGAAGGAGAGGTTGGAGGTTTAAGACATCGAGGGACGGTTGGATCTTCAAGATCCAACGGTCCAGATTCGGAAACGAATAGATCGACTGGATGCAGCTCATCCAAGAAGATCATGCGGATGATTATAGGGCACCAAAGACGGCTAAGATCAGATTATGAGAAGGGGATCTGACAGTTAAAAGCAGATGGGTGGCGGCATAAGAACGGGCCACGTGGCATGCTCATGAAGCGCCACATGGTCCAATAGAAATTAAAGAAATTTCATAAATTGAGATAATTATTAAAGAATTAGGTAGAGGGCGAATCAGAAACAATGGTAAACATGAAAGTTGTAGATCTCGATGAGATCTACAACTTTCATGTAGAAGTCAAAGAGATCAGACGTCATTTGTACATAGGAAAAAAAATTAAATACTATTAAAAACCATATAAAACTATTTTCTTTATTTTTCTTTTACTTATTTTGTGGATTTTTGTTTTGTTTTATTGTATTGTATTTTATTTATATATAATTTTGTTCTAATTTTTATTTATTTTAGTAATAAATAAATTCATAAAACAATACACCATAATAATATACAATAATGAGTGTTAATTATATAAGGCACATAAATTAGCAATTAGTGTTAATAAGTCCATGAGTCATGTTATTAACTTAAGTAAAGGAGATAAATGTGATCAATTATGGTGTTAAATCTGAGATTTATCAGGTTTTCCTTTGTCAACTAACTTTATGTAATACGGTCAATTACGCCTCTAGTGCCCCCAGCTTCTTGTAGTGATGATAGACATCAATTTTCTTCGATGCTATCAAAATGGATGCATTCGAAGATGAGCCAATACCTTGACTCTTCTTCTTTATCTTTTGGGATGGGCCCTTTTGAGAAGCATGCTTCCGACCGCTCTTTCCTTTGACTTATGCAACCATTGCACTGCAAGAGGGGTCATCACTCTTTAATACGTCTTCTGCAGAATTACTGTAGCTAATAGCCCAGCATTAGTATAATCAACTTCACTCATGTGCTATGTGACCACAAAATTGTTGAAAGACTTAGGGAGCGATATCAGAATGAAGTCAACTTGCATATCTACGTCAATGTCAGCCCCCAAGGTTTCCAGCTCAGAAAAGTAACCAAACATTTTGAGTACATGTTCTCTGACAGAGGTCCTCTCCTGCATCTTGTAGCGAATAAGTTCTTTCATGATATCTTAACATTGTCTGTGATTAACATCATCGAACATTTCTCTCAGATTCACCATAATATCATGGCAATTGTTCATCTCCACATGTTGCTTCTAAAGCACATTGGACAATGAACCCATGATGTAACACCTTGCCAAGTTATGATCTTCATAATAATTTTTAAATTTCATCCTAAGTCATCAGGTATGTGTACTTGTCCTTGGACATCACATAAGAGATGCGCTCAACAGAAAGGACAAGATCCAAATTTTGGATCCAATTCGAATAATTTGGTCCGGTCACTAATTGATCTTCAAGAGCCTTCTAAGTGGGTTCATGGATTTCATTTTCTGAAATTATGAATGCACTATATTAGAACATATAAATAACTATATATTAACTTGTAATTCTTTGATTAAGGAATTTTTGATCAAATTAGACTTACCCTTTCAACTTTGAAAGTTCATTCCACTAATCACTTTCTAAACAAGAGATATACTTACCGCTATATATCTAGCAAGAACTAGGATCTCCTCTTTACCTTTGTTACATTCAAATAATAAGAGAACTTGCAACTTGAATAAAAAGAAGATAAAACACATTCCGCCTTTCAAGTCCAACTTGCATTTCCCAATTCGATCTTTAACACCCGAGCCCACCACCCCTAAGGTGATGTTGACCCTTCGTTAATTGAAACAACCATCAATAGAAGTAGAACTTGCTATATGCAATCCAATATTGCCCTAATAATATGAGGATTCTATATTAGGGTTCCTATGTATACGAACTTACTCTTTCAAGAAGCAAAGAGCCCGATCTAGATGCACTTGTATGTAGGAGCTGTCATTTTGGACATGCATCTCCTACATACAATCCCTGGCAACGGAACCCTTCACCTCGACGGGAGACCATGGATGTCACTTATGTGATCCCCCACCTCATATTCAAGTTCTAATTAATTATCATGAATCATATTCACATAATTAATTCTTCCAAGAAAAAACATCTATTCAGAGTGTTTTTAATTAGATATAATTCATTTAATCATATTAAATCAATTATCAATCTAATCAATCAACTAACAAACTTGATAGTTACTTGAAGGATGGTATTTTCTCAAAAATATGTATTATTATAATTTTAACAATTAGGAAAATACATCATGAGCCCTTCAAATATTATCTCTACCTTACTTGTTATCTTGGACAGTACCGACTAGAGTGGGACAGATCACTCAAGGAGCAACCTGCTACCCCAACGATCCCCAACTAGACACCATATCCGCCTCAGGTTAGGAAGACACCATATCCCTGACTACATCACTTTGTACTTGAGACGTTAACCGAACTTTCAACCAAAGTTATACCATATAATAATAATAAAAACCATTTTGATTAATATTATAAGGATATTTTCTAAATAAATCCCCAATCCTATTCAAGTAACCAAGATTTACATAAAGAGATTGTCCTACAACTATTGCAGGATATCCTAGGGTTTTCATGGAACACTCATTAAATGATAATTGATTCTTAATCAATTATTTTCTCAAATAAATATTAGTCATCAATAAATCATGGTAAATTCTCTATTTCCTTGATTGACATTGAATGATAAACAAATTCAGAAAGAGATCTTAAAGATCCAATTATTATCCGACCAATATCCACCAAATATGGAATATCTAGGGAAACGAAGTCAGAATCGCATGAAATAAAGTCATGTAATTTGCTGGTTTTCTTCTATACTTAATTAAAGTGTTTATTTCATTTTTGATGATAGGAAAATGGCAAGCAAAATCAATTTGTTACAGATCTGTGAATACATGCAAAATAATTTTTATAGCAGGAACTATTAGAATCAATTTCATGCACTTTAATACCAATAAAAGATTACTATTTTTGGGATGTATTTAAACATTATAAATACATTTCATTAACCAAAAAACAGTTCCATATAATGCAAAAACAATAGGTTTTTTATTTCATCAAAAACCGATTCGATTCTTGCATCCAATGCAAAAAACTAATGATTCCCGTGCATCAAAAATATGAACCATGATCACCAAGGATTTTTGGATCACATACAATACCTGACCAAGGCTCTGATACAACTTGAATGATATGGAATAATCCTTAAGCACATCACATAAGCGTGAGGATCGCATCATATACAATCGAGAGCGACTAGTCGCAGTAGTTACTCGGTGCAACGGAATTTAAAAAAAATAATCGGTGAAATCACATGATCGAAGAACACTTTTTGGATCATTTCATCTAAACCACATACTAGATAAATGAATACCTCTTGTAGCGTGGTTGTGATCGAGTCTCTATATGAAAAACCTCATGTTTCAACTCCGATTTGTCGGAGGAGGCGGTTGCGAGCATGGAGAAGAGTCGTGTGCTTCTCGCAATCCAAGTAGTTTATAAATGCAATGGATCTTCTTATCTCATCTCACTAGTTCAAATGTCTTCTTCATGAGTGAGACGCACCAAAGAAGATGGAGATCGAAGAGTTGTCGAAGCGGCAACACAATGACGATGTGACAACGCAACCACCTTCTCTCTAGGGATAGAGTGGACGACCACTCAAGGGAGAGAGAGAGAGAGAGAGCGATGGCGTGAGAATGTGAGAAGAGAGAGCTATTGAAGTTGTAACTTGAAGAGCAAGGGTTGCCTCTTCTTATATAGGATTTTGGGAGTCCATTGATCTCAATACATGGACAACACAAAATAAATGGATGAGATTAATTTGTGTTTCATTTAATGGTCATGATTTTATTGTAAAAACACAACAACAATTAATTTAATTTAATTTAGTATATACTGATAAATCAATATAAATTAGCTCTAAATTAAAATAACTAAACTTGGAGATCGTGAGGAGGAGATTGCCCTCATCCTAAAAAAGGGGGGGGGGAGATCACCTAATCCCCTTAGGACTTGGTGGCCATCCACCTCCTTGAATTGGGAGGGGGTAATCTCCTTCCAATTCATGAGATTACATTATATAATGAAATATCCAAAATTGTACAACAATACTTGTTGTAAATTATCTTACAAAATTTTTTCATAATTATCTTGTGAATATTGCAATCATGTCATGGGAAATATGTGAATCACATTCACAACCCAAAACAAAATGTAAATTATATTTTCAGTTAATTATCCAATGTTAATCCAATTCACATCAGTAATTAATCAACAAATATAAATCACAATAGTCTCTCTCTAATACATTATAAATCACATTTATAATATATATGAATAATTAGATAGTTCTGTCCTTATCAATAATAATTAAATCACACTTAGTTATATTGGATCATCATTATCATGCATTATAAAAATATGAATCAAATTCACATTATTTCATGATAATTAAATCACATTTAATTATCCATTTCTCATTGCTTAGATATAATTCAACAATGGAATTATTCTTGAACTTTTTCAAGAATAATGTGCATTCTTCGCAGATTCTTGGAGATAAGGACAGGGCGATTGTACGTTCTACATGTAATGACTTGGATATTGAGCTTACATCTCAAATCAAGATCTCATGTACCTCTCATAGATGCTTGATTAAATCAAGACCATAAATCTAATATTTTCATTGCATCTGATTCTCATTCATATCAATGTCCAATACGTGGACCAAGATCAGATTGCTTCTCTACTGAGAGGAATCACTAAAATCCAGACATGTTTCATCATTCCCTCAGAACGGAAGCATCATGGTTATACTATCGTTTATGATCACATCACCTTCGGGTAGTCCTAATACATGTACATCCTGCATACTATAATACCTATGATAAACCCGAAGATATAGATCAATTTTACAGTGACATCTTTAGGGTTTCATAATTAAGTTTCTCATTCTTGGTCATTTGCAGTTGGTATCGATCATATGCTTTCGAAAATAATTTATCATATCTATAAATTCTTGTCATGATTCCAAAGCACGATGACCATGCATGGAATTTATCGGTTCCAATAGCTCATGAGTGAGCTCATCTCTTCCGGTTCACAAGTGAACCTGTATGATCCCTTTGTGAGATCGCAGTACTCATATACCCTCATATGCACACCAGCTCATCGGTTTATAAACCTTGGTTAGGTCATCAACCTATTTGTCTGTTGTTTGTACACACTTTGACATATAGTAACACATCTATCTCTGGATAGAGGATGTGTGCCTATATCTTGATAGTATACGACATAGGACTTTGGTTATCTCGATCTTGTTAAGTCAAATCATTAACCTAACCAATTTGAAAACTCTGAATCTCTATTCCCATGTAGAGGACATGCATCAAGAGGTTAGTCAGATATCAGCCTAATGATAAAGGATTGTCATCTCCTACTCAGGCTGGAGATAATCTCTTAATAACCTTTTGACAACGCTTGATGAGTCCTCAATCTACCTACTTAGATATTCATCCAAGCACCAACCTCTATGATTCGACTATTGAGTTAAAAATTTGTATGAATATTAAGATGGCCATGGTACATAACCCTAATTGTACAGAGGGACCTTATAGTGCATTCATTCATTTATTTTCATATAGTGATTGAAATAACCAATAACCTTCATTGATAAATCAAATATTACAATAACATTTATTGTAGGAATGGTTTGCCTCGGGCTCACATGGCTAACACACTGAGCAGTGCACCCATCATAGGCACCCTTCCTGAATAGTTTTCACTCCACTGGTATGTTGATATTGTGAACTACCTCATCTCTGATGTATTTCCACAAGATTGGATGAAAATCAAGACGGACAGATTCATATCCACCATCCATTTCTACCAATGGGAAGACCCACTTCTATTTAGGGAAGGAGCAGATTGTATTTGGCGTAGATGTATTCCTCAGGAGGAGCATCATAGCATCCTCGAGCATTGTCATTCGCTCGAATCTGGTGGGTACCACTCTGGAGATAGAACGATAAAGAAAGCATTGTAGTGTGACCTCATGTGTCCTACACTATTTAAGGATGTTGTAACATACGTCAAGTGTTGTAGTGACTATCAAAGACTGAAAGGAACCCTTACAGCTAAAGATTCCATGCACCGGAAGTTCATTCAGATAGTATATGTATTCGATGCTTGGGGCATTGACTTCATGGGACCCTTCCCTAATAGTAAGGGATACAAGCATATCCTTCTTGTCATTGATTATGTGAGTCACTAGGTTGAAGCAATCCCCACTTGAGTCGTAGATAGTTGTATAGTTTGTTGCTTTCTGAAAGAGAACATGCTTCTGGATCCCGAAGATACATATATCAGAAGTGGGTAGTCACTTCATTAACATAGAGGTCAAGAAATTAATGAAGGATTATAGCATCAAGCACCGAGTCGCATCTCCATAACATCCTTAGACCAATGTCATGGTTGAATTATAAAATAGAGAAATCAAGACTATCCTTCAGAAGCTTGTAAAGCTGGAGGGGAAGAATTTGTCCCAACTCTTTAACTTAGTCCTTTGGGAATACATAACTGTTTATAGGTCTCCTTTGGGCATGTCACCCTACTGTCTTGTATATGGAAAGCCATGCCATCTACTTGTGGAGTTTATTCAAAAATCATTGTGGAGATTCAACATTTGGAATTTGGACTCACAAAAAGGTGGTCAAAAAAGAAAGAATATCTGAACAGGCTCTTGGAATCTGAGACTATGCATATGATAACACAATGATGTACATGGAGAAGCTTAAACACTGTCATGACCGGCACATCAGATGAAAGACCTTTGAGGTTTTACAGAAAGTGTGGTTATTTGATGCAAAGTTGAAGATATTCCAGGGCAAATTAAATAGTAAATGGACATGGCCATTCAGAGTGAGAGAAGTGTGTGACAATGTAAGCATTATGATATCAGAATTGTCTCCTGACGCACAACCGTTTGTCATCAACGGTCAGTTACTGAAGCCTTACCTCGACCATGACAATTTCCTGGACATTGTAGACTCTATCTAAGTGATATGCACTGAAGGATAATCAAGAACCTTAGCAACATCGCAAGATTCAGATAATGTCACTCAAAAACTCTTTCTTTAAAGTTTTTGAGTTTTCATCTTTTCTTCTTTTATTCTTTTCTGCAAAACAATGATCTTCTACTTTGTTTTCCTCATTCATTGCTTCTATATTTAGGATATGTTTCATCCTATTTTTAGGGAGGGATGAGTGTTGTAACTAGTCCATTTATTATCTCAGCATCTGTCTCCTCTCTTGTTGATACACAAATATATACTTAGGGATATCTTACCCTAAGTATAGGGGGAGATAGGACGACTTGTTGAGTTTTCCATCCTATCCCTCGACCCTCCCTGCATGTAGATACAATCTGTAATAGTTATGATTAATTGATCTTCAATATAGGGGGGCGACCGACTTCTCATTCTTTCCTTCATCATTCTTTTGTCATTGTAGTATAGGCTTTTCTATACTCAGTACGAGCTATGTCTTCTCTTTTTCTTTTCGATCAATGAGGACATAGCTCAAGCTAAGTATAGGGGTTCATATATACTCTATATATACTTCAGCCAAAACTCGTACTTTCATATTTTTAATAACTATGTCTAAATCACAATTTATATACAAACATATACATTCAATTAAATCGATTATGAAATTATGCATATTATCCCTCAAATTGTTTTTGTATGTACTGGTTAACAAATTAGTAAAAATGTTTTGTAAAATATTTGAAAAATAGTTTGAAAATCTGTTTGAATTTTTTTTTAAAACTGTTTGAAAACTATTTTGCAAAATATTTTAAATGTTTGTATAAAGATATTGCTAGTAAAATTTTCTTTACTTTGTGTAATATAAAAATGTTTTGAAGAACTATTTGAAAATGGTTGCAAAAATAATTGAAATATATATATATATATATATATTGTTTCAAGAACCTTTGCAAAATAATTTTCAAATGTTTGTAAAAATTGTTTGAAAAAATTATTTCATATTATAGTTTACAAAATTGTTTGTAAAATCATTTTCAAATAAGTATGAGGAATATATACATCACACTAAAATTCTTTATTAATTGTATATAAATTTATAATCACACATCCCTTGTAAATTCTTAAAAACCCTAACTCTTATAAATAATAAGATGCATCCCCATGTAAATATTTATAACTAGTTTTCTTCCAAAAAACTTTTTTCCAAAATCCCAAAAATATTTGCAACATCTTTTTTAAAAATTGCATAAAAATTTGCAAAACCATTTTCAAAAATCTATAAAAAGTTCAAAACTTTGAAAATTGCATCACAAAAAGTTTTTTAGTGCATTGTGCATAGCATTTGCATTTTTCGTATTGAGTTTGATAATTGAAATAGTCAAAGTAAAATCCGAATATTTGACATGGTTGGACATTAAAACTATCTAATCACAGGAATCTTATAGGTAGTGAAATTGAGGTACTTAAGGTCTAGTTAACATAATTCTTTGAGAATCGTGAGACATGGTTCAATGTATTCTTGCTGCCTAAGTATAGTATTTCGAAGCACACGCACGGCTCTTGTTGATAATGACCTAACTTGGAAACATGCACCTTTCACTTCGCTCAACTCAGATGGAGTGGTGAGGGGATTGGATTTGATGATATGAGATGCAGACAAGTGGAAACAGTTGTGCTTGTCTAGGGAGGGAAGTGCACCCCAACCCGTCCAATAGCAGAGAAGTCAATAGACAAGAGAGTCTGGGTTGCAATAATGCTTCAAAAGAGGGATAATCTATGAGCTTAAGAGGAAAAACTCCTTATGTAAATGTTGTTGTATATAGTATTTCCAAAAAAAGTAAGCAACCAAAAAAGTGGACATGTCTGATTGAAAATAAAATGTATGTCAGAGTGTACATTTTTGTATAGTCAATAAGCAAGCTTGAGCTTCATAGAAATATCTTATGAGCTTGTAGCTGTATGACTTGGCTACACTAGTCATGCATCCTAGGGTAGGTAGCTACATTGGGCACCATCCATTCTTCTCTTCACCCCTTCTCTTGAGTTGTTGCCATTTGAACTTAGAAGGGAATACCCTGTTCTTTGAGGAAAGAGTTGTTGGATTGGGGAACCATTGTGTTGTCATATTGAAGAAGTCAGTATCTTTGTCATTTCAGTTGAGGAGAGCCACCATCACATGCACTGTAGTAGTGAGATTCATAGTCATAAGGTTTTGCATATGAGTTGAAGTATTCTGCCGTAGCTATTGAGGAGACTTGAACAATGTTTTGGGATTCTTGAAGGCTGTTGTGTTTCAAATTCGATTCATGATAATGTTCCGACCACACGAAAAGGCAAGTTTGAGAATTAAATTTCATCCACTTTTTTTATTTTTATTAGAATGCACTTATTGCATAAGTGTTTGCTAGGGACTTGCAAAGGCAAGTATAGGGGGTGATGAATCTCCAATTCATCACCTTTATTTTATCATTTTGGCCTTAAAAACCGTAGCTAATGCAAGTAAATAACATTATTTTGAACATATTACCATTCATTATTTATTGTATTTATTGTATATAAACTACTGTTTTTAATGCCAAAATTATAGAATAAAAAAAAGAAAAGAAAAAGAATAAAATAGAAAAGATATTTTATGACCCTAAACCCCATGACCAAGTCAAGAATTAAATCGGTAGATAAGAAATAAAGTAGGAGAGATAAGGGCTAAAAATCACCGAAAAACCATATTCTTTTAATTCATCAGAAAAGTATTTTTGGGACATATTTTATTATTTATACATTAAATAAAGAAACTTTGTATTTGAAAGTTGTAGATAATAATGTATAGAAAAATACAAAATTGATTACATGCAAAAACAATATATAGTGTACAACTTATACTCTAAATAAGATTTCAATATCCCAACTTTCCATATCCATATCTCTCAAATAAAACTCAAAAAGTATCAAAATTATTGTATATAACTTTTAATAAGCTATTTAATGAAGGTGATCTCATATTTTTTGGAGTTAATCTACATAATTTTGGTTCTGGACCCTTATTGTATAATACACCCAAATAAAATATTCATTTTACTTATTCTTTATTCTTTTTACAATTTTATATTTTTATAGTTTTGCAAATATTATTTATAGTATATGTAAAGATTAAAACTAGAATAAAACCATAAAGAAAACATAAAAATATTATAATATACAAAAATATATCGATGAAATACCTATACTTATACTTATATATTCAATACCCATATTTAATTAAGTGTAAATATTATATCAGAAAAATACAATAAAAATATATTTATGCATATAAAAATAAGTAGTAACTTTATAAATAAGAGAAATAAATAATAAAATGAAAAAGACAAAGTAAAAATAAAATAACCGAAACATAGACGGATATACCTATAAACACACCCTTAAAAATTAAACTTATAATAAATAAATCAAAAACTTTATTAAAAATCATACTAAAATACTACATAAAATATTAAATATTTTTCTTTTTTACCCAGAAATTAATTAATTCGTCAACTATTTTTAATTTCATTTTTTGGATAAAACCCTTTTTTGTCGTGATCTGGCCCTACGTGTACCAATCACATTCCAAGGAACGTTGACCATCGGTCAACTCCCCATCTTTCAGCTCTTACTCCAATCAAAGCCTCTAGTCCCGCCACTTCTCGATTTTATTTCCAGGATGTCGCAATGCTCGAATCGCCTTGAGCTCTTCGGTAAACCTGGTCGCATCTCGATTATGATTCATGCCCAATCATCAGATCTGCAAGATTTGCCTCGAGCCACTCAAGATTCCCTCTCAACGATCGTCTGAACTCTTGTTTATAAATAGACCTTCCTAGTCTTCCATCTAAGCTTGATCCCTCTTAGAGCTCCAGATTGATTCATTGTATATGTACATTGAAGGTCGGTGACAACGAGCCTTCCCCTGTGCACGAAAGCAAAGGAGCGAGGAGAGGAGCGGTTCCATGGTGACCATTGATGAACCTCAGTTTCATCATGTTAATTGTCCTATATTAACCCCCTAGCTTAAATTGGCATCAATAAAAACCAGATTAATAGTTGTATATATCTGAGTCTTAGAATAAATTAAAAATACAAAAAAAATGAAAAAACCAAAAAAAATCGTAGTGTTTTTATACCTTTAAAAACACTCAATAAGATATATCTCCATTTGTTTGACCTCTTTTGCATTTTTGGATACCATAAAACTTGTCGATCTCATCGAGATCTACAACTTTCATGTTTTGAGTTTTCTAAAAATCAGCCTCTTTCTTCTTTTTCAACTATTTCGTCTGAATAACTTGGTTGGGCCAGATGGCTCTCTCTAGTTGAGCCACGTGTCCCGCTTCTCTTCATGCCACATGCACTCTACGCTCAGTCGTTCGATCCTCTCTTGGAGCATGCAATCTCAGCCACTGGCCCCCACATAAATCTCCACCCTCTGATTCACCTTCAGTATTACATCTCCTATGTCCGCTTCCACCCGCTTCTCCTCTCGCCATGTGCCACCCTCCAGCGTTGCCCGATCTCCTCCAATGCGCTTTAATCGTAGCCTTTGGTTCGCACCCATTTCTCCACCCTCGATTGTCTCCAGATCACATTTTGCATTTCCACATCTGCTCGTTCCTCAGCCATTGGATCATTAGATCCAATGGTGACACATGTCTCACCCATAGACATTGGATGTGCCACGATCGATTAGATCAGGGTTTCATCTTCGCGTCTTCCTCTCAGCCATTGGATCACGAGATCCAACGGTTGTGACCTCATCTTCCACCTTACAAACCCCTATCTCTCCCACATCCTCCACCAAGTGCACATGTCATCCCCGTTCCATTTCTGCCACCTTCTCAACATTCCCCTCAGCCTCCTAACTACTCCACGACCATGCCCACTCTTCCTTCTTCCTCGTGCACCACCTAACGACTATCGTCCCCTCTCCTTCCGGTCTGCCTGAGCTCTCGAAAACCGTCGCTCCACCACCTTGACTTCGCTGCTCTCCCCTTCAAATATGTCCTCATCGCCCATTTCCATCGTCGTTCACTTGTATGTGGGCCTTGACCCAGCTCCTCTCCGCCTCCCCATGACAAGGGGAGGGGTTGAATCGATGGCGCGATGATGACCAAGGCTCCGATGAGACCCCTGGCCATGGTAGGCCTTGCATCTGGCTCTCACCCGCCGGCGTGATGCTCCAACCGACCGAAGGAGTCCAACGAGGACCCAAGCTTCTTCTAGGAGCTCAAGCCCATGCGCAGTGTCCGTTAAATATCTGGGTAACCTCCTCGATTCTTATTATCTTTTTCCTTTGAATTTCTCTTAGTTAATTAGGCTTCTACTTGTATTTTCACCCTAAATTCACCATCTCCCCAGTTTCCTCACGCATCACTCACGGTCGTGCCACCCATAGATCACCTCCTCTAGTTCTCCATCATATGAATGCCTCCACCCCACCTCTTCTCCAAATTGCCGGAGATAGAGCATCAGTCCCTCGGTCCTCTGCTCACTTGGGACTCATTCTCATGTCATTCCCACGTACGCACGCTTCGGCTTCAGACTAACTATTGCAGGTACTACTTGAATGGTCGGAGCCTGTGTCGGGGTTGTTTTCCAGATCTTCATCTCCGATGATCATAAGTCATCACTTCGATATAGACTACCCCGACGGTTCTCTAGCATCTGATCTTCATCGCCAACACTTCCATAGTCTCTGCCAAGCTTCATACAGAGCTATGAAGCCATCGCCGGAGCCCAGCCAAGTCTGTCGCAGGAGGCAGCGATGAGGATGAACGTGACTTACAGGTAATGTCTCATCCTCACGATCAGATGATCCATAGGAGGCCATGTGTCTGCCCCGAATCTAAACTCCCAGCCTCCCGGTTCGGGTTACCTGACCCAATCCAGAGCGCCTTCAATAGAAACGTGGCCCAAGTCTCCACTGAGCCTTTCTCCGAACATGAGCTGACACCCGAGACTAGCCCCACGTGCTGTTGTCACATGTGGGCTGGGAAATTTGCAAGGGAACCCCACCTCTTTATTTAATTTGCAAATAGGTCCTCTGATCAGGTGCATGACACATGCACTAGGTGTTAATTTCAACCGACCCATTCTGAGTTTTAATAATTGCAATTTAGCCCCCGCGTGTGTAGGTAAATTACAATGAAGGCGTCATGACTTATTTTTATTGCATTTAAGTCCTTCTAGGGACCTGTTTGTAGTGTTTTATCTATTTATTTTCATGTTTCTTTGTGTTTATGCCCCTGGACTCTTTTGAGCATATCTTGAGCATCCAAACTCCATTTTAGATGATTTCAGTTGCGTTGCGAAACATGCTTCATTATCTACCACTTAGCATGATTGATTTCCTGATTAGACACTTAGATTATGATGATTAATTTAAATTATGAAGTGTCACAGATTTAATGATCCTTAATGCCATCGAGTAATTTCTCAAGTAAGATTGCTTTGCAAGTTGATTCAGAAATTGATCATATATTAATTTCTCATTGATTCTATCTAATTAGGGCATATTTGCATAACTTTGCACTTACATTATGTTGAATTATAAAAATCTAATAAAAGGTGTTTGCACCTGTCTATCTTATCTACTTCATGTTTCTTTGCACTGTGACCTACAAGTTCTTTATTTATCACTTAGACTGAGTAATAAGAGTCTAAATAGTTACGTAAGAGGCTCGTGTCCCTGAGTTCGACATTGGGCTTGCCCAAGTAAAATAAATTCGACCGCTTTGATTAATTGACAAAATCATTAGTGGTTTTTTATGGATCCTCTTTAGCCCAACTGCAATGAGATCTTTTGAGGGTTAATTCCATATTATTAGAGGGCTAAATTCGTGGTTCATTTGCCATCTCCGGTCACCCTGCTTCCTGAGAAACCCCTCAGGTATAAGAGCTGCACACTTTTCAATTTTAGTTAGATTTTTTTATTTCCAGTTCATTTCAATAGTTAGGTTAGCATTTAATCCAGTAAATTAGGCCTAAATGCAATTAAAGCTTTTATCGGATCTTATAGGAGTCTGACCATTATGTCACGAATCTGACTGTATACGTCCTCGCCGTCCATCTCATCATCTTCCCCTATGTGTTCTCCATTTAAACCACACATTGAATCTCCCTGATCGTGCTCCCATCAACAATCGAAGCTCCTCCGCTGCCATTCGCCTGAGCTTCGTCGCCCACTTCCATTCTTGTGCGAGTCAGCTTTAAATCCGTCAAGGATCATCCCCTCGAGCCAAGTGATGTCTTATGCAGATCCTGCATGTGAAGGAGCCCTTTCGAGCTTGGATCGACTTGTAGAAAGCTTTAAAAGGGACCTTGCAGGCCTTGAGCTTGTCGGACTTCTCCTTGAGGTCCTGGAGCATCTCGTGACCATCAGTCGAAGTGGACGACCCTCCCGGTCGTTTAGTGGCGAGAATCATCGAAGAAGACTACGGGGATAGCAACCATTAATGGACTGATGTTCGGGTAAGGTTACATTCTTCCATGTTCTTCACGACGAGTAGGTACTGTCCGATGAAAAGGTTCCACCAGTTATATCCCGATCGTTAATTTCCCGTTGCGTTGAGCCGTGAATGAAGCATCACGATCAGATCTGAAGCATAGAATGGCAAAGGGGTATCACAGGTTGTGTGAGCGATGTGTGGCAAGTTGAGGGAGCAAAACTGTCCGATGGCGTGCACATTTGGGGTAAATTTCAAATCTCGACCTGCAATTCTTTATATTTATTTATTAATTCTGTAAATAAAATATGTAGTCTAAATTAAATGGATAATTTGCATAACGGACCCTGTGTTAATTTTATATTGTTTTTTGCTCTAGTCCAGCTCAACCGATGTCCCCCCATGTGAGCTGGGCAAATTGCATGTATAACCTTTCACGTTTTTATATTTATATTTAATCCATTAATTTAATATACGATGTAACTTTTTGGGAAAATTGCATGTGATCCCCTAATGTTTATTTTATTTGCAAAAATGCCCTTCCCATTTCATGCATTTTTGGTACTTGAATTTTATTTATAAAAAATAGCACCTCTACTATAGAAATCATGCAAAAATATATTTAGATGCCTGTTAGTATGCATTTTCATGCTCTATTTTTATTTTATCAATGTTGGCATGTTAACTATTTATTAAAATTAAAATAGGTATATTATCACTGTTTGAATTAGAAAATACTAAAAAATAGAAAACCAATTTGAAAAATTCAAAAAAAATTATATGTTATTTATTTCAGTATTCATCAACCCCATACTAAAAATCCGAAAAAATAAAAAAAAGACTAAAAATTAAAAAGCCCCAAAATCCAGCATAGAAATATGAAAAAAAAACCAAAAACACCAAAAATATATATTTTTTTGTTTCTTTGCATTATTCATATTATTATTAATCTATTAAAATTGATTTGAAGAAATTTGGACTCATTTTGCTACTTTTTATCTTCATTTCAATTTCAGTCTATTATTTAATCCCTGATTTTTTACTTTAAAAATCCATAAAATTAGGAAAATTTTCTTAAAAATTAAAAAATAGTAGAAAATATTTAAAATCCAAAAACAATTTATTCTGATATATAGAACCTTATATTGTTTATATAAAGCCATATATGTTTTATAGAACTATTAATATTATAAATACCTTAATACATTTTTAAAACCGTAAAATATATACATAAAGAGGGTTGTACCTTTGGGTATTTTCCTAATTTTTGCCTATCTATTATATATTTTATACGTATTATCTATATTATAAATATAGTATATATACATACATATATATCATTATTATATATAGATAAAATGATAAAGAAAATATAAAAATCATAATATTAAAATCAATAAAAAATATATATATCAACCAACATATATTATAAAATTTTTAAAAAATGGGGGGATAAAAGAATAAGTTTGAACACACTAAACATTATTTAGTAATAATCGTAGGCTACATGTTTTTCTCTATGTGGTTCAACCTCTACATGCTTGCTCGCTATACACTTAGTTTTCTTGAGAATAATAAATTTTAACTCCACCTCTTTGCCATTCATTGCTTGATTTATATCGTGGGCTACTTATTGATTAATCATGATCTTTTGAGCGATCAATGCACTAACTGCGGTTTCGCCTTGTGAAACAGTACGACCCTCGAGAGTGTGTAGTTATCACGTGTGAGTTGGGCATTTTGCACGCATACCCTTCAGCTTTTATGTATTTATTTCCAGTCCAAGAATGTATATATGTCGTGTATACTTTTGAGGATAAATTATACAAAGGACCAGATGTTTTGTTTATTTGCATTTATGCCCTTCCCAAGCACATATACTTTAATATTTTGCAAGAATATTGTATATATGCCCCTGATTTTGTATGCATCGGTCTGAAATACATCAAATGTTTCTTCTAATTATAAAATGGTCCTTGTAAGTAAGTGCATTATATTTTTTATGATTTTTATCAAAAATTCCCTCTTCTCGAATTTTATTTCGCAAAAAGTATTAAATATGCCTCAGATGATGTTCCTTATTGTTGTAATTTTTAATTTGGATTTAAAGGAATTTATCTATTTATTAAAATTTGAATAATGACTTAGATCTTCCTGTTTAACTTTGAAATCATAAAAAAAATAAAACACCTCAAAAAATCACAATATATATTCTACGATGCCCTATATTAACTCTAGACCAAAAATCCCCTAAAAATAGAAAAAGGAAAAGCATAAAATTAAAAAGCTCCAAATCAAGTAAAAAAATATATAAAATTTCCATAAATCCCAAAAACATTTATCTTTGTTTATGAATTTTCTTCATTTTAATATCTATTTATTAAAACTGATTTGTAGAATTTTTTATTTTACTTGTTGATTTTAGTCTTAAAACCAATTCAACCTATATATTTAATCCATGATTTCGAATATATTTTATTTTTAAACTACATAAAAATATTCAAAAATTCTAGAAAAATCATAAAAATTAGCAAAATATAAATATACAAAAAATATTTCTCCTATCATTTAAGCTTATTTATAACTATATGTATATATTATATACTTTGTATATCTATGTTTAAATATATATACTATATACCCTAGATTATTATATAATACACTATTTAATAGTTATTTTATTTTCAAAAATTGAAAAGAATCTAAAAACGTACAAAAATGAAAACCCTAAAAATTAAAAAAGAACCCTTAAAAAGAATATATATATGCTTATTTGTATTTGATTGTCTTTATGTATACAACTATACATCTATTTATATAATACTATATATTTATATTATTAATATTAGTATTATTATTTATATTTATATTTATATTTATTATATACATACATATTATATTTAATTAATAAAAAATAATATAATCAAAACCCATAAAAATAAAAAGACAAGTATGTACATAATGCACATCGATTAGCAAAGACCTTTTCATCAAAACATTAAAAAGATCTTGGAATAATTCCATATGAAAAATTCCAAGAAATGCTTCCTTTATGACATGGTATACACCTATCTAAAGGGATATCTCCTCAAAGTATTGAGGAAAATAAGGCCATGGATTGATGCCCTTACACATCATTTGTGTGAAGCCTATTGTATGTCATGATGTAAAATAGGCTGAACATTTGCAACGTAGTGGGAGTGGTAAGTGGTCACCGATCCTATTATGGAGAACAAAACTGGTATGTAGTGAAGAACATCTTCAAAGTATATAAGAGGGACACAAGATTACATCATGGTCTATGGAGATAGTGATACCCAATTCTTAGTATACAGATATTCAGATTTCCAATCTGACGTCGTTGGCCAAATATTCTTGTCGAATGGTGATATTGTGAGTTGGAGAAGCAAGAAGCAGGACACTACGACTAATTGAACGCCATAAGTTGAGTACATTATCATATCAGATGTTGCAAAAGAGGTGATGTGCTTACGCAAGTTCATCTTGGAGCTTGGCATAGTTTCCTAAAAATATCTTATCTCGCTACTTTGTGATAATATGGGAGCCATAACTCAAGCAAAGGAATCCAGATGGTATCAAAAGAGCAAACACATGGAAAGGAAATATCACATCATCCAGTTTATACAAAAATGTGGTGACATCATCACCAAGGGGACCCCTACCAATAACATTGTTGATCCCCTAACCAAACATTTATCCAAAAATGTTTTTGACCAGCATGTATTGAGAATGGATTTAAAGATTGTACGTGAATGGTTCAGAGGGCTAGTGGGAGATTGTTAGAAATGTGAGCCCAAGGCGAATTATTTCTATAATAAATGTTATTTTAATATTTTTATATATCAATAAAAGTTATTTATTTTCACTCCCTATCTAAGATTACTAATGCAATGCACTTACAAGATTCCTTAGTACAATTAAGGTTATGTACCATGGTCATCTTGATTATCATACGGTTGTTGATCCAATTGTTGGATCATAGGGGCTAGTGTTGAGATAATATCTAAAGAGTTAGATTGATGACTCAACTAGCATTGTCAAATAATTATCAAGAAAGCATCTCCTGTCTGAGAAGGAAATAGCAATTCTTACTCCAAATTTTGATATATGACCGACCTCTTGATACATGTCCTCTACATAAGAATAAAGATTTGGAGGTGTCATATAAGTTAAGTCAAAGATATGACTTAATGTGATCGAGATGACCAAGACCTATATCGTAAACTATCATGATATATGCATGCATCCTCTAACCAAAAACATATGTGCTACTATATATCTAAGTATGAACATTACGTTTACCAATTGGTTGATGACCTAAACAAGGTATGTACACCTGCAAGCTGGTGTACATACAACGGCATACGAGTAATACTATCTCTCAAAGGGATCAAACAAATTCACTACTAAGTCGGAAGACATGAGCTCACTCATGAGATATTGAGACCAACCAAATTCCATCGATGGACTTCTTTCATTGGAAGCATGACAAGATTAGTGGGTATGATATATGCTTTTGGAAGCATATAATCAATACCAACTACCATTAATTGAATAAGAAATTTAATGAAAAAACTCTGAAGAAGATAATTCGAATATGATCAGAACTTCGAGTTTATTCTAGGTCTTTTAGTATATAAGGTGTATAGGTATTGGGAATACTCGATGGTGATGTGATCTTAATCGATCATATAACCATGACACTTCCATTCCGATGTAATGATTGAACATGTTTGGATTTTAGTGACTCCACCCAATAGACTAGTTATCCAATCTTAGTCCAAATGTTGGACATTGATCTGAATATGATTCGGATGCAATGAGAAGATTAGATATTATGTCAAACTGATTAGGCATATCTGAAAGGTCTTCTAGATTTGGATATGAGATTATCTCTCACTATCCAAGTCACTATACATGGAATATACGGTTTTTATGTCCCTATCTCCAAGTATCCTTGGATAAGGAACATTGTTCTTAAAAGAGTTCAATAACAATTCCATTATTAACAATATCTAAATATCATAAAATTGATTATTAAATTGGATTTCTTTAGTAATGTGGACGTTATTTACACTATTATGACACAAGTAGAGAGGCATCTAGGATAATTAAATTGGAGTTAATTATCATAGATAAGATTAATGTTTATAGCACTATCAAAAATAACCATGGATATTACGGATGTGAAACATAATATCATAAAGAAAATTAACTATGAATAGGATGCAACATTTAAATAATAATGTGAACCAGATTCACATTGAGAAATTAAATGTAAATGTGATTTACATTTAGTTTTGAACAGATGAGTATTATTCATAATTATCAATGGTTTATTTGCAATTGTCACAAATAATTTGCAAATTATTTGGAAATATTCTGTCGATAAATAGTTTTATGAATAGATATGTAATATATTAAGATTGCATTAAAGGATATTGGAGCGAGAAAATGTCTCCCTAATACCCATTGTGGATGTCCACCCTCTAATGAGAAGGAGGTTATAATATTTCCTCATTGATGGAAGGTGGCTCTCTTATTTCCTCTTTATTTAAGATAATGAGATTTATTTTGAGATTAAATTTTGAAGTAACTAATTAATAAATTATTTATTAATCCTAGATTTTATTTTACTTGGAGCACAAGTAAAATCATTTAATCCCAATCATTGATACATAGTCAGGAATACATCTCCTCCATCCATTTCAATATAAACAAAAGCTAACCGTAGCTCTTTTTTTACATAATTATGTTGAGGCAATTGTTTCAGAAACCTTCTCTCTATACAAATCCTCTATCTCTCTCCCATTTTCGTGTGGTTGTCCACCAAAGTATTGTTGAGAGAGCAATCATTGTTGTAATGTCATCATGTTGCAATACTAATTGTTTGTGGTTCTCTATATTCTTTGGTGCCTCGTGCACGTGAAGAAGACAACGGATTTCATGAGACAAAATCAGGAGATTCCCAGCTTGGATCATTCCTTGGATTGTGGGATGCATGGATCTCATGCACGTGCCCACATGTGCTCTCTACATCGAATCGAACTTGTGATAGGAGGTCTCTTCTCTTAGGGACTCGATTATGTTTCAAGAGGTAATATAATTACTCATGCGATCTTGATGAAATGGCATGGGAATTGTTCCCATGTCATGTGGTTTCATTGAAAAAATTTTAAATTTTGTTGCTCTATCATCTAGTATGACTGGTCTACTAAGACCGGATACGATTCAATCTTTACGCTTCCTCGATGCACGAGACATAATACCTTGCATTCAAGTACAACATGTCTATCATATTGATGAATCCATGATCCTCACTCTTTATTTTTTTTTATTTTAGGCATTTATCTTAGCAAAGCATCATGTGAATCAGTCTAAATACAATAAGTTAGCATTTTGCATGCATGTGTTAAATGTATATATTTAGCATGTAGATAAAAAATAAAAGAATAAAGGAATAGAAAAAAGGAAGGATGTATTTAGAATAAATACAGAGTGACCCAAACCCAAGAGAAGGTCAAGCATTGTCTAATCGCCAAATAAAACAAGTAGAGAGAGATAGGGCCTACACTATATTATATATATTATTTATATCTGTAAATAATTATTTTGACAAAATTAAAATAAAATGTTCTTTTTAACTCCTTGTATATAGGCATAAAAATAAAAAAATCCTCACCCCATTGTACAAAATACAGGTATATATCCTTCACTCTATATTTAATAGATACCTGCAAACAAATAGTAAAAATAAAATAAAATTTATTAATGACTCCTATAAACATGTTGTAAATAAATAAAAAATAAAATTTGGGTATTTTGATAAAAATAAAAAATAAAAATAATTGTACATTATACATAGGTATATTATACCTGTATATAATACACTATACTATATAAAGATTAATTTATATTTCATAAAAATAAATATAAAGCACAGAAAAATAGTTTGAACAATAATAAATATTTTTCATTTTATACACTATTTATTTTCAAGCCATTTACTATTTTTATTGAATTTATCAATATTATGAAAAATTCTATTTTCCGATTGGCGGGATGGGATTGTTGACCGTTGGTCAACGGTTCCTCTTTCCCCGGTCAGAGTCGGATCTTGTTCGCTAGAGCCCCTTCTTGAAATTTTCCAACCCGACTCCATGGTCATTTGGCCTTGAGATTTGGACCCGATAATCCTTGTACCTCCGACATCCTCATGGGTCCTTTGGACGATCTGATTCACCCTAGGGTTTCACGCTTCACTCTGATCTTTCTGGACACTCGGGTGACCTATAAAGCATCTTCTTTCACCATCATGGAGCAGCAGCACGTGCCTCGCGCCTCCCTCCATCTTTAGCCACCTCCGGTTGAGTGACAACTTCCAAAGGGACCCTTCGGATCGGAGTTTGTAGGAGCAACCATGTTGCTCAGCCTCGTGGCCGGCGTGCGCCTCCACGATAAGCCTCCCGACCTTCCACAGCTTGGTCGAGGCCACTACATCACCGACCACCTTCACCGGATGCTCTAGAGTTCATCTCGAACCTCGGGTACCCTTTATTTCCCTTCCATTTCATTGATTCGATTCATCCACTTCATTTACCTCTGTCGCACGTTCATCTGCTCTGACCATCTTGTTGGAGCCTCTCCTTCACATCCACCCATTCCAATCGACTTGACGCTTCGCTATCAATCTTCCCTTGCAGTCTGATCACGCTTAGGATCGACCACCAGGTTGGGTTGAGGTCTAGATCTCCCCTATCACCTTCGCCGGAGATCGAACCCTACCCCACCATCGCTTCTTTCTATTTTTGCTCAAATAACCTCGACCGGAGCTTCGCTCCGAGTCGATCTTACCTTCGTAGGTGTTTGCACGTGCTGGGACTCCAGTTCCAACCTCTAGAGGGTCCGCTGGAAAAGTTCCAGGTTCACCTTCACTACCACGCATATCCGGCCAGCAGCTCCCCCAACGGACCCATCCATTCGACGAGGGAGACCTACACGATTATCCCAGATCCTTCCGATCGATCATCAGAGCTGAGGATACCATCCTAGGCTCTAGTGAAGTTTGTCGGGACCTTGTTCTTCCAGGTCCCCTCTCCAATATTGGATTGGCCCACCTCTGCCAGATCGCATCACAACCTCCTACCGGAGCAGCCTTAGGACCGTTAGATATGACGCCTAACGCATATGCACCCCACGTACCTGACATTCTCTGGGGCGTCAGATCTGACACAGCAGGAGATCCGCACCGCACGTTCTACCGTCCACCAGAGCTCGCCACGCGGCCTCCACATGCACTGAACTCATGCGAGGGTATATTGCATTTCTTTCCTTGGAGTTTGCATGATTTATTTTCTAGTTTGTAAATAAAATTGTAGTTTGAACTTTTTGCATATTAGACCCTTCTAGTATTTGCAATTTAGTTCTCGAGTCTGAAAACATGTGCACGCTCATGAGCTTTTGTGGTGTTTATGCAAGAACGATCTTGCTCTTTAGGAGTGTTATGTTTTGAATGAAATATTTCCTATATTTGCACTTATACCCATGTGTGTGAGTTAATTAGCATGTGTGTGTATTGTGTGGGCTTTTTCTGCTAGTGCCCCTAGACTTTTTGGATGTGTTAATGTTTAGTCTGGAAACTTTATGATAATTGCAGATAGGTCCATATAGCTTATGTGCCTTGTTTTTAATCTAATTATTAAGCCAACTCCAAAATTTCATAAAAATTAATATTAGCTCTTGCTAATGTGTAATATTTAGGGTAAATTTTGTGACTTGATTTAATTCTGTTTGATATTTTCTAAAAATAAAAAACCCCTACAAACGTGATTATCTATTTTATAAAATACTAAAAATTATAAAAATACCCTCAAAAATTCCATAAAAAGTTGTGTGAGTTTGTTTTAGTGTATGCTTACTTCAGTATCAATTTCGTTGCATTATCTTTTATAAAAATCCTAAAAAATCAAATAAGCCTAAAAATCTTATTAAAATCATTAAAACATCTGCGAAAATCAAAAAATTGAGATTCTATTTCTGTAATTAGTCCTTTTATATACTTTATCATAAAAATTGCAACCAGGAGTTTGGGTAATTTAAGTATTTTAAAGCTGCCTTTTGGTCAGGGCTGTACACAGTATTTCTGTTTTGTGTTTGTTTCTTTTTTATAAAATCATATAAAAATCTAAAAAATACCATAAAATCATCAAAAATACTTGCATATTTTTAAAATATAAAAAGTTTTTCTTTCTAATTTGTGAACTTTTTAGTCTTAATAAAATTATTGAAGTTTGATTTTCTTTATCTTTTTATTTGTTTTCTTATTAGAAAATATAAATAAATTGCAAATTAAAAACCACAAAAAGATGCCTTCTTTTTTCTAATTCTCGACTGCTTTGTAGGCTTTGCTCGTGATCCGTGTGTTCGACCCAGGTCGCTATACCAGGTTAAATAAATAGTGGAGACCGCAACATTAGATTGTGTGCTTGATTGTTTTAATTGTGGTCTTGATCGACTTTCTTGATTGACCGTGCCTTGTGATTCGGGTCGCAATGCTCCTTAGATACTACTTAACCTGAGTTGCTCTGGCCAGTCATCAGAATGGCACCGTTGCCGGGGAGCACGGCTTAGTAGTCATTTTTCAACCTTCATTATTTTATTTTTATTTATTTATAGATTTATTTGTTATAACATCTTTCTGTCATGTTTCTGTTTCGTTTTTTTTGTCCGAGAAACCGCCCGAGGGTCGCTTTGGAGGAGACTTGTACTCGAGAAGAAGTAGGAGCATTAAAGAATTATTTATAGTTCATATAGTAGCATAGAGTAGTTTTTAGCATGTTTTATTGTTGTTGTAATAATACAGGGACTTCAGACTTGCTTGAACACTTTGGACACTTGGATTAGATCGGGGTCTGTCTCGCCGAGCACCGGTGTGCTTGGGGGACCTCACCACTATTTTCACAAGTTTTGATTTTCTCGCCTTTTCTTTTCTTTGATTTTCATAAAATTTGGCCCCTAGATTTAGGAATTTCCTTGATTGTGACATAATTGATTAAGGTCCAATACCTAATTGTTTGCCTGCACATATAGTACGTAATTGGACCTAATTAAATTAATGAAAAAGTTAACTTGGTTGCTTGAGAGGTCATGTGCCGCTAGAGGCCGTATACAGCGCGTGCAGGATCCATTGTGGCGTACACCGATCGGCATCAAAGACCAGACTCCGGCCTCTCTCTCTCTGACCAGTTAATTACAGTTCTTCGCGATTAGAAATTGATCATCTAAGGTCGTTTTCTTCTTGCATCATTTAGGATAGTTTTATTTCTGTTTTTAAATTATGCACGGATCACCCTGCATGTATAGTGCTAGAGTCAGGTACACCTTTCTTACTTTGCATGCATCATCGTATTTGATCGTGCATCGACTTTTTTGACTTCTACCCCCTTTTTTTGACTTTAAATAATCAGGAGATCGAAAACTTCATCACACATTTGTTTGCTTATTGAAAAATACCTAAAAACAAATAATAATAAAATTGGGACTGCTTAACAAACTTGACCTTAAAAGACACTCGACTTAAAAATCTATCTTGGGGGAGCAATCCTCTCATTGTTTGATTTGCTTTCACGAGAGTGTGACCTGCACACTAGGATAGAGACATACCTGAACTCTCGTTAGACAATTGGTCTTGGGGTTAGTTTTTCTCCAATGAGGATCGCTCTGGTCCCCGGTAAAGCGGGCCGTGATATCCATAACAGAGCAAGTTGATCGGGTAGCCGGTAAACGATCCGCAACTTGTACTGTCTCGAAAAGATCAAGCTATGGGATTGGGCTAGTCCTCTGAGGGAATCGGGTTCCTACCAGCTCGCTTAATCGACCTGCTAGATTGAATTATAACCTAAATAAAATTGACAAGATAAACGGTCAAACCTTCACGATCTTCAGCTTCGCGTTGTGTAGGTAAATTGGGGGTTTGATTGCTGATCTTGTTTATTTCCAGATCCCATCCTCATTTTCTCTACATCATGATGATGGGCCGGAGGTCCCTTAGGAAGCCCGTGGCTACACCACTTTTGAGCACTCCGCTCAAAACCCGAGTTCGATTCCACCATGTTCCCCCTCAATCACCCTTCTTCCAGTCCCAAGGAGCCAGAGCAGATACTAGCACAGATTTTGATTCATTTGACGGCACCTAAGCTCGGGTCTTTTGCCTTTGTAGAGACCCAAGGGATGGCCAGCAGCGAGAAGCACACCGATGGGCAGCCCCAGACCACCACTTATGTTTTAGATCAGGGCACCATCAACAACACACTGTTATCATCCCTAGAGATGAATGTAGAGATAGATCAGAGACCAGGGGGCCTTAATGGCAGATATGCGCAGAGAAAAGGTGCAGATGTGAGATGACCGAGGAGAGCCGAACGGAGCCAGTGGTGGAGAGATATCATAGCTTGGAGGAGGAGACAGACCACATCCAGAGGAGCCACAGGAGCAAGTCCGTCCAGCTAGGTTGATGAGAGAATTGCACAACCCCAGTGTGACTCTTACATATCGTTGGATTCATCTTCTGGCGTTTCTAAGAGATTTTAAGCTCCCCCTCAGACTATTCAGTTGTTGTCCAAGTTCCATGGGATTGCCACCGAGGAGCCACATCTTCACCTTCAGGAAATTGAGATGATCTGCATCACGGTCCACGATAGATACGTGGATGAGGACACAATCAAGATAATGGCTTTTCCATTCTCCCTGGTCGACAGAGCAACCTACTGGCTGAAACATTTAGGGAGATATGTCACATTGTGGGAACAGCTCCAGACTGAGTACTTGAACAAGTATTATCCACTCAGTCGGACAAATACAGCTCAAGCTTTGATCAACAACTTTTCCATGATCCCCAACGAGCAATTCCATCTGGTTTGGGATCGATTCCGTGAGCTCATTAACTGGTTTCCACATCATGATATTTCCAGACCTAATCTGGTACGGAGTTTCTTTTGTGGGATGACGCCGGAGCTGTAGAGGCTTGTGAATGTTTCTTGTGGGGGATCCTATTTTGCCAAAGACGAAGACCATGTCTAGGCTATATATGAGGAGATGGTCGAGAACTACGCGGTGATGTCCTAGACCCGTCTCTACACTCAGGGGAAACCTTCACCCTATGTCATGTCCTATCAGAGGATAGCATTAGTCGATGCAGGTCCATCCACCTCTTCAGCAGCTGCAACACAGACAGAGTCATCGGTCGTTGATATGGGCATCATCAGCGAGAAGCTGGACCGCATCAAGATTATTGAGAAGAAGCAGTGCAGGACATGACTCAGATCGATCAGTTGGCACAGACATTGAGTGACCTGAAGACCCAAATCATGTGTCTTCAGGCGGCACAAATGGCTTCTTAGCCCTGTCTCAGGTCACGGGCTAAACCTAGCAGCAGCAGCTCGATCCAGCACTCCGCCCAGTATAGATAGGTTCACCACATCCAGGCCGATCCGTTCCAGCAATCGCAACACCAGTACCTTCAGCCATCACCATCTCAGAACACTCAGATGGTGGTGTATCAGCAGGATCAACCACTGGTAAGCCTTCCTCAACCCCCCTTCGAGCATGAGCCGTTGATGGAAGTCAACTGATTTGGTCCGACCGATAGCAGCCATGGATCCGTCGTGATCATCCCGCATTCAGGTGGTCGACCGGAGGTGCCTTATCCTAGCAGCAGCCTCCAGCTCAAGGTGGATATTCAGCTCAGCCAGCCTCAACTGTAGCCCCAATTCCCTTACCAACCACAACAATAGCATTACCATTCGTGTCCTCGTCCCTACCAGCAGGGACAGCTGTGGAGGCAGCACCAGCAGCAGCCTCAGCAGTATTCTCAGCCTTTCCCTCATTAGTTCCAATAACAGCCTCATTTTCAAAGAGGCAACCCATCTGATGAATCCACGATTCCTCATCTTAATATCTTGATCTTAGAAAAATCCCCAAGTAAAATCCCTAAAATATGTATATAAAATCCATAAATTAACAAAATGACTCTTGTAAATAAAATACATTAATTATTGTATATTAGATTGTATAAAATAAATTAACACTAAAAAGCTGCAAATTAAAGGAGTTTTTCTCCTCTAAATAGCCCAAAACTTTATGGATTTTTAATAATTTCATTTCAGCTCTTTTGGGATAATTCTTTCTCTAACTTGTTTATAAAAATGTATATAAAAATACAAAAATACAAAATAAATTTCACCTCAAAAATATGCTCCTAGATCCTAAAGGGAAAAAATCGTAAAGTCTAACTTCCAAGCCAAATTTCCGCTCCGTATGAACTCCAAATTCATAAAACTCACTTTTAAAGTTCAAGTTAGAAAATTATCTATCCAAAGGAAGTGGTTTCATTAAAATCAGAGCTCATTTGCAAAAGTTGAGTTTTGGGACCTAGATGTACATTGTATATCATGTATATATTCATTATTTCTTCATTTTTTATTTTATCTTTTCTAATTATTAAAAATACAAAAAAATCATGGTTGTATTGTATTTTGATTATACTATTGTATTTTTCTACTGTAAATATCTCTTATTAAAAATGAAAAAAATACATAATAGAAAAGCAAACAAAAATTGTATATGTTGTGTGTATTCCCTTGTAAATTCCCAACTATTTTTTCATTCATTATATTTTTTGTTGTATTTAAAGAAGCCTACTTTATTTCATTTTATTTAATTTATTATTTTACATTATCTATAATAACCACCAATTCAACTCCATTATTCCACCATTTTTTCCAACTTCCCATTCAACTCCATTAATAATTCAACCTCCCATTCAACTCCATCACTTTAATAACCTCTCATTCCATTCTCTTTATACATCCCATCCTCCTCAATTTGCACTTGATCTATCTTTATGTGAGGAGATCCTAGTTCCCAGAGTTGAATCATTGACAGCGACGCAACCGTGGTCGAGCGATGAAAGCCCTCTCTCCGGTGAGATCCGTTGGCTTTTTGGCCAACATCATAGCCGCAACCGTGCGCTGCTCGAGGTCATCACGCACTGGCGATTCGAGCAAAGACCGTGCTCTCACGAGCACATCATAGGCCACCATCTTCACCGTAGGTAAATTTAGTTTCATCTTGTCGTTATTTTTATCTTCGCAATTTTTTTTAAGCATATCACAATACCACCTACTTAGCTCCATTTCATCATCTTCACCACCTTAATCATAGCAATTTTTTCCGTATTATTTACTCCCTCTTTAAAGAAAATTAAAAAAATATGTCTAAAAAAATATATAAACAAAAAAAATTATAACATCAGAAAACATAAAAAAAAAACAAAAAAATAGAAAATTAAAAAAATTTGCAGGGAAGCAGCAGCCCATGGCCGCCCCCCCTACACCACCATCAGGCGCAGCACCGCCGGCACCCCCTTCCCTCCTCCACCGCCGGCGGCGCTGCCGGCCTCCAACACCACCGTCGCCCCCCTCCGTTCTCCTCCGCCGTGCGACGCCCGCGTCCGTGGCTATGCGGCGGCGCGAGAGCCGCCAGCCCTCCTTCCTCGCGCGGACGTACACGACCCAGCCCCACCCTCCTCCGCACGAGCTCCAGGCGGCGCCGCAACTTTGGGTTCATCC
Organism: Ottelia alismoides; assembly: GCA_037367405.1. Lineage (NCBI taxonomy): Eukaryota > Viridiplantae > Streptophyta > Magnoliopsida > Alismatales > Hydrocharitaceae > Ottelia > Ottelia alismoides. Next base: position 608,069 of record JAZKJV010007240.1, on the reverse strand, counting down.
CATCGGGTCCAGGAAGAAGAAGAGAAGGTGATTTATTTTTTTATTGTAAAAATTGTAAATTGTTTATTTATAGTTTTTGTATTTACAAAACAGTCCCTGTACTTTTGTTGTGTTGTTTTTATCATTTACAGTTTGCACGGATACCCCTGCCTTTGTCTATTAATTTGGACATCAACCTTGCGTCATTTATTTAAATGAAAAATATTTTCATGTTGAGCAACTAGTTCTATACCTCATTAATATTTAATTATATTTTTGTGATATTTGAGTAATTAATTAATATTGTCTAACTGAAATTATCCATATTTTACCCATTTTGAGAACTTAATTTCATATCTCAATGACTGTTGCTCTAAAAATTCCAAAAAAATGATATATGATGCCTTGATATGTGATTAACTAACTTTCCAAATTTCATCCAAAGTGGAGATGTGTTGTGCCTGAAATAAATTGTAGAGTGATTTTAGTATTTGATTTTTATTTAAATCCACTTATATCATTTTGTGAAATTTCAAGTCTCCTGGATTCTATAAGAAAATGTCTTTTTGGGATAATTTGCATTCCGATTAATTTGACATTGTGAATTTACTAGAAATTATTTACTTACTGTCACTCTGATTTCAGTAAAAAATCCATAAAAAAATCATAATTTGGCAAAAAATTATAAAAATATTACTGTAACTTCCTCATGTCATGTTTTCGTTCTAGTAAAATTTTCATCATTTTTACTTACTGTTTATATGAATAATTGCAAAAAAACCCATAAAAAGTGTGTATTTTTCAATGTTGCATTCTAACCCATAAAATTCAAAAAAATATGTTTTGCATTTATCACTAGATTAAGATTCTAGAAAAAATTACAATCTTGCTAAATTGGACGGATTTGACATTAAAATTAATTTGGCTAAGTTGTATGCTTTCTTTGTACCTTAATTCACTTGCATTGTGCCTCTTGTTACATAAAAAAATATAAAAAAACCGCATTTGGAAATCAAGATCTAAGTTTACAAATTAACCCCAAGTTGTTCCTTTGCCTCCCTATGTTCGACCCCGGACTTACCCGGGATATAAATTAAACGGAGACACTCTTCACGGAGATCCTTTTCTCGGTTCTGACTGTTTCGCTAAGTACATGTATTACAACGTGCCCAATTAAATATCATATTTAGCGACTCGTCAGATGGCGCCGTTGCGGGAGAGGCAAACGGCTTAGGGATAATTTTAAAATTTGGATTTAGATTTCACTTACTCGGGTAGTCTTACCCCCGAGCCGCCTTGTATTTAGTCCATTTTTCTTTTAATTATTTCTCTTCATATTTTTGTATATATTTTGTTGTTTATCTCTCTAATATAAATCTTATTTTCCTTGCGAGGGCCCGGTGGACTTGGTGTGCAACAGAGGTCGACGGACATGACGCGCGCCTACTGTGAAGAGCGAAGAGAACTAGTTTATCTTCAAGAGAATTTTTGAAAAAGTTTTTTTTGTTTTTGTTTTGTTTTTTTACCCATCCCATAATTATTGTATAATATATACAAAAATACGTGAAAATATGAGCTATGAACTATGGGTATTGTATAATATATGTAATATATGGGAAAGTATATATGTAAAATTGCATTAAAGTATATATGTAATTATTTAGCTTGCTCATTTATAGCGGCTCTTGTTTGTGAGCTCGCGTGTGTAAAAAAGACTTGGACATTATTTGTGGTGTGTCGAGGCCTGTTTCACTCTCCGGTGAGGGTGGGGCTCGACTTGAGTGGCGAATTAAGGATTAGGCACACGGTAGTATAGAATCAAATTTGTTTGTGCCCATCGTAAATTAGGCCACACATATATTAGAACATTCACATATCTTATAAGATTCATAATGAGACGCACATAGACACGTACTACTTAGCTCAAATTAAATCAATTCTTCCCAGCTAATAGTATACTGTTTAGGTGCCATATTCTCGATCTGCTTGCATTTAGAGTAAGCTTTACAATTCAGTTTTGCATAACGCATGGAGAGTGTTGGGATTCACTGTAAGTATACCTTCTTCTGAGCATGCATCATAGTTTCTCGTTTGCATTCTGATTTGTGACTCCCTTCTTGATTTACAACTTAAGGTCAAAAAGTAAATTGGGACTGAACGGTAGACATGTTTGTGTGTTCAGATTAATTTCAAGTGATAACCTAACTCTAAAATTGGGACTGAATTGAGCAGATCGATTAAATAATTGGAATAAAAAGAACCCTTGTTTTCGGGTGCATAAAGCCCTCATTTTTTGTTTTACTTGCAAGTGAGAGAGAGATGACCCTAGGATAGAGCCAAGCCTGGATTTCTTACTTACTACTGGTTCTTTCTTTTTAGGCGACTAGCTACTTTTCAGTGAGGATTTATGGGTAGCCGGTAAATGGTCTAGACTTCCTTAGCAGAGTGGGAGGTTTAGAGGACGCGTTAGTCCTCACGGAACAGGTAGCCGTATTTATACGGTCCGTATTTACTCCTATACTGGCTGAAAGTAGGTCAAACTAGTCGTAAGAACCAGGCTAGTCTGTAGGAAAATACGAGCACCTAACAGCTCGTTAATCTTTCCACGATTGTATTCTCACCAACTAAATTTGACCAGATAATTCAGCCGAACCCTTACGGCCATCACGTGTTGAGTTGGTGAAATTGAGGGTTTGAATTACATTTGTATTGTGTGAGTTCACTCCGCACATTTACGTGTACTGTAGAACTAGCGCCTCATTGAATATCGTGTTTGAATCGATTCTTTTGACATCGAAGATGGCCGATTGAGGGGATATTTATTTGGACTTTGCGAATCTCGTGTTTAACCCTTCAAAAAGTACGTCTTCACTGGTCCATGCACAACTTGGACCAACCTGGACTCATGACCCTCTTGAGCCCAGGATCACTCACTCTCGGGATGGTTACTCTCAAACCATTCCATTTCTCTCTTCCCACCTCACCGAAGAAGACCATCGCCTCGGAGAGAATATCTTGATTCATAAATCCACTTCTAATCAAGAACACCTTGCCGATTCAGGCTATAAAGAAGATTCAAGGAAAATGCCTCCAAAGAAGAAAGAAGAGGAAGAAGAGAACCATGAAGACACATTGAGAATGGTACTAGCTAGATTAGCTGCATCTGAGCAGTAACACGCACTACTCCGAGCTCAGCTAGGACAACTAAATGTCGGGGTCGAACCATCAATGGATGCAGCGTACAACCCCGGACTATATCAAATTCATATCTACTTGAGTCTGATCGAACCCAATGTTGATTTTGAGTTGAAGCCGCACTTTCTGAACCTACTGCCACATTTTGATGGGAATGCATCTGAGGAGCCATATGCATTCCTAAGGGACTTTGAGCTCATCTGTGCTAACCTTAGACATAATAATGTTAGCCAGGATTATATTAGGCTCAAAGCCCTTCCATTTGCCTTGGGTGGAAAAGCTGATTACTGGGTGAAGAATCTTGGAATCATCGTCACCACTTATGCCCAGTTCAAGGACCTATTCCTAAAGAAGTTCTACTCGTTGAGTAGAACTAACATGATGAGGATGCGAATTACGAGTTTTTCCTAGTCACCCCATGAAGCCTTCTGTGATGCTTGGGAATGATTCAAGGACATACTGCAGAAGTGTCCCTGTTACAATTTCGATGATAACATCTTGGTCCAATCATTCTTCACTAGTCTCAACCCTAAGATGCAGGGTTTAGTGACCGCTGCCTGTGGAGGCAGCTATACATCACGAGGAGCGGATATCGTCTGGAGGGTATTCGAGCAGATGGCTAAAACTAGCCGCTCACAGATGGCCAGCAGGGCCTATACACCATCCCCCAGTTCACTCTCACCAGAGGGGGAAAATCAGCTATAGTCGATCTCTCTCAGGATGTGATCCCTAGCATGGGACTCCTTGCTGACAAGATTACTGTAGTCGAGAGGATCGACAGGAGGATTGATGAGTTATACTGGAGCGTCTCCAAACTTCCAAAACAGATGGACGAGTTGACTGAGAAGGTATCTAAGATAAAGATACCTGTTGTGACTGCACCCGCTGCTCCTGTATACCGAGTTCACCATGTTCAGGAGCAGTTGGTGTCAGGGCAACCCCAGCCGTGGGAGCAGGACCAATCCTACACCCACTCTTTCTAGCAGCCACCTCCAGTAGCAGAGACAGTCCAGGAGGAGCCTCCACCGATTTGGGAGGTGAATGAAGTATGATATACTCAGGACCCTGCCAGGCAGGGAAGTACGGGAGACCGACAGACCTACCAGCGTCCCCCGACCTTCCACAACAATGAATTCACCTCCGCACCACCTCCTTCACAACAGAGCCATGGATTCCAGCCACCCCAGCAGCAGCGGTAGCAGTATGGCCGACAGGGCCATTACTAGGCAGGCCAGCAGGGCCCGCAACCCCAGCAGCAGCAGCAGAGGCAGTACACTGGCCAGCAGAGCCAGTCTTCTTGTTCTTCTTCCCAGTCTTATCCACTTTCTTCTTCGTCTAGTCCCATGGATATACAACAGTAGATACTCGACGAGCTACGTTCCTACAGGAACGGGATACATGATTTACGGGTGGATGTCAACCGCCTGTCCAGATGGAGAGACGAGCAGACTGCACCCTTTACCTCAATCCCAGCCCAAGTTCAGGCTAACCCCAATAGTCTAAAACCGTTCTAGTTCTCAGCAACACTTTGGTCAAGTATATTATTCAGCATCTCCTATATCTGAACATGAGATTCTTTCGTGTGACGAGGCTAACCACATGTCACTCAGGAGCGGAAGGACCGTGACCGTACCTGATCGGGCGAGGGACACGAGGAGGGGCATCTCTGGAGCTCTACCTGAGGACTCTTCAGAGGACGAGGAGGAGAGGCATCATATTTTGGAGCCCCATCAGCATCATTCGAGGATACCTACTTAGGGAGTCGAGAGGAGGAGGAGAGCTCGTATGCAGCATCGTCAGCATGGATATTCTTCTGAGTCTATGGAGGACCTTGCATCTCCGGTTGTGGTAGATACCACTCCATCTTCTATTCCACAACCTGTAGTAGATAGTTTTGATTCTGATTCCATGTTGCATCAAAAAGATGCATATGTGAAGAACTCTGTTTCAGTTAATGCCAAGAATGATATTTCAGATCATGATTCAGAATCTTCATCTTCTGTTTCTCTAGCTTCCATCCCTTTCCCCCGTGCTCTTACGGCAGGAAAGCGCATCAAAAAGATTCAGAAAGATGACCCCGATATGGCACGGTTTTGTAATGAAAATTTCACTGTAATGGTGCCATTTGATGAATATGTGGCTAACCATCCTACCTTTCAAAAATACCTTAAGGTGAGATGCACACCTACAAGGGTTGGCAGGAAGAAATATAACCGAAATATAAAGACACATGTCTTATCAGTAAGCACAACCTATTGTCTCAAGAATCAGACTTTGCCAAAGAAAAAGAAAGACATGAGTGCTCACTAAGTGGAGAGTCGTATTGACGACATTGCGTTTGCACGCACACTCTTAGATAATGGTTCTTTGATCAGCTTACTTTTTTTATCATAATATCAGAAATTGGAGTTGGGACCACTTCACAAATCTAGAGCTTTACTCCAATTTGCATATCGTTCAGTGAAAAGACCTAAGAGAGAAGTGAAGAACGTAGTTATCTCGATTGAGGGATAGAACTATCAGGTTGACTTCACAGTCTTGGACTTGGAGACCCCCAATCATTGGAGAGAATCTCATATCATTCTTAGGCGGCCCTTCATTAGGACCGCAGGCGCAGCTTTGGATTATGGTACAGGAATGATGAAGTTCCATTCTCCAGGCGGAGAAGTGAACCTTGAGATGAAGCAAACCAAGTGTCAGCGACCCGATTCAGAGAGTAGCACAGAGTACACATCTTCAGAGGCAGATTGTAGTATGATTAGCACAGTTGGGAATTGGGGACAGATTCCTTCAGGACAGAGCGAGACCCTTTCATCTGGAGAGGATATAGTGCATGATGCAGTTTGCCAGGTGTTGTTTGATCTTGCTAGAGATGCATCAACCTATTCTTATGATGACATAGAGATCCATCCAGATTTGTTAGTTCCATCCTCTTCGGAACAATTATGGGACATAGATGACGAGTCGTACGTGGCTTTTACCGATTGTTTGGATATTTTTGACGATTCGACTCATGATACTTATGATTTGGTGGCGAGTACTACTCATCTTAACCCACCTTCATGCAGCACGGAACCAGATTCAGAGTCAGTTCAGCCAGATCTGCTTGATGATACCACATTACCAGAATTGAAATCACTACCTCCTACACTCATGTATGCCTTTCTTGCGGGACCCAAAGAGAGATATCATGTCATCATTAGCTCAGACTTGACTATAGAACAAGAGTCTAGGTTGTTAGAAGTCTCAGAGAGGAACCGCAAAGCAATAGGCTGGACAGTGTCGGATCTCGTGGGCATCAACCCCGCTCTCTGCTCGCACCACATTTTTATTAAGGATAATGTGAGACCTTCCTGTGAGTTCCAAAGGAGACTTAACCCCAATCTACAAGAAGTAGTGAAGAAAGAAATTGAGAAATGGTGCAAAGCAGGGTTTATCTACCCTATTTCTGACTCCAAGTGGGTGGCCCCGCTTCATGATGTCCCGAAGAAGTCGGGAATTCATATGGTCACCAACGAGGAGGGGTAGAGATTGCGACACGAGTACCTACGTCGTGGCGTGTCTGTATTGACTACAGGCGCTTGAATGCCGCAATCAAGAAAGATCACTTTCCCTTGCCTTTTATTGATCAGATCTTAGAAAGACTCGCTGGGAAAGAGTTCTTCTGTTTTCTTGATGGGTACTCAGGCTACAACCAGGTGGCCATAGACCCTGAGGATCAGGAAAAGACCACATTCACATGTCCATTCAGCACTTATGCTTTCAGGCGCATGCCATTCGGGCTCTGCAATGCTCCAGACACATTTCAACGGTGCATGATAGCCATATTTGCCAAGATGGTGGGATATTTCTTGGAAGTGTTCATGGACGACTTCTCGGTCCATGGTGATTCTTTTGATACATGTCTAGCGCACTTGGACCAAGTCCTCACGAGGTGTAGAGAGGTGAATCTGGTACTCTCCTGAGAGAAGAGTCACTCTATGGTGACGGAGGGTCTAGTGTTGGGGCATGTCATCTCCAAAAGGGGAATGGAGGTTGACCCTGCCAAGGTGGAGGTGATCAAGAACTCGATCCACCTACCAACGTGAAGTCGGTGCGGTCATTCTTAGGGCATGTTGGATTCTATAAGAGATTCATTCAAGATTTTTCAAAGATCGTCTACCCACTGACTGAGCTCTTAGGGAAAGACACAGAGTTCGTTGAGGATCACAAGTGTCTGGAGGCCTTTGAGCTCTTGAAGTGGAAGATTTGTGCCTCTCCTATCATACAAGCTCCTGATTGGTCTCTCCCCTTTGAGATCATGACTGACGCTTCAGATTTTGCTATAGGAGCTGTGTTAGGACAACGGAGAGAGGGGATCCCATTTACGATCCACTACGCGAGCAAAGTATTAGATCCTACACAGAAGAATTATACAGTGACTGAAAAGGAAATGCTCGTTGTTGTATGGGCCCTCGAGAAGTTCAGATCATATATTTTGGGCTCTAAGGTGGCAATTTACACCGATCACACAGCTATTCGATATTTAATGGAAAAGAATGACGTGAAGGCGCGTCTTCTTAGGTGGATTTTACTCTTCCAAGAATTTGATTTGGAGATAAAAGATAAACCTGGATTGAAGAATGTTGTGGCTGATCACCTTTCTCGGATTGAACTTAAGGATTCTCCTTATCACGAGAGGATTAGAGAGACCTTCCCAGATGAGTCAATTTGTGTTATTGACTCACTCCTGTGGTATGCCAACATGGTGAACTATCTTGTCTCCAAGCAGGTTCCCCATGGTTGGACTAGGAGCAGCATTGATCGACTGAAGTCGGATTCGAGGAGATACCACTGGGACGATCCTTACCTTTTCTTCGAAGGATCGGATTGTATTTGGAGAAGGTGTATTCCTC